>CM061537.1:74058678-74522890 GCA_030545055.2 Neoaliturus tenellus | reverse complement strand
TTCAATTAATAGCTAGATCGCTTTAATACACTCTGAAACGCGAAAAGCCAAGACCTTAGGTTGAAATAACGAAAACTTAAATTTTACCTATAGTCACTCCTGACAGAAATATTCTATCAGTCAACTCGCAAATTTTGGTAAAAATGTTAAAAGTTTTTCAAATTTTTAAGATAAGCTTAAACACTCTAAAATACGCTGAAACATGTAAATCCGAAGTCCCATCCTGAAATATTGAATAATAAAAAAGTTTGGTTTTGTATGGACAATCGGGACTCTAACAAATTTACCAACACCCAGCGTAAAAATGACTATCTTTTAAGAAATCAATTTTACAATTAATAGCTAGATCCCTTTAATACACTCTGAAACGCGAAAAGCCAAGACCTTAGGTTGAAATAACGAAAACTTAAATTTTACCTATAGTCACTCCTGACAGAAATATTCTATCAGTCAACTCGCAAATTTTAGTAAAAAATGTTAAAAGTTTTTCAAATTTATAAGATAAGCTTAAACACTCTAAAATACGCTGAAACATGTAAATCCGAAATCCCAGACTGAAATATTAAATAATAAAAAAGTTTGGTTTTGTATGGCCAACCAGGACTCTAACAAATTTACTAACACCCAGCATAAAAATGACTATCTTTTAAGAAATCAATTTTTCAATTAATAGCTAGATCGCTTTAATACACTCTGAAACGCGAAAAGCCAAGACCTTAGGTTGAAATAACGAAAACTTAAATTTTACCTATAGTCACTCCTGACAGAAATATTCTATCAGTCAACTCGCAAATTTTAGTAAAAAATGTTAAAGTTTTTCAAATTTTTATGATAAGCTTAAACACTCTAAAATACGCTGAAACATGTAAATCCGAAGTCCCAGACTGAAATATTGAATAATAAAAAAGTTTGGTTTTGTATGGACAATCGGGACTAACAAATTTACCAACACCCAGTGTAAAAATGACTATCTTTTAAGAAATCAATTTTACAATTAATAGCTAGATTGCTTTAATACACTCTGAAACGCGAAAAGCCAAGACCTTAGGTTGAAATAACGAAAACTTAAATTTTACCTATAGTCACTCCTGACATAGAAATATTCTATCAGTCAACTCGCAAATTTTAGTATAAAATGTAAGTTTTTCAAATTTTTAAGATAAGCTTAAACACTCTAAAATACGCTGAAACATGTAAATTCGAAATCCCAGACTGAAATATTGAATAATAAAAAAGTTTGGTTTTGTATGGCCAACCGGGACTCTAACAAATTTACTAACACCCAGCGTAAAAATGACTATCTTTTAAGAAATCAATTTTCAATTAATAGCTAGATCGCTTTAATACACTCTGAAACGCGAAAAGCCAAGACCTTAGGTTGAAATAACGAAAACTTAAATTTTACCTATAGTCACTCCTGACAGAAATATTCTATCAGTCAACTCGCAAATTTTAGTAAAAAATGTTAAAAGTTTTTCAAATTTTTAAGATAAGCTTAAACACTCTAAAATACGCTGAAACATGTAAATCCGAAGTCCCAGACTGAAATATTGAATAATAAAAAAGTTTGGTTTTGTATGGACAATCGGGACTCTAATAAATTTACCAACACCCAGCGTAAAAATGACTATCTTTTAAGAAATTAATTTTACAATTAATAGCTAGATTGCTTTAATACACTCTGAAACGCGAAAAGCCAAGACCTTAGGTTGAAATAACGAAAACTTAAATTTTACCTATAGTCACTCCTGACATAGAAATATTCTATCAGTCAACTCGCAAATTTTAGTAAAAAATGTTAAAAGTTTTTCAAATTTATAAGATAAGCTTAAACACTCTAAAATACGCTGAAACATGTAAATCCGAAGTCCCAGACTGAAATATTGAATAATAAAAAAGTTTGGTTTTGTATGGACAATCGGGACTCTAACAAATTTACCAACACCCAGCGTAAAAATGACTATCTTTTAAGAAATCAATTTTACAATTAATAGCTAGATTGCTTTAATACACTCTGAAACGCGAAAAACCATGACCTTAGGTTGAAATAACGAAACTTAAATTTTACCTATAGTCACTCCTGACATAGAAATATTCTATCAGTCAACTCGCCAATTTTAGTATAAAAATGTTAAAGTTTTTCAATTTTTTAAGATAAGCTTAAACACTCTAAAATACGCTGAAACATGTAAATCCGAAGTCCCAGACTGAAATATTGAATAATAAAAAAGTTTGGTTTTGTATGGACAATCGGGACTAACAAATTTACCAACACCCAGTGTAAAAATGACTATCTTTTAAGAAATCAATTTTACAATTAATAGCTAGATTGCTTTAATACACTCTGAAACGCAAAAAGCCAAGACCTTAGGTTGAAATAACGAAAACTTAAATTTTACCTATAGTCACTCCTGACAGAATTATTCTATCAGTCAACTCGCAAATTTTAGTAAAAATGTTAAAAGTTTTTTAAATTTTTAAGATAAGCTTAAACACTATAAAATACGCTGAAACATGTAAATCCGAAGTCCCAGACTGAAATATTGAATAATAAAAAAGTTTGGTTTTGTATGGGCACTCGGGACTCTAACAAATTTACCAACACCCAGCGTAAAAATGACTATCTTTTAAGAAATCAATTTTACAATTAATAGCTAAATCGCTTTGATACACTCTGAAACGCAAAAAGCCAACACCTTAGGTTGAAATAACGAAAATTTAAATTTTACCTATAGTCACTCCTGACATAGAAATATTCTATCAGTCAACTCGCAAATTTTAGTTTAAAATGTTAAAGTTTTTCAATTTTTAAGATAAGCTTAAACACTCTAAAATACGCTGAAACATATAAATCCGAAATCCCAGACTGATATATTGAATAATAAAAAAGTTTGGTTTTGTATGGGTAATCGGGACTCTAACAAATTTACCAACACCCAGCGTAAAAATGGCTATCTTTTAAGAAATCAATTTACAATTAATAGCTAAATCGCTTTAATACACTCTGAAACGCGAAAAGCCAAGACCTTAGGTTGAAATAATGAAAAACTAAATTTTACATATAGTCACAATTGTTAAAGTCCCCAAGGTCATCGCAATTCCCCCCACCACTTTCCTTATACCTAGGTTACCCGGAGCCGTACGATCAGTCGCTCTGCGACTGTCGTGGGGTGCACACTGGTGTCGGCACTCTGCTCTACGGTGTTAAGTTAAAGTTTAGGATTTATCATGTACAACAATAAAAACTTAGCAAATTATAACATTTTAGCCAGTTCAATTTACCACACTTACACTTATTTGGCAAAAACATAAAACTGTTGTACCATGAGTAAATTTTTCTAAGTGTTGGTTCAAACCTGGGGGTACTTCTGTTGAGATGAAAACTTTAACTCTAATCGTACGAAGAGTAAATATTTCTAAGTGTTTGCTCAAACCTTTAGGTAGCTCAACGTGCGGGGACGGGCTGCGAGCCGGCTGTGGCCGGGCCGCCTTATATCCCCCACCGGGGTGGTCCACGCCCAGGATATCAGGGGTGTGGGAGGGGGTGGGGGTGGGGGTGGGGATGGGGGAGGGGTGGAGGGGGGGGGGGTCACTTCTCGTCCGGAGCAAAAATTTTTTCGAAAAAAAGTTCGGGGTGGGGGGGGTCACTTCTCGTCCGGAACAAAAAAACTTTTTGGTCAAGGTCAAAAAATTTTTCGAAAAAAATTTCGGGGGGGGGCACTTTTTGTCCGGAGCAAAAAACTTTTTGGTCAAGGTCATAAATTTTTTTCGAAAAAAAAAAGTTCGGGGGGGGGGGGGGGCTCGCCAAACTTTTCGCCGGGGGGGGGTTCAAGTGGGTCAAGGTCACCCACAACACTTCTACTCTAAGTGTTGGCTATACCCCCAACACAACTGAGTCCCTAGGCTGCACAACACCGCTCCGCCAGTATGTCTCCGGCTTCCATGCGGTGCGTCTCGCTGTTCTCCAACTCTCTATATGTAAGTATTTTTACAAGTTTTGAATCTAGGTCACTTCACTTTAACTCTGGGACAATATCGACTTGTGGTATTTCAGTGTTTTCACTCAAGGTCACCACACTTTAACTCTGCTGTTCTCCAACTCTCTATATGTAAGTATTTTTACAAGTTTTGAATCTAGGTCACTTCACTTTAACTCTGGGACAATATCGACTTGTGGTATTTCAGTGTTTTCACTCAAGGTCATCACACTTTAACTCTGAGACTGCATCAACTTGTATTATTTATGTGTTTTGACTCAAGGTTACCACACTTTAACTCTTTGGGGTGGTATCAACTTGTAGTATTTCTATGTTTTGACTCAAGGTCATCACACTTTAACTCTGGGGCAATATCGACTTGTAGTACTTCAGTATTTTAACTCAAGGTCACCAAACTTTAACTCTGAGACTGCAGCAACTTGTATTATTTCTGTGTTTTGACTCAAGGTCATCACACTTTAACTCTGGGATGATTTTGACTTATAGTATTTCAGTGTTTTGACTCAAGGTCGTCACACTTTAACTCTGGGGCGGGATCGACTTGTAGTATTTCTGTGTTTTGACTCAAGGTCACCACACTTTAACTCTGGACGGGATCGACTTGTAGTATTTCTGTGTTTTCACTCAAGGTCATCACACGTTAACTCTGGGGTAATTTCAACTTATAGTATTTCAGTGTTTTGACTCAAGGTCACCACACTTTAACTCTGGGACGGTATCAACTTGTAGTATTTCTATGTTTTTACTCAAGGTCATCACACTTTAACATGTAACTTTAAGGTAGCACCGAAACGGTGCTACCCGGCTTGACATTTTCAAGTTTCCCGAGGTCATCGCAGTTCCCCCACCACTTCCCATATACCTAGAGTGCGCGGGGCCGGACAGTCAGTCGCTCGGTGTCTGTCGTAGGGTGCACATCGCGGTTGTATTACTGGTCTAAAGTAAGGCAGCTGGGCTAGTTCAAGGTCACACGAGCGGTGTCACATGACGGTTTAGGCAGAGTCACGTTGCAAACTTCAAGTTTCCTCAGCACTTTTGCTGTTTCTCGTCTAATTTCGCTCCAAGTCGTCAAGGTCACGGTAACCTGACTAAAACTCGGAGCGTAGTGCGAGAAACAGCAAAAGTGCCAAAAAATTTTAGGTTTCAGCGTGACCTTGACCTTTGTGACATCGATGACGTCATCTTGGTGACGTAAGGGGTGATGACGTCATCAGCACGTCATTTCTGTGACGTCATGGGTGTGACGTCATGAAAGTGACGTCATTGGTGATGACGTCATCGATGATGCAATCGATGACGTCATCGATGAGGTCATTGACCTCGATGACGTCATCGATGATGTCATCGCTCGGGTGACCTTGAACTGGCCCAAAAGCCTTACTTTTCCACTACTAAATATTATTTGGCTAATCCCAGAAAAGAAAAAAATGTTATTGTGTTTTTTATTTTTTATTTTATAATAGTGAAATATAGTTGGTTAATTATGACCTCAGACTATAACAAACATCAATTATATATTTCACCACCAAAAATTCTCACAAAATACTACTTAGTTAATTTAAATTTTTATTTAATTTTATTACATAGTATAAGTTGATTACCTAATTTTTAATAAATTAATTAACTGTAAACCAAATAAAACCACATGCTCATAAATAGGGAAATAAATATCTATTCTCCTTATGTTACAGATATCGCAGAATATCTTGGCCTCTGACATACTCCACTTCTGGATTCAAATTGGTAAACACATGACACTAAAAACAGTCTGCGACAATCTGCAATTTCAACGGTCATCACAGGCCAAGATATTCCGTGTTATCTGTAAATTTAGGGAGAGTATGCAGGTATGCTGCCATAGGGAACACTAAAAGTAGGTTTTTATAATAAAAAAAAATTATGTCGACCATATGAAGCATTTACTAAGTTTCATTAATATCTGTTCATTGCTAAAGAAGTTTGCCTATTCTCCATATGTTTAACATGGGAAAATAGTCGGGCAGGTTTGCTGCCATGATAAGCATAAAAACCGAGATTTTTTACCATAAATGGATGAATCTCAACTAAATGATGCTAAATACCAAGTTTCATCCAAAATTATTGGTTAATAAGTGAAACATTAACACATCCTTGTTCTCCTAAGATTAACATTGGAGCTTCAAAATACAATGTACTGTCTTTAGACTTTTTAATATCTCAGTAACCAATGGAGATAGAGCAAAGCTTCAAAATACTAAATTGTGTGTTTTTTGAGCTAAATCCAATGGTCAAAATAAAAATTAAAAATTTTTTAAATTTACATATGAAAAATGCAAAAAACCCAATTTTGGGGTACAAAACAACCCAAAACTACCCCTTCCGGTAGGTCGATATGTCTGGTTTACGAACTCATCCAAATAAACGTAGGATTACACATATCTACCAAATTTGGTATCGATCGGACCATTTTTACGAGAGTTATCGTGTCTAGGGACACACTCACATATATATATACAGTGTGTTCATTTTTTTATGCTCACCATTGGGATCTCGCAAATTATGAAAGTTACAGCAAAGGTCAAATTAGCAAAGTAGTGCGGTATTATAAGCTGAACAAAATGATGTGTAAAAATCCCAGATATTTCTACTGGTTCGTTCGCTGTGCTCGAAAAACTGTTTTTTGCTCAAAACTTCTTTTGCCTATAACTTTGTTATTTGTTGAAATACCAAAAAATTTTTTAGATAAAACTTTACTGAAATTTTACGTAGATTCTGAATATTAAAACTAAAATTTTTTACTTCAAACGGTTTTTGAGATATTTTAGACAAATTGATTATTTTAAATACAAGTATGTATTTTTTTCATCATCATAAAAAAGAAATATTTTTTCTGATCACGAAAATACCAAATATTGCATATTTATTTATCATAATAATTATTTAATTATAAAAAAAATGTGATTAATAAGCAACCCTGAAATGCTTATAATGAGGATGCTTCTAACATGCAGTGCAACAATGGTGTAAATCAGCTGTTTTTCATTTTATGTTTCATATTTTGTTGCTTACATTGTTGATCAGCTGTTTACCGGCATCCCATGTAACAGCTGATTTACACGTTTTATGGGAACCGCGGACGCCTGTAAACAGCTGATCAACAATGTAAGCAACAAAATATGAAACACAAAATGAAAAACAGCTGATTTACACCATTGTTGCACCGCATGTTAGAAGCATCCTCATTATTAGCATTTCAGGGTTGCTTATTAATCACATTTTTTATAATTAAATAATTATTATGATAAATAAATATGCCATATTTGGTATTTTCGTGACCAGAAAAATTATTTCTTTTTTATGATGATGAAAAAAATACATACTTGTATTTAAAATAATCAACTTGTCTAACATATCTCAAAAACCGTTTGAAGTGAAAAATTTTAGTTTTAATATTCAGAATCTACGTAAAATTTCAGTAAAGTTTCATCTAAAAAGTGTTTTGGTATTTCAACAAATAACAAAGTTATAGGCAAAAGAAGTTTTGAGCAAAAAACAGTTTTTCGAGCACAGCGAACGAACCAGTAGAAATATCTGGGATTTTTACACATCATTTTGTTTAGCTTATAATTCCGCACTACTTTGCTAATTTGACCTTTGCTGTAACTCTTATAGTTTAGGAGATCCCAATGGTGAGCATAAAAAAATGAACACACTGTATATATATATATATATATATATATATATATATATATATATATATATATATATATATACTATCAGTTACCCGGCGCGCGTTGCTGCGCTCAAATTAAGTTGTTTACATAAATAAAGCTATTTTATTAGTTTTTTTAATATAAAAAAGTCAATGGAATAGAAAGTAAGTATATTAATATTATTGTATTTCAATTAATATTATTTAATATTATTGTATTATTGTAATATTAATTTTGCAAATTTAAACCCAGAATTGTAAAAGTTTGCTTTATAGAGTATAGATCGTAATTGCTAACGCAAGAGCACCTATGAGCAAAGAGGCCCTAAATTAATTTTCAAGTCCAGTGGAGCGCAACCCTAAATTGCTTAAAAAACTATCATGAGCAAAGAGGCACGTCCAAGTAAAATTTCAACACTGGTGGCCCTAAAATAATTTAAAATCCAGTGGGGCGGAGCCCTAAGGAGCTTAAAAAACTATATTTGCAAAACCGTTTCCTAGTGAGTACCTATGAGCAAAGAGAATCGTCCATGTCAAATTTCAACCTCGGAGGTCCTAAAGTAAATCTGAAGTCCATTGGGGCGGAGCCCAAAATTGCTTAAAAACTATATGTGAAAACAGTTTCTTAGTAAGCACTTATGAGGAAAGAAGCACGCCCATGTTAAATTTCAGACCTGGTGGTCCTAAAGTAATTTTAAGTCCATTAGGGCAGAGCCCTAAAAAGCTTCAGAAACTATATTTATATGCAAAACCGTTTCTGAGTGAGCACCTATGAGCAAAGAGAATCATCCGTCACATTTCAACCCCGGCGGCCCTAAAGTAATTTTGAAGTCCAGTGGGGTGGAGCCCTAAAGTGCTTAAAAACTACATTTGCAAAACCGTTTCTTAGTGAGCACATGTGAATTGAAAGAATCATCCATCAAATTTCATCCCCGGTGGCCCTAAGGTAATTTCAAAATCCAGTGGGGCGGAGCCCTAAAGAGCTTAAAAAACTATATTTGCAAAACCTTTTCCTAGTGAGCACCTATGAGCAAGAGAATCATCCATCAAATTTCAACCCCAGTGTCCCTAAAGTAATTTTGAAGTCCATTGTGGTGGAGCCCTAAAAAGCTTTAAAAACTATATTTGCAAAACAATTTCTTGGTGAAAGTACCTATGAACAAAGAGGCATGTCCATGTCAAATTTCAACCCCAGAGGCCCTAAAGTAATTTTGAAGTCCAGTGGGGTGGAGCCCTATAGAGCTTAAAAACTATATTTGCAAAACCGTTTCCTAGTGAGTACCTATGAGCAAAGAGAATCGTCCATGTCAAATTTCAGCTCCGGAGGTCCTAAAGACATTTTTATGTCCAGAGGGGCGGAGCCCTAAGGATATTAAAAACTTATATTTGGAAAACCGTTTCCTAGTGAGTACCTATGAGCAAAGAGAATCGTCCATGGCAAATTTCAACCTCGGAGGTCCTAAAGTAATGCTGAAGTCCAGTGGGGCGGAGCCCTAATGTGCTTAAAAACTATATGTGAAAACAGTTTCTTAGTAAGCACCTATGAGGAAAGAGGTCCATGTTAAGTCCATGTTAAATTTCAACCCTGGTGGCCATAAAGTAATTTCCATTAAGGCGGAGCCCTAAAAAGCTTCAAAAATTATATTTGCAAAACCGTTTCTGAGTGAGCACCTATGAACAAAGAGAATCATCCATCACATTTCAACCCCGGCGGCCCTAAAGTAATTTTGAAGTCTAGTGGGGTGGAGCCCTAAAGTGCTTATAAACTATATTTGCAAAACCGTTTCTTAGTGAGCACATATGAATAAAAATAATCATCCATCAAATTTCATCCCCGGTGGCCCTAAGGTAATTTCAAAGACCAGTGGGGCGGAGCCCTAAAGAGCTTAAAAAACTATATTTGCAAAACCGTTTCTTAGTGAGAGTACCTATGAACAAAGAGAATCGACCATTTCAAATTTCAACACGTGTAGGCTTTTAGAGTAATTGTGAGCTTCTGTGGGGCGGAGCCCCGACAACACAAACATCAACATTATACTTCACACCTGGTTACTTCTATGATCATAAGTATATGCTTGAATGAAACTTTCATTTTTTAATTACAGCAGTTAATTTTGTAAACACTAAATTTCTAAAACCTGACACTGCACCATTGTATGCCCTCTGGGTCAGAGCCCTTTGGACAGATTTGCACTAAACTTCACACAAACCATCCTTGAATAATGCTTAATAATGCCTGAAAGTTTCATTCAAATCTGTTTAGCGGTTTCGGAGTCTATAGGCAACATACATATATATATATATATATATATATATATATATATATTTATAAATATATATACATACTTCCTCTTTTATATATATATATATATATATATTTATATTTATATATATATATATATTTATACAAAATTTTGAATGACTATTATTTTTGGTCTCTGGGCACCTAAAAACGAAAAAGTAACATTGTCGCAAGCTTAGGTCTTAAAATGAGACCTACGGTAATAGCTTATTCCCTATGGGAAATTCGCTAAAAAGCAATTAAACACAACTGAAGACTTGAAAAAGTTTAGAGTATTAAATGAATTAATTAATAATGAATTATCTTGTTGAAAAATCTGGAATTGTTAGTTTTAAATTGTGAAACAGATAGAAAGACTTTTTCAGTGGCGGATTTACGAAGGTTGGGGCCCTAGGCCAACTTTTCTGTGGGGCCCTAGGCCAACTTTTCTGTGGGGCCCTCCTCCCCCCCTCCTCTTCACCGACTGAAGTATATCTAAAGTCATCAAATCAAGCTAAAATCGTCTTTAATTTTTTATCCTATGCTCTGGTACCAGTAAAGTGTAATTGTTTGTGTACACTCTGATCTCTGAGAACGAGCTCGTCTTGAAAAGATAATGGATTATCCAGCTGTTAAATGGGGGTGGGGCATGGGGTCCATTATGTTTTATCATTGACTATCTATAGTCAATGGATCTATGCTATAGCTGGAGTCACTACTCTCTGTTCATACGTTTGTGAAAAGCGTGCCGCTGTATTTTAGGGATGTTATGTCCGTTACGTTGGTCAAATTGCTGTTGGTGGGAGGCTATCAAAATAGTCAAGATGGCTATCCGTACTCAATTTTACCAAACTGTAGTTGTGCAATGGTGTCCTTATTGATCTGGATTACTTTGTTAATCTTCTTCTACTATATATTTGTCAAATACCACTGACTCACGTATCAACGCACAGCCTAAACTACTAGACTTAGAACCTTGAAATTTTGTATGGACGTTCCTTTTAGGGTGTAAGCATCCACTAAGAAACGGTTTTTGAAAAGTCCTTCAGGGCTCCGCCCCACACGTCTTCAAAGTTACCATGTTATTCTTATGGAAGCAACATTTTTGTATTGGAACATATGATAACATTAAGGAATATTAATTTTGTCAACAGCTGTTCTGATTCAAATTATTGAGGGGAGATTGGTAATAAGAAACTAGAGGATAGTTGCGGCGAGTGAGCTTAGCGACCAAGCTAAACCTGACGGGGAGTGATTACTGACTGACTCATCATGAAATCTCATGAACTACCAAACGTATTTACTTGAAACATTAAACACAGGTTCGTCTTGCCTCTTAGGTGCTCACTAAGAAATGATTTAACAAAATTCCTTCAGGGCTCCGCCCCACAGGCCTTCGAAATTTTAATATAACGCTATCCGCATGGCCAATTTTAAATACGAATTAGGAAACCTGCACGGTTGAAATTTAGAGTGATCTCTTTTTTCTTAGGTGCTCAAAAAAGTGCTTTAAACATCCCTTTTAGGGCTCCGCCCCACAGGACTTCAGAATTACTTTAGGGCCTCCGGGGTCGATATTTGACATGGACGTTTCTCTTTGCTCATGGGTGCTCACTAAAAAACGGTTTTCAAATACAGTTTTCGAAGTTCTTTAGGACTCCGCCCTGCAGGATTTTAAATTACTTTAGGGCTTCCGGGGTCGTTATTTGACATGGACGTTTCTCTTTGCTCATGGGTGCTAAGAAAACGGTTTTGCAAACACAGTTTTCGAAGTTCTTTAGGGCTCCGCCCCACAGGACTTCAAAATTACTTTTGGGCCTCCGGGGTCGATATTTAACATGGACGTTTCTCTTTGCTCACGCACGGGTGCTCGCTCACTAGGAAACAGTTTTTCAAATACAGTTTTCCAAGTTCTTTAGGGCTCCGCCCCACAGGACTTCAAAATTACTGTTGGGCCTCCGGGGTTTAAATTTGAATCGGACGTTCCTCTTTGCTCAAAGTTACTTACTAAGTAATAATTTTGAAAAATTTCGTTTAGGGCTCCACCCCATAGAACCTCAAGATTACCATGGATTCTAGGGGGTATAAATTTAACGTGGATGTTCCGTTTTGCTAACAGGTGCTCACTACGAAATGGTTTTGTAAATATAGTTTTTGTAGTTCTTTAGGGCTCCACCTCACCTGACTTCAAAATTAATCAAGGGCCAACGTGTTTTAAATTTGACATGGACGTTCCTTTTTGTTCATAGGTTAGGGCCTTTTCTATTTAAGAAACCTTTTCTCTCTAAGAACAGGTTTTGCGAAATTCCTTCAGAGCTCCACTCACACTACTTCATTGTTCCAATGTCATTCTCAAGGAAGTAGATTTCGTTGCTCTTCAAAACGATTGTATTACCTATAAAATAAATTCAATCACGGGCGAAGCCGTGACGGGCAACAGCTAGTATAACTATATTGGTATAAATGTGTTGCTTTCTGAATTTTGATACTTATGGTACACAAAATTTTTATATACAATTTTGATACACAAAATGGTAATGGTTTTAGAAAATCTTTAAATTAAACTAACATTAGTTTTAATGTCACCCAGATTTTGCATTTTGACAGCGTCTCACCAATAGCAAACTGGCACCCAAAAAATATCAATTGGAAAGTGGTGCACATTTTAGACACAGAGAGGTAACTTCAGTTAATTATAATAAAAACCCAAAGGGGCCGCCGCGTCGTCACCCAGAGTTGCCACCAATATGAATGTGACTTAACCTACAGGTAGCTGATGATCACCCGAAATTGGCATGGAAAACGGCAGACGCCACAATGACTTCACCAAAGTCTCTGTGTTGTGAATTTACGGGTTTTCAACTAAAATAGTCTGCTAACTAAAAAATCAGGGCTCAAAGCTGATGTTCATCTTTACTATGCAAGTACATCCTTAAAAATATATAGGTACTCTGTATATTTGGGACTCCGTGCGGCCCCCCTGTAGCCCGCGGCCCTAGGCCAGGGCCTAGTTGGCCTAGTGGTAAATCCACCACTGGACTTTTTGTAAATTCCCATACAGTGTAAATTTGTCAGCGAAATAAAATTTATTATTATTATTATTATTTCCTTAGTACAATTGGGAAAAATTACTTTTTTATTCATATTTGGCAGGTGAAGTTTCTTAACTGGGCTAAAAATGAAAATATCGAACGATCCGATCGATTCTAATCCTAATGGAACATAAACTAATCTCCATGAATATGAAGTACCAACCTATGGCCAGGAAAGTTAAAATGTGAGAGTAAACCACACATAAGTATGATAGCCTACATTGGAAACTGTTTTTCTTATATGTCATTTAGATAAAATTAGGCCTGAATTGTTATTATCACTATTAGTATTTTGATTTTGTTGCAATAATTATATAGAGCCTATGTTAGGTTATATTTTTTTATGTAAATATTAATATAAAAAGCCAAACAAAACAGGGGTACCGTAGTTAGTTACAGTGATTGTCTTAGTTATTTAGGTCTAGATTGAATCGATAGTTAGTAAAATGGATATGTCAATCGGATCGATCAATATTTGCATTCGATAGTATTGTACCCGTATGAAACTGCACACAATAATCTTGGACAAAAGAAGTAACTTAGAGAATAATAGTACGAAATACCAACATCCCATTTTTGGAGGGATAAAACCTTGTTCATAGTCGGCACAATTTGTCATTGAATAGTACCTGGACTAATTTCTGGAATAATTCAAGTAGGCTTAGGCCTATATGTATACAGGTAATAAGAAATTCCAACATACCGGTAACCGAGATTGACCAGAAGTAATTTTATTTCAAACACATGGATAATTTGTAAATACATCCTAGGCCTATAAATAAATGCATACAAACAATGATTTTGACTAAGACCTCAAATCAGGAATCAAGAAGCTTATTATTCCATACGTTAGATAACATCATTTGGTACATTTGGTACAAAACAAATAAGCTTATAGGCCTACCATTAAAAGTAGATTATAGAGAAAAAACAAAATCAATACAAGTAACTAGTTAAAATTCATTATAAAAAATAAAATTGATTGTAAAAATTCAATTACCACATGATTGCAAATGAATAAAAAACCAAGTATGAAGAATTTATAAGCTTACTTAACACATAACGTATATTTTGTTACCTGAGACATAGGATACAATGGCACAACACTTTCTAATTATTAAGTTACTTGTTCCATTTAAATTTTTTTTCCAAATATTAGATGTATCACATAAATTAGTTAATCGCATAATTCCGTTCGACAGCAATTCATTCCACAACATGCCTATCTTTTGGCATAATTTAAAACTTCGGCAAGTATAAATCGGTGTTCATCTACTTAATTTAACAAATAGGTCTGTCAAAATATCAATTAAATTTTATTTAAAAACGTATCTTAACGGCGAGCAGATGTAAACAAATCTGAAGAGGTTGAGGTTATATTGTTTTCAGCATACACAGCGACATCTCAGCTTCAGCTGCGATAGGGGAAAATAAACTGATCATAGCAACTACATTAGTCAAATCATGTAGCCTAAACAACTAAAGTTCTGTCAAAAATTCCGGAAAATAAGCTTTTTTAATACTTGAAAATAATTGCCCGATTATAGTTTATTACCTAGTTTAAAATACATAAAATCTAACTTGAGAATTTCATTGAAATCAAATCAGTAATAAAAAAGCCTTTTGGGGGTCAAAAATTCGCCTAAGAGAAATTTAAAGTCGCTCTAAAAGAATGTTTTATTCTCTATGTTCCATAGAGTAAAAAATTCAATTATAACACTATATGCTATCTACTCTAGATACTAAATAGGCCTAACTTCGGAGAAATACATAATATCTCTAATTGTCTATTATCAATACAGCAAATAAAAAACCTTTCGCCTATTCATCGTAAAACCACACTAATGCCATTAACGCAAATGAGTTTTGAACTTACATTTCATCTACTGGCACGAAATAAATAACAAAAATATATTCTATTACAAATAATAACGCCTTTAACGAGTTATAAAGGGCGCAACTAGGCGATTGTTATCGGAATTTGTTTCTTTCTTCTAATGGATTTTATGGAGTTATATGAACCAACGTTGATTTTAAAAACTAGAATCTTTGGATAAAAAGACCAACTATGTTTTATCTGATAAAATCAATATAGTTTGATTTTATTTCAATATAATATTAGGATAAAATAAAATTAAACCCTCAATAGTTTATTTGGAACTTAAAATATTTAACTTAAACACTCTTTCTTTTCATGGTAATCAAATGAATTATTTATATAACTGTAAACGTAAGTATTTAACTCTGTTGTTTATTTATACAAGGTCGGGAGTGAGAATACATTGAAATCAAATGCCATAAACTTAGCATCTAACTGTACACTGAGACATGTTGGTTATGTAGAGAAATGTATTATGTTACACACCATAAGACTCCAACCACCATGTCAATGTACCTTGATACGTCGATAAGGTTGCATACACTCTAGGCAGGTGTTCCAGTTACAAAATGCAAAATATATTAAATATATTTTACCTTTAAAATCAGCATTAAAACTGTCTGTTTGAATTTTACCAGGTTTTAGGTCGAGTTTGGCCCAGAAAACAGACAGAAAAAGTAAGTCAGGCAACATAATCAGTTTAGATTTTTAGTTAGATTCTATAAACATTTTAATTTTATCCTTATATACAGATGTATAATGGCAATTATAGTAATGAACCGGTAGTTGATTGTAATGAACCGGTAAAGTGAAGAGATAAAATGTAGTCACAAATCACAACAGTTGTCGGTGCCATTTCGGTGTCCAGAAATGTCTGTACGGCGAGCTTTCACGACATGTTTCCTGCGCAACAAACAATTGTGCCATTCATGGATAGTTGTGTGCACTGGAGCAGTTTATGTCGTTTGAGATGAGAAAATGAAAGGGACTAATGCAGGTCAAGGACTGGCTGGGCCGAAACGAATGTATCCACTTAAATTTTCTTTTAATATTACGCATATATAATAAATATCATAATAATTTTATAAGTCGATTTTTTAGGGATTTTTATTTTATTTCGACCATTTTGAAAAGTTTGACTTCCAACCACAGTCAACTGAGCTTTTTCCAGCATACTAAACTCAAACAGAAAAGAAATAAGAGAGAAAGTTTAATTTATTCATGATTATTTACCTCCTGAATTGATTTTAGACTTTAAATAAAATAGGTTATAATACCTGAATTGTCGCCCCCAGTTTTCAAATTAATTCTTTTGGGTGAAAAGTCCCATTTTAACATTTGTTGTAAAATGTTGTAAGAAACAGTGTCATTAACTTGAGGTTTAAATAATTAAATAGACACGTAACACAAATGGACGACACAAAAAAATAAAACCATTGTTCGCGTTTATAAAAAAAGTAAATTCTATTCATTGATAGCGTGCGGACTGGTGGAGGACAAGTTCCGTAGACGCTTAATGGTTGCACTGATAATAAAAATTTCACGAATCACAAGTTAAAGGTAAGGTTAGTGTAATTATTTATGATTAGAATTAGCTTGCTACTAATGACTACCAACATCACATAATGTATTTAATTCACCATGTTACCTTATTATATTATTATCTCCGTTATAGAAGAGCTCAACCTCAACTTAAACTATTTCTTCTTTCTGCTCCCTCCAAGCTTCCCAGAGGTTTGGTTTCAATCACTTTTCATTGATTAATCCCAAGTCCCGATCCAAACCAGACTAACTGCTCTCTGTTTCAACCCCTAACTCGCCTAACAGGAAGTAGCCAGTCGCACTGACCTCTTCAACCCTTAGGTCTTGACCCTTGACCCTAAATGAGCTTGACAGCCCAACACTTCCGGTAACAACTAGTCTTATCTAGTGTTTAACCTGATCTAACGATTTTTAGACTGGTTTCAAACTGGACTATTCACCTTGTAATGTTAATCACCCAGTGGGAAATATTTGTGAATTGTTCAAATGGAAACAGGTACGAGTCTTAAGTTTAGAGCTTTTGATCATTTGTGACCTGTTTGGTGCCACTCACAATGATTGGGGAAGTAGTCGTGGATAAACTGGTTTCACCAGAGTCAACGGAAACAATGTAAGTTATTTACTGAAAAAAAATATATATAAATATATATATATATATATATATTAAGGGGTAGTCAAATAAAAAAAAAACCATGGAATTGTCTGATTTATTAAAAGACAATAAAAGACAAAGATTTAGATTGAAAGACAATCAAGTTTGAGGGCCAAATTGTTATGTCGCTAAAACAAATAATCATTTTACATCTAAATAATCACACCTTCAAATATTACCATAGTGAGGCTATTTTAGACTGAAAATTCAAGATCATAACTTAAGGTTAAAATCAATTTACGCATAAATAACTGAACGATTAGGAAAGTAAACTCTTAGGTATATTTATCAATGAAAATTTATTACATATCAGTACAAAAATTTATATCTAACAAATATTTTCAGTAAAAAAATAAACCATAGATTGACCTATAAACATTTTAAATATCTTAATATTATTTACTATACAAAAATCTAAGTAATAAAACAATGGTACACACCTCATAACCGAAAAGATGTTTTAATATACCTACATCAAACTACCCTGAATTTAAGACTTTGTTTTGAATTTGAATTAAATATTCATTTTGAAGAATAAACCATAGAAAGAGGTTTATTTTTACTCACCACATTCCAATCTGAGTATTGCATTGCTTTAGTATGTATTATCAATGATTTTATACATTGTGTTAACATTAAGAGCATATCAGCGAAGTTTTAAAAATCGTTTAAAAGCACCGGGTAATCATTATTTAAAAGTATTTTCTACAGTTTTTTTTTACATCTTTTTAGGGTGGATAAAAAAATAATTGTCAAAACCAGGTTATCGGTTATTGGTTGCCTCTTATCAATAGTTTGTCCATTATCAATTGATAGGCACCAGCAGGAACCTCCGGCCGGTCGCCTCGTCCACTACGGTGCCACTCTCCACGTCGTAGGCCAGGCTGAGCCCCGGGTGGTCGTAGGAGGGACTTCCTCTGGGCCCTCGGTACCCCGGGGAGTCGGTGGTGTCCTGGCCCAGGGGGTCCGTGGCATCGGAGGAGCCTCTAGGTCTTCGCCCCTGGCTGGGGTTGGTGGAGGGAGTGACGACGTCGTGGTCCCTCTTGACTCGGTCCTCCTGATCGTGTCCCTTTACGTGGAAGTCGGGCACCGGGTTGCTGCCCTGGGAGGTAAAGAGGTAAATCATAGATTCGGAAAATTTTTAAGATTTTAAAATGAACCCTAATTGTGTATGCATATTGTGCGAATCTTATAAAAAAAGTTGGTACAGTAATTTATCAGGCTGTATATATAAAATTATTTTCTGTGTGAAATTTGACTTAAACCCCAATAGATGTTCAATTTAATGTATGTCTATGGTATGAAGATACTTTTACATTTCTCCATATGTTGGACTGGAAATAAGAATTAAGGAGTCACACACTATTACTTAAACTGACATAGAACCCTAAAACTAGAAGTTTGTTATAATGGTCAAAGCTTTGATGACGTGAAAAGTATTTGCTATTTTTTACATTTCAGAGAAACCTCACAATTAATTCAATGTTAGGATACATTAGGTCTATACTTTATAAAAACCCCAGTGTTTGAAACTTCAGTAAAAAAAGGAAAAGAAAACTGTATGCATTAGCTAGGAAGGAAACATTGTTTTAAGCAGGAATTAAGTTGGCAACACTTTCGTCAACCAGCTTAAGGTATAAGTCCGCCAAATTAACAACTGTTACAGTGATTTAAGTGAAGTGACTTATTCACCCTGACGAGCTTGCAGGGACTTCTAAAACAGTGTCGTTTAAAGCTCCTACTTGAAATTTTTAACTAACTGTAAGAAATGCATGAATAAAGACATAATAAATTTTACATAGGCCTATTATACCTTTATAACAATATTTATCAGTCGTAGGAAAAATGTAATATGCATCTCGTGTGCAAAGTATCTTCACTGCAGGCAACAGAAATTAATCAGCACGAGCCGCAGGCGAGAAACATTTTTTTCTAATACAGCAAAGTGGTACTTTGCGCACTTGAGGCATAAATAACTAACTATTGAAGAACTTTAGAGCGCTAAATACAGTTCATGAAGAAAACAATTTAAATTAGGCCTACTACCGGTACATAGCATGCATGATTAGCTAGAAACTCCCTTACTATATTACCGTTCACTCTCACTGCAAATTACGATATGTAGCAAATGTTGTCACTTGATTCACTATTAATGTCACCTTTTGTCGCCAGGCAGCGTTGTCCGCTGCGTGAAATGGCGCGTCCAAGCGATTACGTGCCACGTGACTGTACGTGACTACGCGCGGCCGCCGACACCGTCACGTAATGCTGTGACTCATGTGGTCACGCGTGAGGTTGTGTGCGTACATCACGTTACAACCGGATGCGAGATAAAATATTTTTTTGTAACCGGATACATATTTGAGCTAAAAGATAAATACCGGTAGTTGTTGTGTAGTAGTCAAACTGGTAATGTTTCTTGTGTTATTTCCAGTAGTTTTCTTATGACCCATGAGTCTTGATGTTTTAATAACAAAAAATTTCGTATTGTAATCCATTAAAAAACATACTAAGGATATTTATATTTGTAAATGTCTTAGAACCTTTAAGTATACACATCGGTGTACAGTACTTCGCATAAGATTGCCAATAAGGTATAGTTTTAAACAACATCGTGACGTCGGTTTTTATTAATTTTCAAAATTAAATATCTATGTTGACTAGTTTAATATGAATAAGGAATCGCTCTGATGTTATTAATACTTACATCTCCCCCTTCATCGTCAGATCCCCCCTCGTCATCCTGCAAAATGTTAGTTCACCTTTTATAAGATAATACAACAAGTTTATAAATGATAATTTAGAATAAATTAAATTGACGACTCACTAACTTCTATATATTTGTCAAATACCACTCACTAATGTATCAGAGAATCACCCTAACCATAGGGTATAGAGGGTTGAAATTTTGACTGGACGTTCCACTTTATTCAAAAACGCTCACTAAGAAACGGTTTTGCAAAATTCCTTCAGGGCTACATCACACAGAACTTTAAAATTTCGATATAATGTTGTTCTTATGGTCAATTTTTTATACGAATCTATGAAACAACGAATATGGAAACCTAGAGGACCTACGATGTTGAAATTTGGCATGGCCGTTCTGCTTTGCTCGTAGGTGCTCACTAAGAAACGGGTTTACAAAATTCCATCAGGGCTCCGCCTCACAGGACTTCAAAATTTTCATCTAATGTTTTTCTTATTGCTAATTTTAATATCAATCTAGAAAAAACGAATCTGAAAAAACCAGATGACCTTAGGGTTATTTGGATCATTTGGATTGGAAGATCCACTTCGCCCATCGGTGCTCAATAAGAAACGCTTTAGGAAAGCACCTTCAGGGTTCTGTCCCCTTGGACTTCAAAATTACTCTAGGGCATACGGGGTTGTAATTTGACTTGGACTTTCCTCTTTACTCATATGTACTCACTAAGAAACGGTTTTACAAATAGGCCTATAGTGTTGAAACTATACCGTTTTGAAACGGTTTTACAAAAAGTAGTCCTTGAAATCCTTTAGGGCTCCGCCCCACTGAACTTCAAAATTACAATATAGCCTACCGGGGTTGAAATTTGACATGAACGTTCCTCTTTGCTCATAGGTGCTTACTAAGAAAAGGATTTGCGAAATTCAAAACTCTGCTTACACTTCTTCAATGTTTTAGTATAATTCTTATGGAAGAATATTTCGTTGCCCCTTAAAGATATTTTATAAAACATATTCAATCACGGGTGAAGCCATGTTACAGCTAGTTAGTTACCTATACTTTATCCTTGAACATACAGCTGATATATTTTGTGAAGAAATATGTTATAGTTAAAATTAAATATCAGCAAAAAAAATTTTAAGCGATGCGCATGATTGTACTTCCAACATAACAATATCATGGCATTGACCATGGTCTTCTAACTTAATTTAGAGATAAGGAAAAAGGTTTCGTTAATACTATTTTTAGAGGTGGTAAAACGTTATCAGTTAGCTTCCTAACTGCACGTATAGGGTTAGGTGAATATGTACAATTATAATTCTCGTTATAGCCTAAGGTTATATCATACTTGTTAGTAATCGCTTCCTTTGGGGGATATTACGACAGTTATAGAACCTTTGAAGATATTTTTAAACTACTGATAAGTTGTATAAGGTACGTGGCAGTATCTTTAACAAAACCAATCGAAAACCAATTTTAAGTATCTTCCAATCAGAGCAACAATTTATAATTTGATTGACTCACGTGGTGGTCTCCATGGTTGTAGTCCCAGTAGTGTTCTCCGTAACCTCCGTGCTTGTCGCCCCATCGCGCCTGTTGTGCAGTTTAACATTTACAATCTATATATATAATTCTGTAAGCGATATTTCTTGAGCAAAATTGTGAGCATCATACAGATCGCAGAAAGATGGGAGGGGTCTCAAATTAAAGGTCTCGGTCCCATGCACGAGGGAAAACTATCGGCGTGTCCATAATGTTAACAGGAAATGAGAAATCACGTAAAACGTCCTCCATAAGAATAGCATGGGGATTTAAAAAACGTCTGCTTTGTATACATTAAAACATGTGTTATGGTTTAATTTCAAAATGAGACACAGATGATAACATTGAGTGAAGATAACACAATAATTCACACCAAGAGAAGCAATCTATATATATAATTTTGTAAGCGAAATTTCTTGAGCAAAATTGTGAGCGTTTTACAAATTGCAGGAAGATGGTAGGAGTCTCAAATTAAAGGTCTCGGTCCTATAAAGCATATCCATAAAGTTACAAGGAAATGAGAAATATAGTAAAACATCCTCCTTAAGAATAGCATGGGGATTCGAAAAATGTCTTCTTTGTGTACATTGAAACATATGTTTTGGTTTTATTTTAAAACGAGAGACGCAGATGATAAAATTGACTAAAGAACTGTTCATAGCCAAATGACAAAAATTAACCCTAGAGTGGTAATACTATAATAAGACGTTTTGTTGCTTTAAGGGACTAAAAATTATACTAGGAGAGTTAACCTTACATACTATTACAAATTGACTGGTGATTTTACTGTTGTTACTATAATTTAAATTGTAAAAAAAACTGAGCGTGTATGCAAATCATAAAATGCTTTCTGATCGTTGATAGAGATGCAATGGGCGATGAATTGTGGTTTGAGAAACACCTACATTATTTCCATTGTTTTGGTTTTATTTTAAGACGAAAAGTGTCAAATGATCATATTGAATGACGATGACACATTAATTGATACTTAAAGTGTATCAGTCAGTAAAGTTTTGGTATTCTGTTAGCTGAATTTCCCGAGAAACTTTTAGTAATTTCATAAATTGTAGGATTATAGAAGACGAGTTAAAATCAAAGACGTAAAAAACTTTACAACAAAATGGGAAATATATAAGAATGATTATTTTCTGAAAGGTTCTCCTTAAAGATTATCCATGTAGTGATTTTTTTTAATCTGCTTTGTTTACACAAAATCAAGATTTTTGATTAGGAGGGATGAATATTCACAGCAAGTGAAGATGCACTTTGAGGTGCTTTGTTTAAATTTTGTGACTAAAACATAAAAAATAAAAAAAAACTGACAGGATCTAAAAAATCAACTTTTTTTTCATTGCTGCTTTTCTATGTTATATTAAAAAGCCGGTACAGCTCAATTAAGGGACTACGGTTTCTTTCAAAACTTATTTTCCATAGATCGATATGAGTTTAACAACAGACAAAATAGAGCACTTAGAAACCGGTGACCTAATAGTACAGGATTGATAAGAGTACTTGGGGGCGAATGGTCTGTTCAAACGGTATTGTTAAAATATTATATACAGCAAATACAATTAAATTTTCTGGTAACCTTCGTTGAGGAAGAAATGGTAATACGCTATGGTTCATGCTATTTTAATTTTATGATTAGGGGCTTTTGCCCCTATGAGCCACTAGTAACACATATAATTGTTTTACAACAAAAATATTGCCTTAGGTTATAGTATAAATTTTTTATGTACAACTGTGCAACGAAACCTACGGATCAGAAGAGTGATGAATAAACCCAATAAGTTTTGAAAGCGAGTCATTCTTACTTTTTGTTTTTCGTCAAAAAGCACAAGATAAATAAAAATTGTATGATTATAGCTAAATGCTTCTTAAATGTGGTAACGTTTTTAACAAACAACTTTAGTTGTTTACTATCATCAATGCATTTATAAAAAAAAACTGGTTTTATTTTATCATAACCTTTTAGCAAAATATTTACACGAGAGAAGCTTCGGATTGTTTCTCCCAGTTTGTTCTTACTTTAGTCTTGAAGTGGCCGTGGTGCGGCTGGGCCTTCTCGTACCTCTCCTTGAAGTGGTGCTCGTTCCCCCGCCTGTAGCCGAACTCGTAGTGGTCCTTGTGAGGCACATGCTGGTACCTACAATCATGCACATGCACGCCCAAGCGGGGGTTCAGGATAATTGTCGGTACAAGTGTGAAGTGGACAAGTAAAGTTTCAACTGCAGAGTCAGTCAGTGTCGGAGAGTAGTTAAGTTTATGTCATAGGTTTTGTCTTCAAGGGCATTGATTAAAGTTGTTCCTAAACAATTGTACATTGCCAGATAAACATTGTTCAAAGGTCAGAATCTAATCACACAATTATATCCAGAAAGTTTAACTTCATCATTCCTAATCTCAAAATTTTCAAATCATGTTACATCATTCAGTGTTCTATTCTAATGAACCAAATAAGAATGTGCTATTCGAACCATTTTTAGACTAAGTTTACACTTATGAAAACTATTTGTAAAAGTTTCATCTTCAAATTTTCTCTAGTTATTTTAACTCTCAGGCTTGACATGAAATAGTCCTGTAAGTAATTTTCAGTCCGAATTTAGTTTGTAATGACGTTTATTTATCTGATGTTATTAAAATGTATTTAAAATTAAAAAATAAAGAGTTTTCTAAAAGACGTTAAAGTATGTAGTATGAAATTACCAGTCAGTAGGTTTTAAAAGAAAACATGCAAAAGCCTGTCAATCTCATTAAAGAAACACCCAAGTTCATAGGTTATAGTTATAAACATTGATCCTTAATGAAAACTAAGATTACTTTTAATGTAACCTCATAGAAGACAGTTCATTTTAAGAGAAGCCATAACAGATGTTTTGAAGCATATTTTAAAGCGATGATCCTTAGATTGATGAATCAGAATCACATTATAGGATACCAATCTAGTTGCATTTGAACGAACGAGGAAAAGAAAAGTTAGGCTGTAAGAAATTGTTAGTTCATGCGATTTCACATGCTTTTATCAATGCGCAAAAAGATGTCTCCATGCATTTTGAAGCTGTATTGATGCTCGTCCATGCTCTATCAGTTTTCGAGCTTTGGTCCTCATGCAGGAGCATGCCCTATGTTCCGCACCTTCCCCTGGTATCGCTTGTTATCCTGGTCCTGTCGCTCATAACGTTGTTCCCACTCGTGGGGGTTCTCGCAGACATGGCCGAACTCTAACTGCTTGGGACCCGTCTGGATCAAAATGGTATCCCTTGGACAGGCAACAGACAAACAGGCAGAACAATTGGCCATGATGCATGGGTTTCATTAATATAGAGTTCATAGAGAAGAAAATGTTCCTTGATCCTTGCGTAGGTGTACTACAAAATTAAGTGATGTCATAAAAATTTTACCTAGACTCTTGCATGTGCTCTACCTTACGTAATAGACTGAAAGATTAATAAAGGTATGAAATGGTAATATATAGAATATAATAGAATAGAAAATTATATAAAGTATATATAAAGTAAATAATACTCTATTGGACAGTATTAAAAGAGTTAGTCAGGTATTCATTCCTCCTTCCACACGTTTACCTCAAATAACTGTAGAATTATATAACTGTAGAGAAAAGACTAGTTGATTTTTTAAAATATAAGTTTTAGTGGAGAAAATCGATTCAAGCATATAAGTTTTTTCTTATGATATTTTATGCAGGGAAAATTTTTTGTATTCATATGTTTTAAGTTTTTTTTTGACATTTTTGCCAGGATCAATTAATTACCGTTTATCTTCAAGTTTATTTGATGTTAAAGTGAGATGAGATTTCTGATATTTCTCTTGAATTAATAACACTCACATTTGATACATAGCATATCTTAGTAGATGGATAAAATGGACAAATGGACCAACTGGTCTATATCAGTAACAAAGCTACACCTTATCTGATCCATCGGACTCATCACATTCATCCTTCAGTCATGGCCTATATCCACCTTAAAATTGGCGTGAAATACAAAAGTACTATCAAGTCTGCTTATAAGCAATATAATGAAGCGATTTCTCAAATAGTTAACATTACAAGTGCGTGGCCTCACATGAAGTATTTGCCGTGGCCGTGGTGGTGGTCGGCCGCCGCCTCCGCGCCGAAGTGAGTCTCCGCCGGGTCGTGGTCTGTCTCTGACTCGACCACGGCAGCTGAAACCATCCAGTTATTCGAGTAAGGATGGTAAAACAAACAAATGTACTCTTAAGTCAAAGAAAAATACAGTCCAAAGATTGCCGGTTCGATACTAAAAGTTAAAAGCTTTTGGAGCTTTTGGTTATAGTGATCCTAACAAAGGAATCAGCTGGCCTTTGTCCGTAGCAAAAGCTATGTCTCTTCTGATTCTGTACACTCACCCTTCAGTCATATTTACCTTAAATTCGCACAATAGAGTGCTTAAAAAAGGTACGTAAATTCGAAAGATGATGTATTAAGTAATAGTAAAAAACTGGTTACATATAAATCTAAAATAATAAAAAAATATATAAAAAACTGAGAAGAAAGCCTTTATTACAATCACCTGAAACCCTTACAGACTATTACCAAATATGGTTTAATGGATTAGAAGGGCTCTAAACAGACGAAAAACATGGACATTGTGCCCACGGAATTTCTCTTTCAATAATATTAATAATAATAATATAAAAAGATCAATAATATTTTTCATTTGGTGTATTGAAGTATGGAATTAAACCATACACTAGTGTGTTAAATCATGAATCCTCGTAAATGGATTATATATTCATTTAATGGGTTTTATACAAACGTTTCCTAAATTTACGGATCTCAAAATTTAAATTTTTATTATATTTTTAGTTAATGATATGAAGGAAAACAGAAGGAAAGAATCTTATATTACACCAATTTAGGATTCTGCGACGCATGAAATGTATAAAAATAACCAGAAAAATCAATGTACAGAAAAAATTATAATTTTATAAATCTATCTATACTTGTTTAATACGCTAATGACTCTCATGACGATGCAGTACATGTACGCGCACGCGAGCCGGCCGTGTCAAATCCATCGATATATACTATGTAGTATATATCGATGGTCAAATCTTAAATGTTTGTATGTTCATGTTTTTTAAAAACTTTGACGACTTCGTTCGAGTGATGTTTTAAGTGTTCTTGTGTTAGGTTTGAAAATGAGTATTTAATACTTGAAACGCGTCACCTTTAGGAGACAGAAGGCTCACGTAGGCAGACTCAGGTAATCTCAAACCTTTATAGTCAATTCAAGTGATTCGGAGACAAAAACTCAGAACTATGAAACTTGTAAAGTCTTTATTATACCAAAGGTTGGCTGTATTAAATATAGTTTACATTTTAGATCTTAAAGATTAAAATGTAATGAAGTGCCATATAACGTGGTCGAATAAATAATTATTGACAGAGTATATGGCGTTTTACCTTTTGCATGTATTTGTTTAGGCACTCTCCTCTGTAGAGACGATGTTGAATCTAGGTTTGCGTCCACCAAAGCGGCAATCGTCACAACAACACAAATCTAAAATAGCAAATAAATAAAGTTGTAAGTTTTATACCCACATATTTAATTTTATTTGAAGTATGCTTTCATTAAATTTATATCCATGGGTCCTATAAAATTTTTTTTGTAAAAATACATAAAGGATTAAAATTTTCATTGTCATAAATTTTGACACACATTTAGTTGTTTTTAAAATTTAATTAAATAATTAGCTCACTTGTAAAAACAAGTAGAGAACAAAGCCCTAAGGTCGCACAGACAACTTAAGTTGTTATGATCCTTCACACCACTGTAGTCTGACAGAAACAATTTTGAGAACATCAGGTAAAACTGTTGTCTCTTGAAAAGAGGACAAAGTTGGGCTCATGAGATTCACACACAAAGGCGAAAACAGAAGGAAAGAAACTTAGATTACACCTATTTGTGATTCTGCGTTGCATTAAATGTATAAAAATATCCAGAAAATTCAATATTCTAAGCGATGTGCAGACAAAATTATAATTTTATAAATCTATCTATACTTATTTAATACGCTAAGGGTTTTTTGTGTTGGGAACTCCTCCTACCGTTTTCATCTGATATTCAAGTTGTTTTTTCCGCCATAATCGATGAAAATCGGACATAAAATAAGGGCGCTATACACAAATTAAATTTGAATTTTCCCATTAGAATAACATTTTGTTCGAGTTGAGAATTTTAAACATATTTTAATGTACAGCTGTAAATACATGTGTTTTTTTTTGTGATTACTGATATTCACAATATTGGATTGGTCCAATGTCGTTGATTTAGAACTAAATGTTACTTTTGTATTGTATCAAATAAATGGCTCGTAGGTTAACAATGGTAGGCTACTCACCCCGGACAAGTAGGCAGCCATGATTGCTTGCAGCCTGCTACCAGTACTCTGTTGTACCTCGTGGATGTGGTTTATATAAACGTTGCGACCGCGGTTTCACGGTTCACAAGGCAACCCACGCCAGTGGTTCCCCTCCTGGGACGGCCGACTCGCGACTCATCGTTACTGTTGGAAACTGAGCATGGCAGGTTACGAGGGTAAATTAATATAAACAAGCATGCGGTATGTTTTCGATGGTCAAAATGGGTTAAAAATCATAACAAGATTTCTTTATTTGTATAATGAGTTTTGTTACAATAAGAAATGTAGTAGGAATGTCACTTGTCAATTTACTACATTAAGTAGTAAATTGTATCAAGTGTATCTTACAATGTTTATGTTTATCTTATTAACATTGTTTTTGTCCAGTGAGTATTTTGTTATTAACAGGGTAAAATATTTATATAAAATATAAAGAAACATTATACATATTAACATGTTACATATATGGAATGCATTTGTGCCACATTTATCAGATCGGGTTGGCATTTCTGTAGTTTCATCGCTACCATTCCGACTTTAACATGGGTTCTTCTGTACACGAATAAGAAATACCAAATTTTTATAACTATACATCATAAATAAATAAATAAAAATGTCTTTTATTTGTGAGCGGTTCTCAGTACATATACTGTTTTACATAATAACTCTTGTAATCTAAAATTAACTGAAACTAGACTAATATGTACAGACACTATTTACAATAAGGCATACAGAGGATTTACATTTTCACTTATAAATTAACAAGTCCTTTAATCTTTTTTAAAGGCATTGACTCCCAGCTCTTTATGACGTCCCAGGTGAGGTTATTATACAAGTTAGGGGCCCAAAATATGCAAAACTTCTTCGCCCAATTTCCAACTTCACTTTTGGGAAGTGGAGTTGCTTGTCCTGTCGAGTGTGGCGCTGAGACATCCGATCACGGGTATAACAAGCCTCTCTATCACCATTCATTTTAGTTAGCAATTCAATATAAATTATCCCACATGTTTTCTTAAAACAAAAAACATTATTCAGAAACTTCTTCAAAAAGTGAAATATCCAGTTAATAAAAAATTACAAAAAAAAAAAAAAAAAACAGTGACTAACCTCTTGATGTACGGGAAACAACCTTTTCACGCAGCGTCGCTAATACGTTACGTAATGAGTACGGTCTGAAGGTTTTTTACTCCCGATGACTCTTGAGATTTGGAGCCCTGAGCACTTCCTCGCCGCCGCGCCGGTACGGTGCGGTCCGTTGGTGGAGGTGTTTTTGTTTTGTTGTGGGTGAACCGTTGCGCCTTCCCGACTCAACCTGCAGCTTCCTCGTTTTTTCTGGCCTTTTATTCTTGAATTACCTCAGCTGTCCTTTACATACTGTTTTGCTATTGGAATTCGTTATTATAAAATAAATCGAGTTGAAAACTTAGTTAAAAAAGACGTACTTAAAAAAATATATATAATACACTTCAGTGGCGGATCTAGAACATTAATAAGGGGGGGGCTAACCGGGGGTTCTGCGCCCCCCCCCCCCCCCCCCGATCGGCGGGCCAGACCGGCGGGGGGTTCGGGGGCCCTCCCCCGAGAAGTTTTTGAAATTTAAGTGTTAAAAATAGCAGTTTCATGTCATTTCTTCACCCATCGCTTTGGAAAACAATACTAAATCGCCAATCAATTTTTATTACAAACAACAGTTTGGCCAATGTACCAACTTTCATTGCTTTTATTATCATTAATATTTAATGAGAATTTCTTTTGCATCGTGAAGTACAATGCATACACTAACCTTAAAAAAAAATTGGTTCGTTTTTATAGGCCTATCACTGTTGCTATCTAAATTTTCATTATCTTTATTTAATTTCTTATTGAAATGGTAGCCTACACTCTCGTGTTAACACTTAATTTTAACTTTAATATGCTAAGTCGGTAATAGGTAGGTAGGTTAATATTTTAAAATGTTATTAATACAGTACATTTCATCATGGATTAGCCACTAGATCACGTATAGGCCTGGCGCACATGTTATGTAGATCACATGTGGTGAACTTATAGCAAAAGAGTGGTTTACAATATTTCTGCTCTTTCTAGTGATCCGGAGGGGTTATAGTTTCACTACTATGATTTTGGGTCTTTTTGACCCATTATAAAGTGTTTACAGTTACAATTACATTAATCCTTCAATAGTGAAGTTGTCGTAGTATTGAAATTAAATAGAGATACAGACTCCAACACGGACACGGTACATTTCAATGAATACATTTCAATGTTCTAATTCTTTTGTTAACAGATGATTTAATTATTGTTACTAATTCTTAAGTTTTAAATTCAATTGCAACTCTAAAAAGTGCTTAGTTGTATTATCCATTTACTTTACTTTTATTTATCTAAATATTCATAATCACCAATACAAAGTAAAATAAAAAAATTATCGTTTTTATTGTAGTAACTTCCGGCAATTAAGTAACTGGCTACATTGCAAAACCACATGTTAACTTGGACACTTGGTTTGTACTTTGACCGTTGAGTCAGCTTCTTCATTATTTCTTTTTTTTTAGTTTTGTACTTCATAAGAGCATTGTTAAAAATTAACGTAATAAACGTAACCATTGGTAAACATTATTACGAAATAGCTTAATTTTACTTACTAAGCTAACTACTTTTTATATTATTCGAAGTGCGGTCTTAAAAACACATCTATTGAAAGAAGACTATTTACTGAATATCGTGTGAAAATTACACGTTTCTAAGTTTTACTGTTTTTGAGTTGGGCTTGCTTAAAGTCAGCCATGTCACCGATGATCGTGGTGAACACATCCAGGGCCGGATTTACGTTTTCTTCGCCCATGGGCATATAATAATCTGCCGCCCCTTCACCCCCCCCCCCACCGGCTCCCTTTGTACCCTCCAACGAGCCACATTGCGGCGACATTGCTTTTTTTAAAGAAGGAATCTAACTTTAAAGTTTGGACATGCACTTCATTTTCCTTATTCTTCTTCACTTCAGCTAATTTCCGGTATTCCGCGACACTAAGTCTTTTTGCCCATCCATTAGACCTATGTTTTAAAAATATAACGAAAATTATTGCGTATATCAAATTCAAATGAAATCTCACACGAAACACATAGCATTAAGAGTTATAAGCAAATCAACAACACACAGTCGCACACGCACTACTGCATAACAAGCAAGCCGCAAGCGTACTCGTACAGGCTGTCAGTTGTAATGCGACATAACAACGCCACACAACACTGACGAATGACGTTTGTACACTGACCGCCCAAGCGGAAGCGAAATGGCGACTTGGCTGATGACCGGTGGGGCATACGGGAGACATTCGGAGCAAACTATGACGTCATTGAATTAGTTCCTTGAGTTATCGCTACGAATACGCTTCATTTCAGAGTTGTCGTCTGCAACAACTGAATAATATTGTTTACACTAGGCCTAACCTCTATAGGATTAGATGATGATGAATGGAAATGGATAAATTCTATCATGGTCCTCTTTTTAAGGAGAATTTGAAAACTCTTTTACAAAATAAAAATGTTTATTTTTGTTATAGGTATTTTTGTTTTGTTTTTATCAGGCCTAGCTTAGGCTTACATTAATAACTTGGGCCTGCTTTAGTTTTAATAGAAAAGATTCAAAGCGTTCAACGTTTTAGGCCTAGATAGGCTATATTTTTGGTTAGCATGAAACGTAATTTTATGCAACTAAGTTCAACTGTCTTAACAGTCAGCCTATTCCTTAATTCTCCATAAACGAATCCTAGTTGGATTCGGTAAGATGTATTTACAGTAATTACCGGTAGTAAAGTTTAAATTTGATAAAGTTTTTTTCGAAACAAAACTTTAGGTGTAAGGTTTGAATTGCAGAATCCTACACCAATCTATCACACACCCAATTTAACTTAACACTACATTTAAGAGTGCCAATCCAAAAATTGTTAAGGATTATGTACTACTATAAGGATACTGTATCTATTTCTAATCTTACATTCTTACACATGAATACCGGTATATTTATTAGTAAATAAAATGCTTTTGAGATTTTTAGGCTTAGGTTTTACTTATTTTGTCATCTTTATCAAGATATTACTACACTAACAACGATTCCTCAATTCAATACTCAAAAACAAAGAAAGAAAGAGGGCAAGCGAGACTAGCCGAGTAGCGGCAAAATATAGAAACTTTAATGTTATGACGTCAGCATCATAGCCGTCACACAGTGAAGCGACGTCATTAAGCTGCTCCGAATGTCTCCCGTATGCCCCACCGGGGGCACCGGGCTGACGACGGCGAGGAATACGAATACGGCTCCCCCCTCCCTCACGGGGCCCCGCCACTAGCACATCGTCTGCCGCACGCAAATAAATAGACGCTCGTCCACCCGTCCACGCATCTGCGGCTTACGCGCAGGCAGACTGCAGTCTGCCCTTTGCCGCCTCACCACGATACGGCTATGTGGCCTGCGACCATGACGATAACAACGCGCCGTGCTTACAGATATAAATTTTAATTTCTCCAAAATTTTGCCGCCCTTGAAATTTGCCGCCCTGGGCATGTGCCCATGTTGCCCATGCGGTAAATCCGGCCCTGAACACATCTCCGCTGAAGGCTGTCACGCTGGGTTAGTTATAGCTGTCTAGTCGGTCTTATGTATGACTCACTACCGTGTGATTTGTTTTGAGTTAGTGAAAGTATTTCTGACCTATATATCAATACCAAACATAACCTAATCGTCGCAGCGCTTTGTAAACTTGGCTGAGTAGGCCTACTTGTAGCAGGCCCGGTGTCAGGCCGCGGGCGGAAATGCGTTCACCGCGATCATCGGTGACATTTCTAACTTTAAGGATGTAGAACCAATAAACCGTAAGACTTAAAAAAGTGAAATTTTACACAATGCTCAGTAAATAGTCTTCTTTCAATTTATGTGGTCTTTAATACTGCAGATCAAAATAACATAAAAAATTAGCTGGCTTATGTTTAACAATAGACAAAAATTTATGATTGCTATTTGAATTAGTAATTTTTAACGAATTTTATCTCCACTTAAAAACTTGGCTTAAAAACTCGGGCTTTGATAAAAACTTGAATTTCAATTTAGACTGCTTTTCGTCGTCTTTTATTTAATCAGATTATCGTTTTCTTTAAAATGAACCAGTCTTATTTTTTCAGACATAACCTTCTTTAGAACTACTTTATTTATTATAATGAATCTTAATAATTAATTAAGTGATCTCGTTTGAATTAATAGGTAGTCATCACAAAGGGTTTATCAGACAATCAAACCGTGACATTAAAGCAATGTCAAACCAATGTCAACACATACAGCATTGCATTTTGCTCTGCACTGTCTGTTGTTCTTGATTTCGTGTTGTGACAGGAAAAGTTTGCGCGCGCTATTCAACCAAACATTAAACACAACATCTAGTTGTAATTTTGATTCCCCTTCGCCTCCACCACTTCCACTTAGGCCCCTATTATACATCGCATCTTTCAAGCCACTTAAAATAAGTACATTGCACTAGATAGGAGCATTTATACCCGGCGCCTGACGGTCGTCTGTCGCGCGTCATCCAATAAGGTATAGAGCGATTCGAGAGACACCCGGCGGGCGCAAGCCCTCGCGGCGTCGCTCGACGCGATGTAAAAGGGCCCTTAAACTTGAGGATGGATTACGTCACTCCCCATCTCCGCCTCGTAACTAAACAAAGACTCGGCATACACACACACAAAGACGGCATACTACAATTCTGGAAGCCTCAGAATTGGTGCCCCACCGATTGAGATGGCGTACCAATAGGGACACTAAAATGAAGGTGTCGTCTAGTTGAATTACCAGAAAAGGACATTATAATATCATTTTGAAGAACAAATATTTTTAAGGGTGATGTTTTTATTTCACAGTGTGCATAACAGACACAAAGTAGTTTACATTGAAAAATGTCGGAAAAACGTGCGCTGGTTTGCCGGCACCCCTTTACCCGGCCCGCGCCCGACACGGGCCGGCGCGGGGCCCCACCTTGGCCCCCAAGGGGGGGGCTATAGCCCCCTTAGCCCCCCCCCTTGGATCCGCCACTGATACACTTGTAAAGTTTAAAGTTTGTTCAAATAATTTGCTTATGGACTTACCAACTCATAACTCATAACTTTTTTATTTATATATTTACTTATTTAGAATTTTTCTACTGTTAGTATATTGCATAACATAATTCAAAGTGACTTTTAAATTATGTAAAGCATGGCTATAGGCTAAGAAATAACTTTCAAGGCTTCCTCTTTAGGATGCAAATATAAAGGGTGGTTAACGCGGGTAGTAGGCCTATGTTAAGCATACCTCAAGCAATCCACATCTTCAAAGACAATTGCAGTAACAAATCTTTACCACAAACCGGACTTCAAAAGATCAAATATTATGAATATCATTGCATTTTATTGCGTTGAGGTTAATATTTAATTTTTGTCAAAGTTTGACTGGCTGCCATTTTGGACTCTTGCAACCTTTTGAGATGGGGTTTGTGTCATTGGACCTTTAATTTGATAGGCCTATATGTAAACCCATTAGCCGACGTAAGATTTGTTTCTGACTATACGGGGGACATCTCATAATTTTTGGGTGGGTTGCCCACTGGGGATTTTAGGAGACTTTTCTGAGGGAGTTCGGGGATGACATAGAACACATTTTAACAAAAAATATCTGTCCAATTTTTTTATAATCAAGCCAGATTTTAGCTTATTTTTACTAAATTAATTGTTTTTTTAAAGCTATGAATGTTCATCAATTTTGCCTTTCATATTAGTTTACTTCAATCGTAGATTTTAACATAGTTCTATTTCAAAAACTCTACACAAAACTATACACAGAACACACAGTCTCTATAAATTCAAAGTATCTTCCAGAAGTTAAATCACATAAATGTCAAGAGTATTACAACCCCTTTTATTTCCTCTCACAGAAATTCTTGGAGCATAAAAATTGCAACACATAAAGCAGCCCCGGCGTATGCGTGTTCACGGTATGACCCGAGCGGACACGGACAGGCTAACGGTAGGGCCGTGGGGTGCCTTTGTCCAGTGGCTTACTGTCCTTTGGGGTTTCGGACCTTTAATTATAGCTGGGCAATAAAACGGGGTCTTTCGTCGGGCCGTTCCCATCCTTTATGATCGGGTACTTGGCCATTACTAAATTTTAGCTGGTTCTCAGGGTCGGCACTTTATGGGCTATTGGAGCAAGTGAAAAGCCAAGTCTTTCGCAAGGAAAGGGTTAAGTAAGCCTGCCACAACCTGAAGGCGCCTGTTTCGAAAAACACGTGAAATTTAACTAATGTTTTGTTCTTTTGTGTTTGTGTGTGTGTTTTTTTTTTCAAAATATACAGTACAGTATAAATATTTTATCATTTTATGCTTTACCATTCTTTCTTTCTTGGCTACTGCCACGCACATTTGGTATTTCTTTCTATACAGTGAAGGTTATAATGACCTATAGAAAAACCTACTTATTTTTCAGCCATTTTCTTTAAACCGGGATTTCAATGCTTTACATTAAGAGCCATCTTCACTTTTGGGTTAGTAGCGCAGTCGGCCATATGTTAGCTATGTTGACTATACGCCCTTTGGGAAAACATGATATTTTATGCTCCAATTTCGGAAGCGATTTTTTAAAAAGATTTTCTTTAAAGTCGGCAATCGTTTACTTGAATAGTTATAATAGGTCACTCATATCTTAAAAGTGTAAACATTTGAAAATCCTACTCTTAGTAATCTCATAGAAAACTCAATTATCTTTACTTTTAAAATATTTTTTACTAATACCATTAATTTTTAATGATCTTTCTGGTATGAGGGACCTAGATCTAATTACAAGATAACATATATGTGACCTATACAAACACAAAAAAACTGTCCAAAACAGGGGAACGCGGATGCATGTTTTCATTGTTTTAACGTCAAAGATGACTCTTATAAGTAATTAATTTTGTCATAGACCTACTAACACTACGGAATTATGTCAAACGTAAATGATACAAAACTCGACATTCTTTAATTTTGTATAAACCCTTGCATTTAAAAAGGCCATAGTTAAAAAAATTAATAACAATGTAGTATGTATGGTGGTAAATATTAGTGAAGAACGTAATTTAATTTTGTTGGTACTGTGTATTTGTAACAAAAATGTTAAACAAATGAATTAATCAGAACATTAATTACTAAATACGGTTTGTAATTTTTTATACATTGTTTCATGCAGACCAAATAAGATACCTCTTGTCTGCTGAGGCCTCCACTAATCTCTGTGGGATCCTTTTCTAATTACAATATCTACGGTACCAAGGCAGTAGCAGTTTTAGAAACAAAGGTGAACATTATCGGTGAAACCACTAATTATGAAATATGATAACTCAAAAAAGCAAGGGCAGCTGGCCAAGGCGGAAGTCCAAGACCCCACGAAGGGTCAAGGAAGTACGCGGCAATAATGTCCTTCACCATTCACCCTTCTGAGCTCACCCCTCCCTTTCTGATTTATGGTGGACCCAAACATTGGTTAGGGTCAAACAGGTTTGCTGACCCTTCCGGCAAAAAACGTAAATTATATAGGCAACCAACATAAACATTAAGTGCCTTTACAAAACGATTCCGGCGACCTTTTGTTGGGATTTTTAAAAATGTGTATAAAGGGTGAAAGGGATGTTTGGGCCTAATGCGGAAGGGCTTATCTACCGCAGCCGTCGCTCGTGGGACCGCGGCCACGCAACGTCTCAAAACTGAAAACATCACAAGGTGCCATATTTATTGGTAGTATTTATAAAAATATATGTTTTGTTTTGTAACAAAAAATTGCTAGTGATTTAAATAGTAATCTATAAGTATATCCTTAAAAAAAAAAAAAAAAAAAAAAAAAAAAAAAAAAAAAAATTGTAATGGCTGCAAAACCAGCCATAACTCAAGCTTTAGTGGATATTAGTTGTATAGGCTTACGTTTGATTGTACTTAACATAAATAAAACGAAAAGTTTTGTTTCCCTTGTGTGGTAAAATATTAGTTTTCTTCCTTGTCATTTTTAAATAAAGTGTATGTATGCTGCAACAGTTATATTATATCATTCAAAAATTAAATACAGTTGGATGATGAATTTACGTGATATTTTCATTTGATCATTGTTGTATCATTTGGAAAATTATCACGAATTTTCTATGTAATTCTTCTATTATCTTTGTTATGTTCCTTTAGGTTCAAATATAGGGGACCCCTGCTAAAATTGCGCATTTTGTAATATATTACTTTCTGTTTGTGAGGAACTCACCTATACAGTATCATTCGAAGGAATTATATGACTTTTCAAATAATATTTATGTTGATTAGGTACACACACTTAATCGTATGTAGACACACGGTCTATTTTTGTTTACAATCTCCCTCCAAAATTCATTTGAAGGCAATCAGGTTACAATTCACATTTTAAAATCTTATAATGAAAGTTGATTAACATTTTAAAACGCCTTCTATAAATAAATCAGAGTCTAGGGGCCGAAGCCCCAAGCGAATCAATTTTTAATCATTATTTGAACAAATGGGCTGGATCATAAGCTTTAAAATGTAAATGGTTTTTTTTATTTTAACAGGCAATGTTAGAGCCACATCTTACTTCCTTACACTTAACCTGATTACAAAAATATGCTCAATAGAACTAAATAATAATTATAACAAAATATATCTTTACAATGTCTAACAAACCAAAATAATTAAAGTACTACTTGTGATTTATATCCTAATGGCACCTCAATTTTAAAAATCGGTTCAATAGGTCGAGAGAAAAAGGGGTGTAACAGACAAAAACAAACCCCTTATTGAATTAAGAAGATAAATATATGACCAATAGTAAAATCTTTAGAAACATAAAATCTTCGAACTTTGTTTATCAGTTTTCCGAGCTTCTATTATATTGAACCCAAACTATTTTTAATCCACATAAGGAATAACAATTTTAGTATTATTTTGTCTAAAATTATGTATTATTTTATAGTAATTATTATTTTGGCACAATCAAAAACACTTTAAAAAAATTTATAATATCATTAGAATTTGTGTTTTTTTTTTATCCCTACTATAGGGTACTACTTCAAACTGTTACATGTTTAAAATAAATAATACAAAAATAATCAAATTTTGTGCAATACTATGTTTTTACTATTTCTTATCCACCACACTAATCGGCCGAAATATTTAAAACCCTTATTAACCCTTGGTCACCCTTTACTGGGTCAGTATCATTAGAGTGCCGTGACTAATTATGGCAGGGGTGAAACAATGGAGCGGAACAACGCGGATTGTTTGTACAGCAAACACGGCGCGGCGGTGGGGTAGCACAGGTGGCGCGGCGGGGCGGCGGCGCGGGGAGGTGGCGCAGATCTACAGATTAGGCTGGCTACAACAACCCCTGAGGTGGATCGGGGTGCAACACGCTCGGTCTGTGTTTGATTTTAATAAATTTTTTACATGTAAACACCTACAGTTATTTTTGTTGTGTGAAAATAAGTTTCATTATGGTGAAAGAGTATTTTATATATTAGTTTTTAAAGTTTTCGACCCACTATATAGTTTTCCCGTGTACACAAACATTGCACTATTACTACCGTACTCTAAATTTAATTTTGTGGTCAAGCAACACTATAGAAAACCCAATTATTCTGTAGTAAAAAAAACATTTTAATCTTTTATGTATATATTTTTTAAGTTCTAATAGATAGTCTACCTAAAAATAGGCCTTTTAGGCCTTTAAAAATAGACAGTGTCAGAAAAAACTACTTAAAATGATTTATTTTTCCTATTTATAGGCTACATAGGTTTATAAAAATCATGAGTAAATAATTATTTTCCCTCGGGTTGAAGTCATTAATTATTACTGACAATGAGTGAGCTCAATTGTTTCATTAACTCGCCTCTACATTTATTAAAATACTGATTGAAAAGTAACACGCATTTAATGGTTTTACTAATCATCTGTCTTATGTTATTCCTGTTTCTATAAAAACAACATTTGAACTTACATAGCCAGTGGATCGGAGTACTATAATTTAAAAAAATGAAAACAAGCCTATTACTATATCTGATAAAGTTTCTTTATTTCTTAAAATAATAAGCTTAATGTTCCAGTAGTTTTCCATTATCGTAAAACCAACAAACGCACTTTCCTATTTATCTTTATGAGTAAGGTATGTTTGTAAGCATGTATGACACACGCTTCTCGAAAATGGCTCCAAAGATTTTCTTCAAACTTATCAAATAACTTAATTCTGGAATAAAAATAATATTTATAGGTCTCTATGCAAGAAAAATTCTTACTCTTTTATAATCTTGAAGAAGAAGATAAATTTTTTTAACATTAGTCGGATGGAGTTTAAAATCAAAATAAAAGAGTTTCAGAAAACAGTTGACTCAACTGTCAGTGCACGAACATCATGCTCCAGTATAAACATGAGATTATTCATTGTAGCCAGTAACCTAATTACTGAATGATACTACAGTAAAGACGATGTGTCAGTTTTTTCTTGTACTTAGTTAATAATAGTACGGTACTTTATATTGGTGATTATGTTTATTTAGTTAATAAAAGTATAATACTCGTAAAAAGGCAAAACACTAAGAAGTTTTTAGAATTGCAATGAAAAATGATAAAACAAAAGAATTAGCAACAACGATGAAATTTGCTGTTAACCGTATATAGCCTAAGTAAAATCCAAGTATTACATTCACACCAGAGTGCAGCACCTTTAGGCCTACATAAAAACATTGTGAAAGGCGACCAAGCTGAGCGAACTAACTCATCGACTTAAAATAAACAATCTTTTTTCATCTTGGCATTTTAGCGTACAGTCTGTGACTGTATGACTAAATTAAAAGGAATTGTTCAAGTTTACCGAGCAAATGCTCGGCCTCCAGGTACTAAGAATAATTTTGGGATTGAATGGGAAGGTTCTGGACATTGATGTTGAATTGAATAACTTTATTATACAATTTGTAAATATAAAAAATGCTCGGGATCATTCAGCCATTACAGTACTGATTCACAAATCAAAAAGCATGTTTTTTGTTATATAAAAAGGAAATCCGTTTTTTCGATGTCATTAATTTCTGCTTTAAAGTATCTGAGAGTAAAACTAGACGAGTGTCTTTTCAAGCAAGTGTTACGAAACCTTGTTAGTTTTTTATACATTGAAAAAAAAAACTTTCTTAGTTGATTATTATGACCTATGTTTAAAACTTTATGAAGTGAACGTCTTTACTTAATTACTGATTATTTGTGCAGACCAGAAATTCATAACATAAAATTAAAATACATTCAAGAAATCAATATAGCTAAAATACATTATAACAACATAGAAAATGAACTTGAATATGTTATTATAAAAAAATTGCATTATTATTGGCAACGGATATTAAGAATGATACACCACAGAAGAAATTCTGGTAGTATAACATTAGTGGTTATTTTGCAAATATAGGTTGAGAGCATATCTATTGTGTTCTGGATATCTTTAAAGGAAAACAGTCCAATACTTTAATTTTCATAATTATTTTGAAAATATGTTTAATTAATTACTAGCTTAGCCTATATGAATAAAGAGTTTCCTGTACATAAAAAGTTCACAATACAAAAACTGTACGTATTGCCTGCACGTTAAGCCTGTGAAAAGTAATCCTAATAAATATGCCAACCTCCAAGATATCCCAACAAACCGTAGTCATCGCCGATGTCCACGGTCTTTGTCTGCTAAGTACTGTCTAAAGTCAACGAAGGGACGGACCCTAGGGTCAAGACAAAGCTGTTGATTAATTAATGGTGACTCAGAGACAAAGGGACGACCCTTAATGACCGAGGGGCAGTGGCCACCCCAGGGCCGAGCGTTCCAGAACTGGTTTGCTGGGAACTCTACCAGGGTAATTAGCAATGACTTTTATCTTGGTTCCACGGAGTCTCACGGAGGGCAAACCCTTGGCTGGGGTTTGGCAACGGATATTTAGAATGATACACCACAGACGCAATTCTAGTAGTATAAAACTAGTGGTTTTTTTGTAAAGATAAGTTGCATATATGTATTTGTAAGTTGATATATTGTGTTTGAGGTTACCTTGAAAGGAAAGCAGTCGAATACATTTCGTGATTATATTGAAAATATGCTTAATTAATTAATAGCTTTCCCCTTCATCGTGTTACAGTACAACCCTAAGGACGGCTAATTTTTTTGTTAACTTGTAAAAATATTCACTCGATTCACAAAACTTGTTACAATAGTTGTAGGTAGTTTATTTTTTAGTAACGTTCTGGACTCCATAGAAAAAGACATCTGTTTATATAAACATAAAAGTTTTTAACGTGGTGTTCATAAATGTAGACTTGAGACAATTTTCAAAGCAAGTTATCAAATTTGAAAAAAAGCAATCTAGTTTTCATATTTTGGGAAACATAATCCTTGGAAGAAATGTTTTCTTCGGCATTGCACGGTTTTGGAGATTAGTTATGAGTGAGACAACCATCGACTGTTTGTATATTAGGCCTACTATCTTTAAAACAAAATATTTACAAATGTATACGATCTTTTATGGCATATAAAGATCGAATTTTTTGTTTAATCTTAGCATCAGATTTCAATGAGTCAGAGTAAACTTAAAAATCAAAGGGGACCTGTAGCCGTTATTTTCATAATAAAATATCATAATTTTATTCCTTAACATCACAAAGTACAAGGCTCAAAGAGAATTTTTTTCAAGGTTAAATTTTAGATCGGACAAATGTGGGGAAGCATGTTGTTCTACAATGTTTCTTTGTATTAGGATCCGGAAGTTTAAAAGATATGTTGTACAAACATTATCACGACTTTGAAAATAAATAGGCCTATCAAGCTAATTCCCACTAGTGGTACTCTTAAGAGCCATCTTCACCTTTGGGATTGTATTGCAGTCGGCAATCATACGTACTCGTATTTTGGGCAAATTGTAGTATTTTATTCTCCTGTTTCGGACACCGTTTTCATAAGATTTTCTTCAAACTTGGTAATCGTTTAATTGAAAAGTTATGGTCCCTCATATCTTAAAAGTTTGAAAGTGTGAAAATATTAACCTCATTGACATCGCAATGAACTCAATTTAATTACTTTTAACATTTTTTCTACTAATAGCATTTATTTGTACTGGATATATCACGTATGAGCGACCTAGATCTAAGCTTAATCTACAAGAAAATATACTTTTTAGCCAAAAATATCCAAAATCACCGTCCGAAACAGGGGAATGTGGAGGCATGTTTTCTGTGTTTTTAGAAGGGTGAAGATGATTTATTCTTCAGCCTTACTTCCGACTGTTAGACTTCAATAGGTTTTCATTTTTAATGCTCACGAAGTATTTTTGATCAAAATGTCAAGTGAAACTCCTACAATTTTTTAAGTTTTCATGATAAATCAAAATATTTTTCAACAAGATCTATTAAACCTCAATAATGTATCGTAAACTTTATATTCAAGCCTTATATTCTAAATTCTAACGGTCAGAAGTAAGTAGGAAGAGGAAGTAGGCCCACTCGTGAGAATTGGGCTCGTTATAGGTTAGGTTAATCCCTGTACTAACTAGTTTTAAGGTCATAACCTTTGATCTCCCGACCCTTAATACAAAGAGACACTCTAGCACAACAAGGTACTCCGCATATGGGTCCGGTTTTAAAAACTTGATCAGTTCCAACCCAAAGCCTCCCTAAAACAGGTACCCTTCAACAATACAGGACAAGTTTAAAACGAGGCTAGAAGGAAATGTCGAACCCACATTTGTTTTCTGGTGTGGTAAATAAATACTTTGGTTTAGACTTTATTGATACATAGCTGAAAGTTTAATACTTAGAATCAACATTCACGAAATATATTTGACTACAAGTCAGGTGAATAATTTGCTCATAATTACATATTCGGAATTTTCTTAAACATTTTTTTCAAATTTTACATTAAACCTAATTATTTCAAGGCTATACTTTTTATTGCCAACTTAGGCAGACTGAGTAACGTTTGACTGAGAAAAAAAAAACTGAAAAACCTTCATGTTTACCATTCATGTAGGATTCTTTAACGTTTGGAGCTGTTAGCTTAAGGGGTGGTTTGTCAAAACCAACGAATAAGGTTGTAGGCCTACTAAGGTTGAATAAAGTTTTGGGTGGGGTAGAGATACACTTAACGGTGGATTAATTTAGTTTAGTTTTTATAAGAAAAATTATCGTAGTAATTACTTTATAGACACCTTAATTTTTTATTATATTATCTTTTATTAATTTTATATTATTTTTTATTAATTTTTTATTACCAGTATTTAAACAATAGGGGACATATTCTAAATATTGTAATGCTTAGCATGTACGGGAGGTTTTGCAAATTGGAAATGACCCTTGAAAAAAGTAAACATAATGCTTCTCTCAAATCATTACTCGTCATAAAAAAAAAAAAAACATGGGACCCTTAATTTGGCCATGTCCTCAGTTTTCTTTGTTATTTTACAACATTCTTGTTATTATTTATTCCACCATATTGTTGTTCTCTTCTCTCATCATCCTCCACACCCATTATGACGTCACGTGACGATTGACGGTATGTTTACCCAGGAGGTTCCCAGGACTTGGCCCCAACGGATGTCCAGAGTCCATTGACGCGGGCTGACGTATGATTGATGGACGAGTGCCCGGGTGCCGAGGTGCCCGAGGGGTGGCCGACGGACCGGTCAGGCAGGAAGTGAGCTGGAAGGGTTGTAGGGACGAAGGTTCACTTGCGTCTTGGCCCTTTAACTAGCCGGTCCTAGTCTCTGCCCTTGTCCTACAGCGACCACTGCGTACACGTGAGTGGCTTATCACTAGGTTTTATCATTGTTATAACTTAGCTGGTGTTGAAGAAATGTGTTATCGTCTACTTCATTATTTTTTATGTTCTTTGTAGTAATTATTTGTTTTATTGCATATTTATTTAATTTTGTAATACTCTGTTGATTTATATTTATTTATTATTTTTATACTCTCTAGAACACTAAAAAATATTCCTAGCCCACTATATTTGCGGGATTTGTAGCAGTCTTAGTATATTAGCTTGGAACAAAGTGGATGCCGTTTTAATTTCAATAATAAAGGTGTGAAAACATTAATGATTTTAAGTTCTCCGTTGATGTATTGTTAGTTTTCAACTATAACTAAATTATTTCAAACCATTCAATGTAAAAAAATTACTTAAAAAAAATAAAACAACCCACGTGATAAGCTGGTAAAAAAGTTGTAGATTAGTTAAATATTAAATTTCAACTTTGGGTTTATAAACACAAATGAATTATTTATAAATTAATTGGACAAAAATATGAAGTTTTATAAAATTGTTTAATTATTGCACATAAAAATATGAAGTTTTATAAAATAGTTTAATTATTGCATATCAGGATTATATTTTACACAGTAATGACATTTCTTACATCAGCTTTTCTGAATTATCAACACGACTCATCTAACTTTGTTAATGTATTTTTGAAAAGTCTCTGTACCCTATAGAATACTCTCCGCGTCTACAGTATTAAAACATTATCCCAACTTTCTACAACATACATTTATTTTTTTAATGTGCTATATTATTTTAATGACCAATAAAAATCTCAATTTTCTTCTCAAACTATAATATAATGAGTAACTAATTATTAATAAATTGTTTCCTAACGTAGACTATATTAATTAGTTTGATATAAAGTAAGGTTCTGAAGGTTTTATTACAAATTTAACAATAACCGACAAAGTACGGTAGCAATGTGTGTATAAAGTATATTGACTAACAATTCCATTAAAATATTTATTAATAAGGGGATGGCGATGCCAATAATATTTGTGCAGTAAACTTTTTTATCGTTTATGCCCTTCCAAGAACATGATGAAAATTTTAAACCTTAATATATAACTTTTAAACCCAATGTTCTAATGGACGTGTCAGGTTTTACTCAAACCTCTTCCACAATTATAATAATTATGTTATTTTCTCCACCTTATGCTAATATTTTGCCACTTCCGGTTTCCGGTTTCAGAAGAACGCTAGGGAAAGTACGTCATGCTCCATGGCCGTGACTGCGTTTCTTGTCAAAACGTTTGTCTGCCTCTTTGTACCATGGTCCACTTGAGTTGTGGTTTAGAAATATGATTTGTGAAAAATTCAAAACCTTTTCTCTATAACTCAAATTAACAGACAATAAATCATATAGTAAAAAATCTAGATTGATTATTGATTATCTTTTATAGCTATTTTTCCAGCTAATAAAATGCTTACAATGCGGAGCAAAAACAAAAACTTTTGAATTAGCAGGTCATAGAAACCAAATCTTTTACAGCATTCATATTTAATTTAAAGTACTAAGGGGGCCGAGCTTATGCGCGGTGAAATTATTAAACGTCACTTTCCTTTTTCAGACGGATATCTCGTTCGCTCCGCTCACTCGCCCTCCTCCGTTGTAAGACTAGCTCGTTGTCTTCGCTTACACGCCAGGCCAAAGAATGGTGCACTTTGGTATGAATTTGTTGAACCACAGGTTAAAGATGTAAACATATTGGTTTATGTCTGGAATTATCAGCTGATTTTCGTTCAATTTAGTGGTTACGAAAAATCTTCATAAGGCCACCATAGGAACTTTGAAGGGCTGTAGGACGAAAACGGGATTTTCCCAGTGAATTCTAATGAACTCATCGTTACCAAAAACTCCTTAAAAAAAAATAATAATAATAATAATTAAATAAAAACATACTGGACGGAAAAAAACTTTGCCCGAACAAATTGCTTGTTTTTGGTTCACTTATACGAATAAGATAAGATATAACAAGATAAGATGGTCAAGAAACAAGTTACTCGATATACGTGCAAATATTCGTCATCTTAAAAACACTTTAAGAAAACCGGAATTAAAATTGTTGAAGTAAATCCCTCTTTAATGTCCGTTTATTCTCTACCACTTGTAATGTTTTAGATTACAACTCATTATTTTTCACCTTGACTTGAATAGGTTCTTCGAATTGTTCATCAGACTAAAAGTAAAGTATTTTTGTATCTAAGAACTAGTAGCTCCCAAGTACTGTAAGAAATACCAATATCTTATTGTATGCAACATTTGATTTGTAAAACATTTAACCTAATACAATTCAAATGTGAGTACTGCTCTCATTATGTAAGGTAATTGATCCCATGAGTAAGATCAAAATAAAACTGTGATGATTGTTAGCATGTGTTAAAAAAACATTTGCAATACTAAAATTATTAAGATCTAAAATAATTAACAACCTATAATTTTTGAAACTGTACATACTTTTTGTAGATTACCTTAAATATTGTCCCCTCTCACAGAATATCTATATGTAAGCAGGCTTAAATGAATGTTATATATATTTTCGTGACGGTTTTTATAGTAATGTGCTTCTCTTCGTATATGTATGGCAATTCTTCCTCTTTCTTATTTCTTGTTCTACTAAGGCATCAAGGTTAACAAAATCACAGGGTTTTATTCATATCTTTTATTTCGGTTTAACATCGACAACCATTCTCCACAACATTTGTTTGCCCTTTCATCGTACGTAATCCAGCTGGTAATAACCCACAATAGAAACAGTATAAACCAACCCCGATATACTACAAAACTACAGGATAGGGGACACGTTACTCTATTTACAGCTGATATGTATATTCTTGTTTGGTGTCGAAAAGTATATCGTGATGTTGGCTTTATAGTATTTTCTCCTATGGAGTCATTACAACTCGACCAGGTAGAGTTAGCTGATTATTCTAATAAACCAACCCTTTTTATACATTCACACAGTGTGTTATAATTTTAGAGGATTTTGTAGATTTTTTTGGGTATATTCGTCAATATATATATACGGGCTTTTTATACGAACCACTAATGGGTTTTCTATTCTATGTACATTAAATTGAAATAAAGTAAATATAAACTGAAATAACGTAAGTCGAAGCGAGGTTTGATTAAGTTTTAAAATGAAACAAAACTTGAATATAGCATAAAAATAATTTTGTATAATCTAATTCTTTATAAATTAATATGTTTCTTTTATGATGCAATTTTACATGCATATGATCTCTAATTATTATGTTATCTAATTTCCATAAGCGTAACCAATTAAAATAAGCGAACACAACTTCTCACTACAATAAGCATGCAAATTTAAATCCTATAAAAATTTTAACATTACTTCACCTACGCCCAACTTAAAATTTAAGAGCACCAAGTGAATCCTCATGGTTATTTCAGATAAAATTAATAGTGCCTAGTGCTATTTTGCTATAGTTTTTTCCTATTTTTATGAATCTTCTATTTTTCGCTGGTGTATTTAAAAAGCTTCCTAAATCTACTTTGGCAACAGAGAAATCACAGAATAAATGCAAATCCAGCAATTATAAATAATTTTAATGCACTTTGATATAAATATTCAATACAACTTTAACTTTCTTAAAAATATTTATATAGTATAAGATCTTAATTAAATCGAGCTTTGTTTAAAAAATAAAATTATACTTAGGCATTTGAAAAACTAAACGTATAACACTCCTTTCATCCCTAGTCCCGTCTCTCGGTTCAACCTCCCGTCTTTGGTGTCGAATCTTCATGTTCCGCCCCCGTCTTCTCGGCCCCTTTCTCGGCGCTTATTCTTCAGCTTATTCGTCGGGCTCGTTGAGTCGCAGGCGGGCGAAGTCCTCGAACACGATGTTGTCGTCGTCGTCGTCCGCGTAGTGAGAGTTCTCGTAGCGCGACCGCTCGATACTCTTGGACTTCTTCAGAGCCTTGGACTTCTCCATCTCCTGGGTGCCTGGAAGTAATAAAATAAAAGTGTTAAAAGTCATTGGACGTTACATTAAAGTCATAAAAATACATTTATAAAAAAATTCGAGGTGACAGATTTATTTGTTTATATAGTTAATATCCTTGGATATTTTCAATATGTATGAATGTACTGTGTAAATGTGAATATGGGCTTAGCTAAAATCTATATATATAATTCCGTAAGCGAATCGGTCCCCACGAAATATCTTGAGTTACAAGAAATATAGGGTAATGTATGATGGCTCATTTTGAAGCTTGAGGGCCAAGGACGCAAGGAAAAATACCAGAATCGTCAAAAGTTACCTGGGCTTCGCCCCATTGGACCTTGAAGTTCTAATGTTAATCTAATGGGAAGAAGATTTTTAGATCTGCACGTGTGATTAAGCAGATGATCCAGTGAATAATTTTTATCATAAACTCAGCTGGTTATTGAAGAGATATTTTGAGTTAAGATAACCATATTTAATTATAACTTTTTAAAATTTGCAATGCACTATAAAAAAAAGGAAAATACCAATAGTGATAGAAAAAAATACGGATCCACGGTAGATTTTTCTTTTCAAAATCTATGTCATTACATGATTTTGTGTGCTGAATATACCGCTGTAAAAAGTGACTTAGCCATGGTTTGGTAGATATAATAGTTAATAAAATGGCTTTACTCAGTGCATGTCGTTAAGATATTACGATACTGCTTTATATATTGACTATTTAGTGGTTAGAGTTGAATCGTTTTTTTAGTAATGTAAACTACTGACATTGGATAACCTCCGTATGAGGAATATTTTGTTTTATAAATTCTCTGCTTCTTTCCTTACATAGGTCGTACGGAATCAATAATCGCCCATTAATACATAAATATGGGGAGCTCTTCATGTATACATAGCGTTCAAAAACGAACAAAATGTCAAACAATGTTCTACTTAATTGAACGAATAGACAAAATACACTACAACCATAGCACAAGGAACGTTGTTAGACTCAAGTGACTGGTGGGGGTTGGGGTGCACGAGGGGTGTCAGTGGCACCGGGGAATTGGGGCCTCGGCGGAGGCATGGGTGGACATTCTGGACACTTGGAGGAACGGCAGGTAAGGGGGAATGGGCGTATTGGGGGGGGGCACGGGGGGCATGGGACCACAAGAGGCACTAGAGACGTCGGTGGCACAGGGGGTAGTTGGGCAGGGGGTTGCTGGGGAGGAATGGGGGACATTGAGAGCAAGGGATCTCGAGGAAGAATGGAGGGCATGTGAGATTGGGAGAATGGGGGTCACAGAGGCATGGAGGCACGGGGGTACGGGACATTAGGGTACTCGGGGGGACATAGGGGGCACAGGAGAGGGATGGGGGACATGTGGGCACAGGATAACGGGATCACAGAGGTATAATTGGTATGGGGGCATAGGGGGTACAGGAAGCACGGGTCACGAGAGGGGGCACGGGAGGCTTGGGGGACAAAGGGGAATGACACGGGGAGGAACGGCAGTCATCGGGGAACGGGGATATGAAAGGCACGGTGAGGAATGCCAGACATCATAGGAGGTACAGGAAGCATGGGTCACGAGAGGGGGGGCATGGGGAGACTTGGGGGGACATAGAGAGCACGGGGGCATCGAGAAATAACGGCGGACATGTGAGCACAGGAGAATAGGGGGCACAGAGGCATAGGGGGTACGGGGGCATGGGAGGTACTCAGGCCGCGAGGCAAAGGGGTACAGCAAGTACTGGACACAAGAGGGGGGCACGGACTAGGCTTGGGAGGACATAGGGGGCACGGGGAGAAACGGGGAGGAACGGCAGGAATCGGGGAACGGTGATAGGGGGAGGAATGGGGAGGATTGGCGGGCATCATAGGAGGTACAGGAAGCACGGGTCATGAGATGAGGGCATGGGAGAGACTTGGGATATTGGGTACGGGGAAGTAATGGGGGACATGGGTGCATCAAGGTAGAACAGTGGACACGTGAGCACAGGTGAATGGGGGTCACAGAGGCATAGGCGGTATGGTGGCATGGGGGGTACTCGAGCCGCATAGGGGCATAGGGGGTACAGGAAGCACGGGTCACGAGAGGGGGGCCACATGGGAGGCTTGGGGGGACATAGGGGGCACGGGGAGGAACGGCGGGCATCCGGGAACGGGGATATGGGAGGCAAGGGGTGGAATGGCGGTCATGGAGGCACAAGGATATGGGAGACACGGGGGTATGGGAATTTCGGCACGTGGTGCACTAGAGACGTCGGTGGAACTAGGGGCAGCTGGGTATGGGGGTACGGAGAGGAATGGGAGACATAGAAAGCACCGGGGCCTCGAGGAAGAACAGCGGGCATGTGAGCTTGGGAGAAAGGGGGCACAGAGACATGGGTGAATAGAGGAATGGGGTTAGGGGCATTGGGGTACTCGGGCCACGGGGGCATATGGGGTACATGGAGCACGGGTCACGAGAGGAGAACGGTGGAGGCTTTAGGGATCATAGGAAGCGGGGAGGAACGGTGGGAATGGGAGCACGTAGGTTTGGGTGGCATGGCGGCATTGGCATTGGGCACAATTGGCACGAGAGACGTTTGAGTCAGCACTTTGGTTAGCGGGACATGGGATACACAGAGGAGGAATGGGGGACATAGAGGGCACGGGGGCTTCGGGGAAGAACGGCGGGCAGGTGGCACAGGAAAATGGGGGTCACACTGACATGGGGGGCACAGGGGTTTGGGCGTATGGGGCGTACTCGGGCCATGGGGGCATATGGGGTACAGGAAGCACGGATCACGAAAGGGGACGAGGGACATGGCAAGTGTGGGGGGAGTGGGGGGCAAAGGTTTCCTAGATGCAGTAGTATATATATATCGTATGGCTCATTCAGCCAGCCACCATGGTTTAAGAATAATAAAATAAATTCTGTGGTGCAGAGCACCTGAGTCAGTATAAGTAAAAATCTAAACACTAAAATAAAAATAAAAATTAGATCTCTCTTTATATAGCTAAATCCAGGGCGCTAAGCCATTGCAGCCCAGCTTCACTTGAACTATGCAGACCGGCCAATCCTTCGGGGAAGTCACTCAGTGGACACTCTTCGACTATGTGTTCCATAGTTTGATACTCTGCTCCGCAGTCGCATGACTGGTCTTGTGTCATTCCCCATTTGTGCTTCCAATAATTACATCTTCCCACTCCAGTGCGGAAACGATTGAGTATAGTCCACTGCTTCCGAGGAAGATTCATACCACCTACCGCTACGGTCGGGTCATCTATCAAGAAGTGGTTCCGATCGTTCCGATCGGTGACAACTTTGGCAGCTGAACTGTCACACACAGTGATCTCTCAGCGATGCCAGCTGCCAGATGCAGTAGTGTACAGTATTCATGGGATAATAACCATTTTGTCATGTTGTATTAAACTACTGTATTCAATTGAGTTACGAACTCATTATGTGTACATGTTTAAGACCTAATTTTATTGCGTCCGGCAGTCTAATAGTGCAAAATAAATTTTTTTTCCATAAATAGACAACCTATTGTATTGTTTGATGCAAGGGAGAATATTGACGAATTACTGATTTGTTACCACCAAAAAATATTCGTCAAGATTAAGTAATATTTATAAGAAAATCCAACCGTGTAAATTCACAGTACAGTGAGAAGAAATATAATAATTGTGCAACTAGCTGATGAATTGAAACTTAATTTTTGAGATAACATCATTAATTGGATTTTTAGGGGCCTTTGCCCCTACAAGCCCCTAGTTTATCTTAATTTTACAGTTCATTGGAAATTGAATTAAGGATCATACTTCAGACACCACTTTAAATTGTTTGTTTGTTTTTTTCATTAGGACCAACAACAATTTTGGAAATTTACCATCGGTTTAGAATTAGTTGAAAATGTTTTAATTCAGTGATCTATAACAACACTATTTTAAGAAGATTGCGTTATACTATGCTTATAGGGGTTTTCTAAGGAGGATTACTTACTAGTTAATGTTTGTAAATTCAGATTCCAATGATTCTGAATTAATAGTGGTGCTCGAGGAACATAAGACAGCAAATCTAATAGTTCGGTTATCAAAGCATACTTTAGGACTGTAAAGGATCAGCACAATATGGTTAACATTATAACCATTAAAAATATTTTTGTACCTAACATTTCAATTCATCAGACAATCAAGGTTCCATGCCAAGAGTAAACATCGCTCCAAAGCAGGTTTGAATCAAAGGTTGCTCAGGCTTGTATCACAAGACACCGATCCGGACTTTTAGGCGAATCTCTATAGGCAGAAAATTTTAACTTGAAGTTTGTTAACTAATGTTAAACTTGTGACATTTCTATCGCTGTCACCGTCACCTACCAGGAGCCGGGTGCATGAGCTTGAACGGCACATCAGTCTGCAGCTCGCCGCCCAGGGTTCCGCAGTTAAGCTTCACCCGCAGGGAGTACGAGATGACGATACCCATCGCGTCGTTGGGAGCCTTGCCGTCGGCCACCATCGTGGACGAGGCCAGGTTCACGTCGTCGTCCTGCGGTGGAGAAAAAGAAATGTGAGAATATACTTCCAGAAGGCAGATCTCATTTAAGTTTAAAGAGTATTGCCAATTACTTCGGTATTCATAAAAGAATTGAAGCAAAACACGGGAAGAAAGTTTTTTTGCAAGATTACACAACAAGTATATTTTAACAGGATTACAAATATTGTAAAAACGTTTTATGCAGAAGAGCACGATGAAAACGGGTTCAAGAAGAATGACAAACGTCTTAAGACTTTGTGTTCAGGTTTGTTTCAATCTTATCTTCCGTGGAACAGATTAATCTCCAATGAAAATTTCGTAGGATTTCATTTAAGAGATTTTGAGGTATATTTCAAGTACCTAACGTATTTACTTTAACAAATTTGGAAACATGTCTTTACCCAACAAATTTGAAACAAGTAACATAACCCGAAATTGTAAACATTTATTATTTGTTATAAAATTTTAGGTAAATATCAAGGTTGCAAGTTTTATTGAACAATGGAATTTATGAATAGATTTCAAATAAAAGTTTGTTAAATAGAATATTTGGAGTCATATATTTAATTTAATCAAGAAAGCCGCCCTAAAAATTTCCAAAGATTGGAAAAATTTTAATTGTTTCTACCACATAAAAATAAATAGTAACTGTTGTATCAACCTTGAGATGTCCATCAAGAGCGATTCCACGACGGTCCTTGTTGCTGCTGGCCAGGGGCACCAAGTAGAAGACCTTGGTGAAGGAAGCTCCTGGGGTGATGGGGCATCCCTCGCGGGTCTCCAGGCTGGCGACGTGGCGGGAGAACTGGGCGTTGACCATGGTCACCTCGCAGTGCTGCACCACGTAGATCTGGGGGTGGATAATAGAAGGATCAGCAAGAGAATAAGGCGAATTACGTTGCATGTGTCATAGGAATTCGGAGATTCAAAGAAGAATTGCAAGTGTGATGAATGGAGAAGACTAGAAAAGCGATCTCTGACAGAAACCTCTTCATCTTTTTTTAAGTGTGGAGAGTGGAATAGTGTTAAATTAGTGGAATGCCTTTGCAAAAATGGGATCAAGAATCAGAAGGTGGTAAACTAATAGGGAACTTTCCATCCGAATGTTTTACTGACTTTGTCATGAATGATAAATAATAATACATTGAATGTACAATTATAAAAATGAACTGGTTAAGAACTTGTTGCTGCGAAATGAGAGATCATACATATTTAGGGAATTCAAAAGAATTTTTTTCAAAGCTTCTAACCTTGATGTTCTTCACGGTCTTCCTTGAGTTGTTAGTGATGGTGACGTTTCCGGCAACCTTCTCACCATGGTAGTAGATCTCACGGTCAAGGGTGACCTCCAGGTTCAGTTTTCCTTGGGAGAAGGTGAATCCCTTGCTGACCAGGGAGCTGGGAAGACGACGGCCACGGGTTGGTGGAGCGTACTGGAGCTACAGGAGAAGTAGAACGTCAGGAGGATTAGATGTAGTCAATTCAAAAAGACAAAATAGTAAAAAAATATAGATACAGTACTAGAGTGAAGCCCAGAATCTAGTAGCGTCTTTATATCCAGGAACTTCAAGATTCATGACAGTTTGAATGTGTTAGTTATTTTTTAAGCGAAACGAGTTGTTTCTTCAAATGATAGAAATTTCCATCTTACCTTCTTGATAGCCAGGGTGACGGAGGACCTCTTGTGTCCACGGTCCTCAGAGTTCTCGCCGACGTAGGTCCTGATGGTGTACTCCACTCCCAGAGGCTTGCCGGTGTCGTCCTCGCCCGGCTGGAGGGTGACGGATGAGGGAGAGCAGGCCGGGAAGTGGAATGTGAAGGGGTACGCGGTCTGGCCGAACTTCCTCAGAAGTTTCTCCTGCACGGGGGTGAGTTCCTTCTTCTCCTGATCTCTGGCCTCGGGCACGATCTGGGCCTTGGCGATGACGATCTCCTTGCTGAACTTGACACCCATGACCTCGTCCTCCTCACGTCCATAACGGTAGGTCGTAGAGACCTGGGGAGAGCACCAGCGTGAGAGTTGAACGTATGTTGAAGATTCGCATTAAGACTCTAAAATTTGCTCTACAAAAAATGATTTTTTGAAGATCATACAAATAGTTCATAAAATGTTTACGGATACCAGAGTAATACCATTAGACTATAGTGTATATAGTCAAAGATAATACCTCTGTCAATTAGTACCAGGGTATGTATACGTTGCATGTACGAAAAATTTGGCTATCGAACTTAGTCATTAAGAAGTTTTATACAAAAATTCAATAACTCGCGGCATATTCAACTTTTTGAGATCGGATTTGCTCTACATTCAAAGACGTTTAAACTTTTAAAATTATACAGCATGATACAGGGCATTACAGTTTTTTCTACAACTTTCATCCAGGGTTATCACCCATGTTTTGCCCGAACTGGAATGGTGGCAATGTCGATTTTTATCTACTATTTCCTGCATTCTCCAACAACTAAGAGTTCGTTAGTCTATCAGTACATGCTTAACCCATTAGCAACCGGCCTTATTCATTTATCACTGATATTCCCAATCACCCCATTTCATTGTAGGCCTACCCCCGGTTGTTTCCTAGTGCCTGAAGGGACCTACCTGGCCGTAGATCTTGCGTCCCTTGAGGTAGTCATTGTCGACAACCACAACGCCATCGATGGGGTCCACGTGGTCTAGATGGTCGATGAAGTCACGCTTGCCCAGGTAGACGGTGACTTTGCCTGTCGAACACAAATATATATCGGTGTCAAAAAATAAAATTGATAAAACTTTAGAGAGGATTAGTTAAAAGTGGTAGAACTATAAGAATTTTATTTAACACTAAATAGTTTATAATATATTTTTACTTAATACCAAGTCCTTTAGTTTCGTATGAAAAAATAAAAATTTAACCAGTGAACACTCTCAAAATGTAAAAACAGATATAAAACGCAAGTTTGGGACAAAGTCCATGATGTTACGTTTACTTAGTACAATCTCAAAATATTAAAAGATACGCGTATGATACAAAACAATGGAGTTAATATTGAATTAATACAGGGCGTATAAAAAAGAATCATCCGATTTTGTAGGGTTATAATTCCAAAACTAATTATCACTGGACATGGGATATGAGGGTATTTTTATACTAAAGGATAACTAATTAAGTGTGTTAAATACCATTTACAGGTGCTCAATATTGCCTCATTTAGATGCACAGCACAAGTCTGTGTATTACTCAAATTCGTCTCAGACATTAGCTAGCATGTTTTGAGTGATGGATTCGATGGTTGCTCTAATTTGGTTCTTCAGTTCAGCCAATGTTGTTAGAAGGGGAGGCATATAGAGAGTGTCTTTCACACATCCCCATAAAAAGAAATAACAAACAATAATGTCTGGTGACCTTGGCGGCCAGTGATTAACGTGGAATCGCTAGATCCAGTAAGGCCAATCAACCTTTGAGGAAGGCTACCATTTAAAAACTCTCTTACATGATTTATTTTGTGTGGGTTTGTAAAAGACACTGTTTGTATGCCTACCCTTCCAACAACATTGGTTGAACTGAATAACTTCATCATAGCAGGCCATCAAATCCATTACTCAAGATATGCTAGCTAAGCTGTGGGACCAATTTGAGTATTTCCTTCACATGTGCTGTGCATCTAAAGGGGGCCATATTGAGCACCTGTAAATGTTATGTAAAAACTGTATTAGTTTTCCTTTAGTATAAATAAAATCCCATGTCCATATGATCATAAGGCCGGTTCCTACGTGGGCGACAGATGCGACGCGACGAGAGCGACTGGAGCGACACCAGCGACAAGCTTGCATCGCCATAACGTTATAAATTGTAAATTGTTGTCGCTCCTGTCGCCCACTAAGAACGCTCCAGTGCTTATACATTTGTTTGAAATTTTGTCGCTCTCGTCGCGTCGCATCTGTCGCCCACGTAGGAACCGGCCTTAGTTTTGAAATTATAAATCTATAAAATTGGATGATTCTTTTTATACAACCTGTATAATCGTTGCGTTACGCCAATAATAATCTTTATTTTAAAACTTGTTTCTATTTTACATCGTAGCATAATAAAAATATGAACTAATAACTATTGAAAACCCTATATGATGCTGACAGAAAGCAATTTTGTTATTTTAAAAGTTAAGAAAAATCTAAGTTTTTAAATAAATACAAGTATTTTTCCAACAACAAACAAAATGAAATACATTCGAAAAGTTGTACAGTGACTATTGGAACGGACAACAAATTGTTTATTGGTCTTAGAATACAAAAGTGATTCTAATAATAATTAATTAAAAAAATTATCAATGGCTAGATAATTAACTTTTTTGTAGAAAAAAATGCAATGAATAATTCTATATATTGTATCTAATTTAAAATCACGACAACAGATAGTTCAAATGGTTTTATTTGATCCTCTGCCGTGTTCCTTTATCTATGTAATGCACTTTTTTTAAATATAAGATCCAGAACAAATAAAAAAATTATTGATGATTACAAATAAATAAGCAAATAAATAAAATAACACTATCAATGCTTTATGGTGTTCATTGTGACCAATAATGTGTGTTTATTTTAGTCCTTAGTATGGTAATGTTTCCATGTGAACCTTATTTAATATTACGTATATAACTTACTAAACTTATTTCAATTTCATTTGAATATTTTAGCATTTACCAATCTCAAATTTTAAAGTTTAATATAAATCTTGACAGCAAAATCTTCTTATTAAATTTAATTCATTGTAACCAATATCTCTAATATCCAAACATTTCTTCTGATCGTGAGAGAAGATGTTCATGATCAAGATGAGTAGCCTATAGTCTCTGGAATAGCAATAGTGCCAATTTTTGCGACAACCGTGGCTGTCGCCACCGAGTACTACAACTTAAATTTTTACAAAGTGTTTAAAAAACCAACATTTTTCTCTATGTTTCTTGCAAGTGTTGCCAACTCTGCAGGAAACAATAATTGTTTTCGTTTGTGTTGGAGTGTTTGTCTATATCGTTACTACAGTATGGAATTTTAAAGTAGACAAGGGTAAAATCTATGATTGTATATTTACCTTGATTTATATTGTTAATAGGTTAATTTGATGATTAGTGTAATAGATTGTTATTAAGTAACACTCCAAATGTAAAAGAAAGTAATGTGGTGTCAAATATCGTACCACACTATTTTTTTCTGTTTATTTAATCAGCTGTGCAATGTTTAATATAACTTGACTTGCATTTCCACAAATCATACCAGGAACAAACAAAAAAGTTATACAGCATACCTTAAAAACCAGTCATGCTTTCTTCTTCCAATTTTAGTTCGTGATCACATGTTTATTTTCGTGCCATGAATCCCTACATCGTCACCTTATGCATCTTCCCCTCCTCCCCCTCCCCCCCACCTCCCACACTATATCTACCCTCTCTATCACACTAGCACGAACCTCCTATCCCCTAATTCGGTTAACCTAATGGTGTTACTTTACACCCTGTCTCCTACTTCTTGTACGGCTTCATTTAAATGCTCCGTGAATTGATTATACTTACAACTGCTGCGTATATATTTTCCCACTTTAAGAAGTTACTATCCTTAAAATGTTTGTTGTAATAAAGTTATTTGTTAAGTTTTCATGTAAGTAGACTGTTTGATATAAAATATATAAATGAAAAATAATTGTTTTCTTATTCTACAATTACACTAAATATGTTTTTGAGTTATTTTGAATACGGATCTAAAATATTAAACTGAGTTAATGTCTAATTAAGTAAGTTTAGTAATAACATAAATAATATTTTATATTCAAACTATATTTAAAAAATTATGTTTGACATAATATCCACGCGTGTTATTACAAAATTTAAAAAATCATATATTTATGGAATTATAATTAACGTTTTACAATTTAATTAAATGAGAAATAATTAGATGTTATGTTTATAGATTGATGTCGTTAGGTTTCATGTAAGCATGTGTATGACGACATGAATCATATATTGACGTGTGCATGACGTCAATGTCTAATTACGTCATTATACGTCATTGGTTCATCCATAGCTTCGTATATCCCTAATGTTAAGTTAGTTCATCAAACGGGGCAGTTTATACTAAACATACAAACCTTTTACATCCTTAAAAGAAAGCATATTTTTTGGAATTATGTATGTACGTATTTAAACATCAATTATTTAGTGATAACCCCACTAAAAACTAAATTAAGCAAATATCTACATTATTTAGCGTTTAAACGTTTAATAATGCATGTACATAATTATGAAGGAACATAAAACACTCAACGGTTTTTATCTCAAGTTCTCTTTGTTACTAACATAATCTTGTTTTACATAATCTTGCATGGGCTAATAATTGGCGATCAATCTATTCTTTATTATATTTTGTCCAATATTTGTTTTTCTCATAAAAATAATGGGTTATTTATTTTTTATTCAAGTTAAAGCTGATTTCGGAGATAAATTTTAAAACTGGCTAAACCATGCGAATAAAGATATAATTCACAACAACAAAACACTTAATGTATGAAAATGAATTTCAGTAAAAGTAAGGCTGAAAGTAGTAGCAGAATTTAGATTTTTTTAAACACAATAAGTAAAAGTTTGATGATGCGTAACTCATTTTACATCACCTCAGTATTAAAATACCTTGGTCCCTAAACACATTTTATTTTCCAATGTCACTTTTAAAAAATCCTTGAACTCTAATTACAGCTTCGTCGCTTTACTCTAATTGTTTGAGCTGTAAACGGCCATCACAGGCCAAGATATTCTGTGTTATTTCACTGCAAAATAATAATAATAATTATAAAATAATAATTAAAATCAGTAGACTTACCATTGGGGGTGGTCTTCTTGAAAACCTTGACGGCGACAACATAAGCGAGGAGGAGCACGAGGGGGAACATTATGTGTCCGAGGGGTGCGAGACTTGTAGGCCGGACCAGAGGGTGGTGCGGCATATAAACCGCTGTACGGCTTCCCCTGCCCCTGCACGTCACGGAAAGCTAACCGCATTACTTGCGTGTAATGCTGTTAGCGAAGCCTACCTTGGCAAGCGCACTCAATACTTTCCCAGGACTTTCCCAATTTTTGGAGTGGTAGGTCGGCTGGACTTGTTGAGCTAAGATGTCTGATAGTAAGAAAAAGTATCGGTATTTGTGTCGGAGGGTAAATGTACAAAAATTTGCGTAAAATATCACACTCGATGTCGAAATTTTTGCACATGACTATATAAAATATCCCTGGGATAGCGTCCACGTTGATAAAGCGATGGAGAAAGTCAAGTCATAAATTAAAAAAAATCTGAACTGACTTCTTAGGGCCATGGACACCAAATCGTCCGAATGCGATCCTTTTCAAATCTCTTTATTCCTCTTGGGGTCCGAACATAAGCATTTTTAAATAATTCCTGTGCAAAAACTACGATTTTGTAGGGTGGAATTCGTATAAGTATTTGTGAAAAACTCAATGAATTTAGGTCTATAACTACATGCTTCGGAAAATTAAAACGGTTTTCATTTATAATTTTTATTGTTTACCATTTAAATTAGGTTTATCTCGATTAAAACCAATATTTAATAGGAATTTGGCAAGCATCAGGTATAGTTACTATATATGTAAAGATTTTTGTTATAAAAGTTTTCTCAATATTTTTTTAGAGTGATGCCAGTGACTTCATGCAGTACTATATAGTCGATGGTAATACTTAATTTTAAAATGGGCCTGAGTATCGGAGGTACTCTATTACGTAAAACACAAGATGCGCATGTAGAGATCCGCGGATTTCCATTAGGTTTGTTTATGGTCGGTGAAGGCAGGCCCGCAGCCTTGGTGGTAAGCCTGTTAGGCCGCTGGCCGGCGCGGGTTTCTTACAAGTTTCTTCAACAGATCACATGCTGGCCGCGTGATAATTACCCACCTCTTTCCCTCTGATTTTAAAATAACTGCCCCGTATTGGCGCACCCACTGAGCAATTTAAAAAAGAATATTTCTGATTCTAGATCATCACTATTGCTCTTTCGTCTCAAAGTCTGTAATTATAATCACTCATAGCAGTATACTTATTTTGTTTATCTTGTCCTACACAGTAAATCAATTAATAATAACTAATATGATTTTTATGTATAGCAAGTCAGTAAAATCCTAAGGTCAATTTAAAAATTCCAATTTATATATTTTTGTGTGATTTTTCACGAAGGAAAGGTAAACAGCAACTAACAAAAAAACAATATTTCAAGAAAAAAGCCGATTTTTTTTAGAATATCCCTATATATGTATATCGTATGGCTATTTTAGCCAGCCACCTGGTTTTAAGAGTAAGACAATAAATTCTGCGGTGCAGAGCACCTGAGTCAGTATACGTAAAAAGATAAACACTAAAATAAAAATTAGATCTTTCTTTATAGAGCTAACACAGCCTACATTTTTTAATTGGCCCTGGAAAAGGCCATTTGCATTTTTTCTGGCAGCTGGCATAGCTGAGAGATCACGTGCGTGATAGTTCAGCTGTCAAAGTTGTTGTTCGTTTAGCACCACCCGGGGAGTACGTGCAGCTGTAATGCAATGCTGCGGACGCGAACAACATCACACCCCAAAATATCCCTAATGCTTTGTTAAAAAATATTATTCTGTTTATGGTTCAAACGGTTCAAACTATTAATACCGTAGTATGAGTCTTCTACATTGTAATACGTGATCCAATGAGTTTTCTGTTTTGTAATGATACGATCAATATATCACCATGGACAAAACCTCTTTTCAAGAACCACAACTTGATCAATTGGTTTCAAACTACGAATAAAAGAAAATGGAGTATATGTATGGTATTCAGGCAGATACGACACTTAGACTTTATTATACGCTAAGAAATATTAGAATATTTAGTATAGCCTACATTTTTTGCCTACGTTTGGGCAGTTGCGATTCTTGATCTAATCACTTTTGTAATATATGATTAGAACCACCGAAACTAAAATATGGTCTAGGTAAATTGGATTATAGTACACCGCGTGTTCAACGAAACGACACTGTTGCAACACGAAGTCTTAGGTACAACTCTAGATGAAGATATCTATCTTCTACAGTTAGAAGATACTAATTCACATAGGCGGCTCTAGACTAGATTTTCTGGGGGGCTGGGCCTTCAGAAGTGTTTGTTCTAAATGCCCCCTCCACCTCCCCCCCCCCCAATTAACCACGACCACAAAAAAAGCAATGACGTCATCGATACAATAGCAAAACGACATCATTTTTCTCATTAACCTGCGACTATGTAATCCAATTTTGAAATTAATATGGCCACATTCATAGAACAATTATTATTATAAATTACAATAATTAAAATTAAATTTGGAAGAGTAGGCCTACGATATGAATGTATTCATAGCAATAGATTAATGTGGAAGTCCAACCTTGTTTACTAAGGCTAGATTCTATGGAAACATCTGAAAAATCTTACATGAGTTACTGTTGAATATAATGCATAAAACGGTTAAGAAAGAAAGCCAAAGACGAGCGTGATTGGGCACGCGACAATTTGTTGTCGCTCTCTCTACATTGAATTCATTTATCATTAAGGACATTCAATCTAAGAAATATGGTTGTAGGTATTTTTTCATGGTTTAAATTTTAAGTATTTCCTCCACAAAATTAAATTGAAAAAAAATCAGGAAGACTAGAAATATTAAAAACTATTAAAATGACTATATAAACAATTTTACAATAAAGTCTGACAAGGACAGTTAAGGCGATAATTGATAGGCCTACTTGATTAAGATTTTGCTAACTTAGATTTATTTGCAAATATTGTTTATTCACGTAGCCCTTTATGTCACTCATAGCTGGGCCTATTCAATTTTAAACCCTCACGATAGCCAAGTTCACCCTCACTGATGACAAGTATCTAGTTCGGGGTTTTTGTGAACAGTAATAGGCGACTGATGCAGGTGAACTAAATTGATGGGGACTAAGAAGCAGAATCCAAAATGATTTCATCGCCAAGCTGGATCCAACCCATGGGATCAACCTTGTTATGAGTAAAAATGAAATTAACATTATCAGTACTCAGTCCCACACTAATTAGATTCGTTTCTCTGTACCAAAGTGACAGATAGCACACGGATGCTGTGACCAACTTGATATCCGAAATTTAATATTTTGTACTGCTATGTATATTTGACAGAAAGTGTGAAAAACTGTGCTCTGACATGCAGCATGCAGCTAGTAAAGGCTCTAGGAGATAGACATGTGAGTGTAGAAAATTATGTAGCCTAACCGTGAAAATAACACGCATAGAGTGGAGAGAAAATATCTTATTTCTTAGTGTAATTATTATTTATTGAAATTTGTATGTCAATCTTCTATATGGCTACATTATAATTTCACCCAACTTTATGCAGTATCTAATGCCAAATTGCATTTTGGAACGCCAGTCGACATATACTTAAATTATTATTTTATGTAATATAATTTTGTAATATGCCCAGGAAATCTGGGGGAGCTTAGCCCCCCAAGCCCCCCCCCCCTTTAGCCGCCTATGCTAATTCAACACTTTATATAAACGTATAGACAAAAAGTTTTATTTAACATGGTAAAAACCTACTACCGGTAAGTGAAATCATTGAGTAAATATCGACGTTATTTCATAACGTATGGAGTGGTCAAGCAATGTTAAAATATTGGAACGCTGAACGAAAAGATCTACTATCTGGCAACCAAGGAGATTAAGGGTGCGCTCTACCCATCTGCCGCGCGCGGATGCAAGGGTTTAGAATCTCCTTGTTTGTCGCCCCAGTGGTAAACCGATTTAAAATATTGTCGTGTCATTCTTTTCGTAATATAACTTTGTACTCCGCTATCGTCTTAAAATTTCGATATTAATTTAAATTACTAAGCAGGGTGCTTTCAAATAATGTTGAAATAAGCGTTTTTGTATCAAGTTTTAACGTATTAAAAACAATGTTTTAAGAAAAAATAAGACGATACACGAGTACAATATAATCTTAAGAACAATAATCTGCAATAAGATTGGTAAAAAGTTTATAGATAAAGATGCAAGAAGGGAGATGCGAAAGGTCTGCAATTTAAAAACATCGTTATTAGACCACCGATCGATTTCTCGCACTGAAACCAAAAAAAGCATTAAAGTAACAAAATTTAAAATTACCCGTCATATATTTTCCAAAATGTGAGTTTCCGCGTACAGCGGCAGTTAACAGTTTCGCTCGACGATTTTGACGCCGAGGTAGAGCGCACCCTTAACCGAAAGCATTCAACAATCGGTAGCTCGATTCAGTTCGATTGATTCCTCCATAGTTGTATACAAACTATAACTATAGTTTTGATGCAATAGTCGATACAGAAAGCACTCTGCTGTTTCAACAATCGGTAGTTGCCATGAAACAGGTCTGAGTCCTGTGGCAAGCGTTTGTATCTTCCCTATCTCCTGACCACTCTATACCCCTATACGTTATGAAATAACGTCCATATTTACCTAATGGTGAGATGCCTCGGGCTTAGACATCGACAATCGACAAACCAATTATTAATATCAGTGATTTTCAAATTGTTCCAAATAGAGTTGCCAATTTATCTAATAAATTGTTTTTTTCATTGCCACTGGCGATATTCAACAGTACCAGCCATCGCCCTAAGAAGAATAAATATTGTAATTATTTATTAATTTATTTTTTACTTCTTGCTAGCGCACAACGACGTTCGGAGCAAAGCGTTGTTGAACATATGCTCAAAGACCTCTAAGAGAATTTGCTGAGGGTATGTCGCGAAAGCATGGAATAAAATAACAACAAAACATGTGTACATGACATTTCTAAAATAATGTTTGTTTTGAGTTTTATTGTATTCAGAATTTTGTCATAAAAAGATGATTTTTCCGTCTGTTCCATGTTCCAAGCGATTTCTTTAATAAGGTATGTTCTACATGTATTAGAGTTCGTAGTCTTTAAGCTTAAAACACACAACAACTTCAATATTGAATATTAAAATCATTTCTGTATAAGCCTAAACAATCACTTCCTAAACTTCTGGGGTATCCGAATACTAAAATTAGGCTTTATTTGAGAAACTTTTACTGCCGATTTAATTTTAACTTCTCTCACAATCACAAATGATTGATAAAGTATTGTAAAAAAAAAATCTGTCAATGGGTTATTTCCCTTCGTATTTGAAGGTGAACACATAAGTAAAACAATGAACTGTAGATTTTGGGGTTAGGTTTTCAATTTAGGTATGGGTGAATATTTTATAGTTGTAGGCTAAAAAAATGTTTTACAATAAATATATTATTTTTAATAGCTATTAGGCCTAAGCTATTACTAGCTCTTATCACAGAATTTCACTTATGTTTCACTTATGTTTAACAACCAATAACACCAATACCACCAATAAACACCAATACCTCATAGGCCTAGCCTACCTGGGCTACTGTAAGTTTAGTAGTTGCCCTATAGGTTAAAAAAATTGATGTCACTTTATTTTACTGAAGACTAGGCTGTAAAGTTTAAGTTTAAGGCTGTAAAGGCCTTAAGTTTCACTGTGTAGGCGTTCCTGTAAAAAAATATTGTTTTGCACATCCACTTAGCACAGAATTTAAGTTATTTTGTTATGGTATTGGGTGTCAGTCAATCATTAAGTTAATTGAGAATGTGATAGCCTACGTTTAAGGTTGTGAAATTTTGATATAATTTTGAATTAAGACCAATTCGTATATGATGTCAAAATTGTGGTTCGGATCCCACATCAAACTGTAGGTCCTTAGATACCATTGGCTGTTGGGCTTTGAATTAACAGTCCTGTCTAAGGAGAATGTCTGCATTAGTCAGTAACAAGACTACAAGATCGCGCCATAATCATCCTACACTCATCTCCCATTCATATCCAGGTTAAAATACCCACTATGTGAGGTCCCTGTTTCAAAATAGTGATATCTGAATCCACTACACTTTAGTTAGTCATTAGGGCCTATGGTTACAATTTAAATATGGTACAGCATTACAATTTGTACAATAGGCCTATAACTTAACAAAGTTTTACCTAAGTTATTTCCAATAACAACTTGTTAGTTTGTGTATTGGGTGGTTGAATAAACTGACGCCGATTGAAATTTAGCCTACCTACATCTGTTATAACGTCTCATAATCATATTTTTAGATGGCCTATATCTGTGGGCTTTTAAGTTGAGAGCTGTATGAGTATGGTTGACTCAAGCTAAGTTAATCCAACAAGTAAGTTATCAAAACAGGGTGGTTCTGGATAGTTTTAATAGAAAATGTCGGATTAGTGAAAAGTTTGTTACAAGAGTCGAGTTTACTTCCACCGTTTGATGAAATTTAAATAATTTTCAAAGAACGCAAACCTTTCCTTCCCCAATTGTGTAATCACCTTGTTAAAAGGTTGTTAAATTCTTGTGATAATTAATTTTAGCCTTGTTAAACTCTTAAAGCTTATTTGTGAGATGGAAAGCGAAAAGGGACCTCTTGTCGGCAATTTCCGATTTTGAGTTATTGATATTTTTATTATCACCTTAAAACTCCTAACAGTTTGGTGCAAATTTCATGTCTCTACGTTTTTTTTTTTTGTTTGAGTTATGGACGTTTGAACTTTCTCAAAGCGTGAAGGGCATTTTCAGGAAAACGCCCTTAAAAAGTTTAAATAAACTCAGAATCTATATTTTTTGTATTTAAGCGATGATGTTGGTATCAATGCAAAGCTTATGATGTCCTATTTAGGAAGAACACTAGTAGTTTCCTTAACTAACGCTAGAATTTATTCTAATACTGTGTTTATTGCAACATGTAGTACACAAGGGTATTTTCTGAAAAGGGACCTCTTGTCGGCCCAGTGTTATATCTCCATAACGACAAGAGATACCTTTTCAAGGCTGAACATTTACTGCTGCCACATTGTTGTTTAAATGTTTTATCCAATAATTAGTTTAATATAGTCAATAATAATTAGTTTAATATAGTGTCCCCCGACATCCAATTCGTTTAGTATTTTCAAAACTTTATCCTCACTTTTACTCATTCCGTTGCCGAACTAATAAACAACTAACTATAACTCGAACTGATAAACAACTAAATTCAAGCCGAACTGATAACACTTAAACAAAGACAGTGTCACACAATACTTTAATCAGAGGCAGTAGCTGGGGCAACAGCTGATGGTTGCAACCACGATACCCATTGCTACCAACCTTGTACTTTACAATAAAAATGCCCTGTTCATTATTGAACTAGGCCCTATCCCGCTTATTGTTGATAGAATATTGTTAGTTGATAATTACTGATTAATTAATTACAATAACGTAACAACTGTCCACTGTTTAAAGCACTGTATAGGAAAGTCAAAGTTTTGTAACCAAAACCTCGGTTATAGAAAAGGTACCTCTTGTCGGGTCCGTATTAAAATAATCAGACGATGTTCTGCTTTCACTAGAACTTCGTCCTAGTTCTCTGAGTGTCCGCTAGAATTCAGGAGAGACTCATTTTGAACCAATGTTTCTTTACGAAGTGTGTTGTTGAAAAGGGCCCTCTTGTCGGCCATGTTATTTTCCCCATAAGCGACAAGAGGTACCTTTTCTCAGGGCATGCAGTGACTAACAAAATGATTTATATCGACTTGTTTAAGCTTTGATTTGACTTTTTAACCGATATACGCCTTTTATATACAAAATATAGATTAAACTTAATAATTGATAAAAAACCGAAAATCGATGATTTGGACCGAAATCGCTGTATTTAGCTGTACTGAAAATTTTACTTTGCCGACAAGAGGTCCCTTTTCGCTTTCCACCTCACATTTATTTAGTCTTATTTTAATGTATTGTCCATTACATCCTTGCATGGTCCTTAGAATTGTTAGATTGTTATTTAGCCTGTTTGCATTTTAATTAATTTAACTTAGAAGTAAGGAATTCATGTTCAAAGACCTTTGAGTATTTTTATCTGTATGAAGGACCTTTTTATAGATTCTAGTCACAGCTTGATTTCTGTTTATTATAACCAGTAACTGTGTTTGCATATTGGCCAAATGGACTTATTTTGATTTATTTGCTTGTCAATTTTAGATTGATTGTTCGCCATTTCTTGAACTTTATCTCAGCGTGTATTGTATTGCTTTGAGATGAATAAAAATTTCTGATTTCTGTATAGACCTGCACAGCCTATTTAATTCTGCTGTGCAAAAGGGAGATTGAATTTCTTAACTTGAGTAAGCTTTAACCTTGGTAATTTTTGCCTAATTTTAGTTCAGGAGAAATGTTTTACAAACTCTACTAATTTGGATAAAGCGATACCGTAACATGTTTTACTTGGATTAAAAGGGTATGTAATATAGGTATAAAGCCCTACATAGGCTTTTAAGTGCATTAAGATTCAATATAGGCTATACTGGTAAATTCTTGTAGTCATACTCACTTCAGAAATGAAAGAATTTCCAAGTGTTATAGTAGGCTAAATTTGAATTTTTAGGATGTCAGATTGTAGAATAGAACTCTGAATGCACCACAAATAGGTTACAATGTGGGACCTTGGTATCTCTCAAAGTGGGTTCAAACATATGAAGGGAAGGTCTACTATACCGTACCCTGTTCAAAATAAATGTGCGGTCGAAAGCCAGAATTTTATTTTCCGCCAGAAAGAAAATTCCCTCAACACCTTCCTCAATTCCCAATTTTCTTCACAATCAGATGTTATTTTAATTTCGCCTTTAAAATTCAGAGTAGAACATAGCGCTGATGATTATATGTTATTTCCCCTACTTGCCGTTGGAAGCACTTCTTGTTGCATCTCAAACATCAAAATTAGAATATTTGTTTACGAAAAATCAAAACATTGGCTTAAGGTGACATGAGATAAACTTACTAATTAATCCTCAGTGATTCTGATTGGTTTGATTCCTGGCAACGAAACAAACGGGGAAAATGGGGGAATTTAAATATGCGTTTTGACCGCACATTTATTTTGAACGGGGTTGAGGCACATACGGTAGGCCTACTATTGTTTTAATTTGAGTGTTAGAGGTCACAAAGGCAACAGAGTTAATCCTTTGGTGAAAAGACATTTTCATAAAAAAACTCATAAAATTAACTGACTTTGAACCTTGTTTTAATTATTTTTTATTTTAAGCAGAATAAGGTGTGACAGATTGATAACAAGAGGTTGTTAAAGTTATATTGCATGATAGTTTACTTTTAAACAAAATCAGCTTTGTAACCTCTTTAAACCCTTTTTGTATGTTTTCAGAAATGTATTTGCTCTTCTAATGAGTAAACAGTTGACTGTCTGACGGGACGACAGCATGCCCACCTACCTCACGCCCAACCGACATGGCTACTCAGTCAGATTTTCACCATTTCAGCCAGAAAAAGTTGTTTGCGCTACAAGCCAGTACTTTGGCTTAGCAGGTGATAATTTTTTCCATCTTTGTTCTCCAGCTGCATAGATAAATAGTATATAAGGTACATATATATTAGAGAGTTTTTGCAACATACGGTAAACGCTAAACGCTATTTTTAAGATGGCAAGTTTACGCATATTACGTTATACAGGATAGTTCAACTGTATGAATGGTGTCTAATAGTTACTATTGATCACTTTCCAACGAGCTTTTGTACTTTCAAGCAGCAATAGTACCTAAATCTGTCATTATTTAAAATAGCTTTTAGCGTTTACCGTATTCATTTACCGTATGTGCAAAAACTCTCTGTTATTTTTTATGTATTTTTAACTTTTACCTAGGCCTACATTTCTATATATTCAATTGGTCTTCTATTTAGAATTCCTATTTTGAAATCATGAATGTAATTTTGTATCAATACATGTATACGATAATCAGAAAATCTGAAAAATATCATTAATAATTATTCAAATATAATTAGGTAGGCTATACATCACAAAAATTCTCTATAAAGTTACGGTAACAGAAGGGAATCCTGCAATAGGCTATGAGAAAATACCAATATTGTAGTCCACTTGATGTTTTTTTTTTTTTTTTTTTTTTTTTTTTTTTTTTTTTTTATAGGCCCTACCTAGTAGGTGAATTGAAATATTTAAAAAAGATAGATATAAGTTAAGACAAACAGTTTGGTTGAGAGCTAAGGTAAACTACCTAAATGCCGTGACCTTAAGCATCCTTCAGCCTGGTTAAGTTTCTTTTCAACCATTAAACACTTTTTTCCTTAAGTAAGGTTGTATGTTGTACTATTTTTTTACTCCTCATTATTTCCCCTTCAAAATACTGTTTTCAGGTGGTAAATAGCTTCAAAATGTGATTAACTGTAAAATATTTACGAGAGCAAGTCATTTTTGCACCATTTACATAATTCCGTGAAAACGAAACATAACTCCGTGATATGTCAGCCAAATTCCGTGACCATCCTGCTGTACCCATTTTATTGTCAAAAACTTTTTTTAAGATGTTACTTTAGCAATATAACTACTTATTATTGCTAAAACAATACTTACACCCATATAAGAAATGTCTTTTACAGGCTGACAACAGTTTAGGGCATATGATGTCGAGACTGCACACAGTAAAGAATTTCTTCTCATAGAGGAATAAAATAAAGGAAACCCAAATAAAAAAGTTATATTATATCAAATTTGTTTCATTTTACCAGATTAATAGCCTCTTAAATTAAATCCAAGTTTACACAATACATTAGAATGACAGTTAAAGTAAGTTACATCAACATTTATTGCAAAAGGAGAAAACTTTTTTTGCTAAGTACTTACATAATTGACTATAGATTCTATAGTATTCATAGTCAATGCTTATATCTTTGGTCAAGAAATAACTACATTTTTCTAAAAGAGCATTGACATACAAAATATTTGTCATTAAAAAGTTAAGACAATATTTTTACTCCTACATTGCTTTAATGTGTTAAACATCTTGTTAAAAATCTTTTACAACAAACGTGTTTTCAGTAATGTTAATACCAAAATGTCGACCACGGATTTTGGGATTTGTGTATTTTAGTGTTATAATTAACACTTTTTCAACTAAACTTGGATCAAAATGTGGAAAAAATTAGATATTTCGTTACTAAAAACCACCTCTTCAAAAGCTTTAATCTGTGACTTCAAGCACGGAATTTGAAAAATGCATTATTTGTCATTCAAATCCCGTGACCATTGATAATTGGAAATAAAAAGGCTAGATCACACTTTAAACAATTTATTTATTAAGATCTTTATCTGCAAAATGATCTGAGTAAAAATATATTTTTACAATTAAAAATAAGTGAAAGGACAAATAAATAACACTCTCAATAATCAAAGCTTAATAAACGTCTTAGTAGATTCTTTGACAAGAAACAAGTTATTTACTCAAGTGAAAGTTAAAATATCAACCACGGAGTTTAGTATTTATATAAATTAGCTCTTTATCTAAAATTTCATAAATTTTACCTCGTTTGAAACGTAAAAAAACTATTTTAATGCATTACTGAACAGGCACACATAAAAATCAATTTCCGTGGTCGTTATCACGGGTTTTGAAAACTGAATGATTTACAGTTTAAATCCCGTGACAGTTATTTTAAAGACATTCAGAAATGAAATCGTCTTAATGAAGCAGTTTTAAGATAGAAAAGATTATAAACAATGTTTAAATCGATGAAAACCCCCATTTATATGAAATATACAGCGTCAATAACTTATTTGGCTCTCCCGTATACTTGGTAAAGAAGCTAAGAAAGTAAGCACTTCTGGACCGGGCAACGTTTGACCGCCAACTGACGAAAATTTAGCCGCCGCGTCCCGCCAAGAAACACACAGAGTAGTAAACAAAGAGTTTTTGAGTGAAAATGACGTCGTTATTTCGCCGTCGGTTTGCCGATTTCGTCAGTATTCGCACATAAAGTGAGGAATCATGGCGTTTGGTATGTTCACGGCATTTAGGCAGTTTACCTTAATCAAAGAAACTACAGTATGTGTATGTCAATTTAATTCATGAAAGATCAGCGAGAGTGTAGGATGATTGTGGCGCGATCTTGTAGTCTTGTTACTAACTAAGGCCGACATTCTCCTTAGCCAGGACTGTTAATTTATAGCCCAACAGCCAATGGTATCGAGGGACCTACAGTTTAACGTGGCATCCGAACCACAATTTTGACCTCATATATACAAATTGGTCTAATTATGAGGATGGTCTTTAAGGATGTACTAATATTCACTAGTGCGGACGTTAATCCCCACCAGGGAATATCGCATCCACAGGCCATCGCTTATAACTATCCACAATTCGTGACCTCCAAGTAGCTGGATTACAGGACGTCACCACCGTTCCAGTCTATTATATTATATAACTATTACATAATAACTAGGCTTATGTAGAGTTTTTTTTTGTGTTTAGGGAATAATATAATTGTGAAATTATTCATTATGTAAAATATGTCTCAAAATGAACAAAGCCACAACTAAGGAACTATTAAAATCTTATATCAGTGTTTTCAATCGGTGGTTTATGCTTACCAATAGTGGTAGGCAAGAGCATTTCAGTTGGCACGTGAGAGACAAAGCAAGAAATAAAATTTTTATTAAATACCGGTACACAAAAAATTAAAAGAATAGTTTCTGATTGACGTGACATTGGGGCTGAATTAGTTACAGTACTGTAGTTCAGTTCTGCACTACAACACATCTCCTAAGTAAGCTATTTCCTAAATTTAAGTAATTTGAGAGACTCCAATATTGAGCAGCACATTTGCCTTGCTAAAGCACTTTCATACCAAAATAACTTAGCAATAAAATAAATTATTTTTAAGACTACCATTTTCTGAGTACATTTAAATCTTGGCTTACAATAATATTCATTTTATATCCAGTATTTCTCTTAACTTGAATTATTTTACCTTGAAGTTTTACCTTGAACTATTTCAAAATACTCCGCTGAAACCATGAAACTTAAGGAAATCTTATTCGGTCATATCCACATATAATTTTAAGGTAACATTGGAATGTGTGTTTTCATGCTTTTTGTTGTTTCTTCGTTCCGGATCAAAATTAGACTTTAACACTAGTTAAGTTACAATGGTCCTCCAAATTGATCCAGTGAATCCTTTATGGATTACGAGTTTCAGCTTACAGCCATCTTCAGATCCTACGTAAGAATTTGCTTCCCATCTATTGGTGCGTCAAAGTTTTTATAAAATGTACAAAACACATAAAACACCAAACGTACTGACACAAAAACACGTACATGACACTTTTAGCGCGTAGGCCTACAATAAAAGAACTGAACGTGTTATTAGTAGCGGCGCCGCGGATGCGTCAGCTCAATGAGTCAAGACTCAATACACATCCGCGGCACCACTAGTAATAAGTCGTTCTGTTCTATTGTAGGCCTACGCGCTATAAGGGTCATGTAAGTGTTTTCGTGTCCGTGTGTTTCATGTTTTATGTGTTTAGTACATTTTTTTTTTTTAATTTTGAAGTACCAAGAGGTGGGAAACAAGTTGTTACTTTTAGGATCTGAAGATGGCTGTAAGCTGAAACGCGTAATCCATAAAAGACTCAGGATCAATTTGGCAGATCATTAAGGATAACTAACCTAGTTTTAGTGTGTATATTCACGGTAAAGCCCCTTGAGTGATCTGTCAAAATAGTTTGTGCCGCGACAAGATTTTTTGATAGCAACAACCATTTGGTCGCTATATCTAAAAAATTAAAGATACATTTTAGATTTTTCCTAATAAGAAAATTCTTTTAGGGGATTTCTAATTTCTTCTTTTGAGAAATTTCCCCTTATGAGGAGACTTGATTGCTCCTCATTTTGTTTTTGTGAGGAACTGTACAAGTATTTCTTTACCAAATTTCAAATTTCTTGCTTGATTGAAAGTGGATCAGTTCTTTTAGCGAATTTCCCTATAGGGAATACGCTATTACGGTAGTAGCCATGGTAAGACCTAAGCCCGGACCATGTTACTTTTTCATTTTGAGGTCCCCAGAGGCCAAAAATACCGTTCGTTCATTTTCATATATATGTATATATCTATATATCTATATATATATATATATATATATATATATATATATATGTGTCCGTGGTACTGATAACTTTTGACAGCGACCTCCGATTTTGATGAAATTTGGTATTAAGGTATAAGACCAGATCTATTTTCATGAGTTCGCAAACCAGCATGATCGGGTTATGGGAACGGGGTTTTATGGGGTTTCAAAGGGGTCAAAAATGGGTTTTTGGCATTTTTGGACCTTAATTTTTAAAATTCAACAATTTTAACTAAAACCATTTAAAAGAGCTTAAAAAAATAAATAATTTAGTATTTTGAATTTTTAACTTGGCTTAACAGGTTACGGAGAAAAGCTAAAATTAGGTTTCCAATGTTAATCTTATGGGAAATCAACAAAACCCTGTATCTCGCTTATTTATCGGAATAACTTGATAAAATTTGGTACGTACATTCACTAGGTAGGGTTTAACTGATATTCACTAACAACATCCATATGGCGGCAAACCTACATACTCACCCCCATGGGGTTTATGGGGAAAATTTGAAAGTGTCGAATATTGATACAATGATATTTACCTTACCTAACTATTACATTTTCTAACAAAACTAACATTTTCTAACAACATCCAATGGCAGCAAACCTACATACTCGTCCCTATGGTGTTTATGGGGAAAATACAAAATCTCAACATCCTTTGGAAATTCGCTGAGTACGCAGGTCTGCTGCGACGGGGGTATTATCTATTTTACGGTATGTGAGTCAGTCAGTCAGTTACACATGCAGGAGTATAGTTAATTAGACCAGCCTGCAGACCAACAAATTTGAAACTAGGCCTAAGCCATGTAAAAAAATATAAAATAAGTACCCCTTTTATATTAAAAAATAAATATAAATAGGCACCCCTGTCACAGCAGACCTGCGTACTCAGGGAATTTCCAATGAAAATTGGTATTTTTTAATTTCCCCATATACATTATGGAAATGAGAATGAAAGTGTTCTGCCAAATAAACTATAATTCAAGCAAAAAGAGTATTCAGTTATGCTGCCATGGAAAAAACTGAAAGAAGTTATTTTCATCATAACAAATTTGTATTTGACCATATGAAGCCATTTACTATTTTCATTAATATCTGTTCATAAATAAAGGAGTTTCCCTATTCTCTACGATTAACATGAGCAAAGAGTATGCAGGTATGCTGCCATGATAATTACAAAATCCAAGGTTTTTTTACCATATATGAGTGGATCTCAAACAAATGAAGCTAAATACCAAGTTTAATAAAAAAATAGTTGATCATTAACACATCCTTATTCTCCATTAAGATAAACATGGAGCCCCAAAATACAATATAATGTACTGTCTTTAGACTTTTTAATATCTCGGTTACAAATGGACACAGAGCAAAGCTTCAATGTACTAAATTTAGCTAATTCCAATAGTAAAAATAAATACCCCCGTCGCAGCAGACCTGCGTACTCAGCGAATTTCCAATGGAATTTCAGATTATTTACTTTCCCCATAAAAACACCATAGGACTAGTATGTAGGTTTTCTGCCATTGGGTGTTGTTAGAAAATCTAAGTTAATCAATAATTGGTGAATGTAAACACAAAATTGTATCAAACTCTGGCAATTTTTTATTTTCCCCATAAACCCCATGGGGGTGAGTATGTAGGTTTGCCGCCATATGGGTTTTGTAAGCAAGTATAAGTTAAACCTTATATAGATAATGTACATACCAAATTTTATTAAGTTATGTCAATAAATAAGCAAGATATAGGGTTTTCTTGATTTCCCATAAGAATAACATGGAAAACACATTTTTGGATTTGCCCCGTAACCAATTATGCTATGATAAAAATTCAAAAAACCAAATTGTTTGTTTTTTTAAGCTCTTTTAAATGGTTTCAGTTAAAATTGATGAATTTTAAAATTAAGTTCCAAAAATGCAAAAAACCCATTTTTGACCCCTTTGAAACCCCATAAAACCCCGTTCCTACAACCCGACAATGCTGGTTCGCGAACTCATGAAAATAGACTTGGTCTTACACCTCCATACCAAATTTCATCAAAATCGGAGGTCCCATTCAAAAGTTATCAGTACCACGGACACATAGATATATAGATATATAGATATATAGATAGATATATATATATATACATATATATGAAAATGAACGAATGGTGTTTTTTCGCTTCTGGGGACCTCAAAATGAAAAAGTAAAGTGGTCCTGGGCTTAGGTCTTACCATGGCTACTACCGTAATAGCGTATTCCCTATAGGGAAATTCGCTAAAATAAAAAAACTACATATGAAAAATGTAAAAAATAGTAGTTTTCATCTTTAGGAGCAAAAGTGGGTCTTTTTGGTGCGCAATCGTGTTTTTAAAAACGATTAAGCATCAAAAAGACACTTTTGCTCCGAGTGATGAACAACGTTTTTTATCATAATGCGAAAATTAGACTGTTGATCGTTAAAAATATTAACTATAAAGTGGTATTTTCGAGGTTATATTTACAAAGTAAGTAGTATGCAGTGTTTACATTTCTGTTATTTACAAACAACGCTTTTCATAACGTTTGAATTTCAAAATTCTGATAATCAACATTAATAAATCAATAGTAATATACTTGGCAAACAGCTGACTTTTCAGTACTAGGACCTAAAAAATTCTCCAGATGATTTTTCAGTCCTAGGACAGAAAAGAATCGGTTTTGGTATTATTAAGAGAACAAAAAACAGGCCGATTTCGTGCAGAATGATAAAAACCTGTTTATGGAATACACAACCTACCAAAACTATCCCTTTCCGGTAGGTCGATAGTTTGTTTACGATATTTGTCTATGAACTCATCCGATTAAAGGTGGGATTACACATCTCTACCAAATTTGGTCTTGATCTGATCGTTTTACGAGAGTTATCGTGTCTAGGGCACTTACATATAGGCCTAATAACAATTTTAATGACTATTATTTTTTGTCTCTGGGCACCTCAAAACGAAAAAGTAACATGATCCCGGGTTAGTTCTTACCATAAGACCTACGTTAATAGTTTCCTCCCTTTGATAAATTCTCTAAAACATACATAAACTGTTTTAAAGACAAAAACTTTAAAAGCTGTGGTGTAGGAGGGCGGGAATGGCCCACACTGGTTTTTAAAACACGGAAAAATCTCTGTGGCCCATTCAAGGATTTGTCAAATATTTCATAGTTTTTCCACTGCACCACTGTTATAATCATGTTCAGTGGCGGATCCAAGGGGGGGGCTAAGGGGGCTATAGCCCCCCCCTTGGGGGCCAAGGTGGGGCCCCGCGCCGGCCCGTGTCGGGCGCGGGCCGGGTAAAGGGGTGCCGGCAAACCAGCGCACGTTTTTCCGACATTTTTCAATGTAAACTACTTTGTGTCTGTTATGCACACTGTGAAATAAAAACATCACCCTTAAAAATATTTGTTCTTCAAAATGATATTATAATGTCCTTTTCTGGTAATTCAACTAGACGACACCTTCATTTTAGTGTCCCTATTGGTACGCCATCTCAATCGGTGGGGCACCAATTCTGAGGCTTCCAGAATTGTAGTATGCCGTCTTTGTGTGTGTGTATGCCGAGTCTTTGTTTAGTTACGAGGCGGAGATGGGGAGTGACGTAATCCATCCTCAAGTTTAAGGGCCCTTTTACATCGCGTCGAGCGACGCCGCGAGGGCTTGCGCCCGCCGGGTGTCTCTCGAATCGCTGTATACCTTATTGGATGACGCGCGACAGACGACCGTCAGGCGCCGGGTATAAATGCTCCTATCTAGTGCAATGTACTTATTTTAAGTGGCTTGAAAGATGCGATGTATAATAGGGGCCTAAGTGGAAGTGGTGGAGGCGAAGGGGAATCAAAATTACAACTAGATGTTGTGTTTAATGTTTGGTTGAATAGCGCGCGCAAACTTTTCCTGTCACAACACGAAATCAAGAACAACAGACAGTGCAGAGCAAAATGCAATGCTGTATGTGTTGACATTGGTTTGACATTGCTTTAATGTCACGGTTTGATTGTCTGATAAACCCTTTGTGATGACTACCTATTAATTCAAACGAGATCACTTAATTAATTATTAAGATTCATTATAATAAATAAAGTAGTTCTAAAGAAGGTTATGTCTGAAAAAATAAGACTGGTTCATTTTAAAGAAAACGATAATCTGATTAAATAAAAGACGACGAAAAGCAGTCTAAATTGAAATTCAAGTTTTTATCAAAGCCCGAGTTTTTAAGCCAAGTTTTTAAGTGGAGATAAAATTCGTTAAAAATTACTAATTCAAATAGCAATCATAAATTTTTGTCTATTGTTAAACATAAGCCAGCTAATTTTTTATGTTATTTTGATCTGCAGTATTAAAGACCACATAAATTGAAAGAAGACTATTTACTGAGCATTGTGTAAAATTTCACTTTTTTAAGTCTTACGGTTTATTGGTTCTACATCCTTAAAGTTAGAAATGTCACCGATGATCGCGGTAAACGCATTTCCGCCCGCGGCCTGACACCGGGCCTGCTACAAGTAGGCCTACTCAGCCAAGTTTACAAAGCGCTGCGACGATTAGGTTATGTTTGGTATTGATATATAGGTCAGAAATACTTTCACTAACTCAAAACAAATCACACGGTAGTGATAAGTCATACATAAGACCGACTAGACAGCTATAACTAACCCAGCGTGACAGCCTTCAGCGGAGATGTGTTCAGGGCCGGATTTACCGCATGGGCAACATGGGCACATGCCCAGGGCGGCAAATTTCAAGGGCGGCAAAATTTTGGAGAAATTAAAATTTATATCTGTAAGCACGGCGCGTTGTTATCGTCATGGTCGCAGGCCACATAGCCGTATCGTGGTGAGGCGGCAAAGGGCAGACTGCAGTCTGCCTGCGCGTAAGCCGCAGATGCGTGGACGGGTGGACGAGCGTCTATTTATTTGCGTGCGGCAGACGATGTGCTAGTGGCGGGGCCCCGTGAGGGAGGGGGGAGCCGTATTCGTATTCCTCGCCGTCGTCAGCCCGGTGGGGCATACGGGAGACATTCGGAGCAGCTTAATGACGTCGCTTCACTGTGTGACGGCTATGATGCTGACGTCATAACATTAAAGTTTCTATATTTTGCCGCTACTCGGCTAGTCTCGCTTGCCCTCTTTCTTTCTTTGTTTTTGAGTATTGAATTGAGGAATCGTTGTTAGTGTAGTAATATCTTGATAAAGATGACAAAATAAGTAAAACCTAAGCCTAAAAATCTCAAAAGCATTTTATTTACTAATAAATATACCGGTATTCATGTGTAAGAATGTAAGATTAGAAATAGATACAGTATCCTTATAGTAGTACATAATCCTTAACAATTTTTGGATTGGCACTCTTAAATGTAGTGTTAAGTTAAATTGGGTGTGTGATAGATTGGTGTAGGATTCTGCAATTCAAACCTTACACCTAAAGTTTTGTTTCGAAAAAAACTTTATCAAATTTAAACTTTACTACCGGTAATTACTGTAAATACATCTTACCGAATCCAACTAGGATTCGTTTATGGAGAATTAAGGAATAGGCTGACTGTTAAGACAGTTGAACTTAGTTGCATAAAATTACGTTTCATGCTAACCAAAAATATAGCCTATCTAGGCCTAAAACGTTGAACGCTTTGAATCTTTTCTATTAAAACTAAAGCAGGCCCAAGTTATTAATGTAAGCCTAAGCTAGGCCTGATAAAAACAAAACAAAAATACCTATAACAAAAATAAACATTTTTATTTTGTAAAAGAGTTTTCAAATTCTCCTTAAAAAGAGGACCATGATAGAATTTATCCATTTCCATTCATCATCATCTAATCCTATAGAGGTTAGGCCTAGTGTAAACAATATTATTCAGTTGTTGCAGACGACAACTCTGAAATGAAGCGTATTCGTAGCGATAACTCAAGGAACTAATTCAATGACGTCATAGTTTGCTCCGAATGTCTCCCGTATGCCCCACCGGTCATCAGCCAAGTCGCCATTTCGCTTCCGCTTGGGCGGTCAGTGTACAAACGTCATTCGTCAGTGTTGTGTGGCGTTGTTATGTCGCATTACAACTGACAGCCTGTACGAGTACGCTTGCGGCTTGCTTGTTATGCAGTAGTGCGTGTGCGACTGTGTGTTGTTGATTTGCTTATAACTCTTAATGCTATGTGTTTCGTGTGAGATTTCATTTGAATTTGATATACGCAATAATTTTCGTTATATTTTTAAAACATAGGTCTAATGGATGGGCAAAAAGACTTAGTGTCGCGGAATACCGGAAATTAGCTGAAGTGAAGAAGAATAAGGAAAATGAAGTGCATGTCCAAACTTTAAAGTTAGATTCCTTCTTTAAAAAAAGCAATGTCGCCGCAATGTGGCTCGTTGGAGGGTACAAAGGGAGCCGGTGGGGGGGGGGGGGTGAAGGGGCGGCAGATTATTATATGCCCATGGGCGAAGAAAACGTAAATCCGGCCCTGGATGTGTTCACCACGATCATCGGTGACATGGCTGACTTTAAGCAAGCCCAACTCAAAAACAGTAAAACTTAGAAACGTGTAATTTTCACACGATATTCAGTAAATAGTCTTCTTTCAATAGATGTGTTTTTAAGACCGCACTTCGAATAATATAAAAAGTAGTTAGCTTAGTAAGTAAAATTAAGCTATTTCGTAATAATGTTTACCAATGGTTACTATTACGTTAATTTTTAACAATGCTCTTATGAAGTACAAAACTAAAAAAAAGAAATAATGAAGAAGCTGACTCAACGGTCAAAGTACAAACCAAGTGTCCAAGTTAACATGTGGTTTTGCAATGTAGCCAGTTACTTAATTGCCGGAAGTTACTACAATAAAAACGATAATTTTTTTATTTTACTTTGTATTGGTGATTATGAATATTTAGATAAATAAAAGTAAAGTAAATGGATAATACAAGTAAGCACTTTTTAGAGTTGCAATTGAATTTAAAACTTAAGAATTAGTAACAATAATTAAATCATCTGTTAACAAAAGAATTAGAACATTGAAATGTATTCATTGAAATGTACCGTGTCCGTGTTGGAGTCTGTATCTCTATTTAATTTCAATACTACGACAACTTCACTATTGAAGGATTAATGTAATTGTAACTGTAAACACTTTATAATGGGTCAAAAAGACCCAAAATCATAGTAGTGAAACTATAACCCCTCCGGATCACTAGAAAGAGCAGAAATATTGTAAACCACTCTTTTGCTATAAGTTCACCACATGTGATCTACATAACATGTGCGCCAGGCCTATACGTGATCTAGTGGCTAATCCATGATGAAATGTACTGTATTAATAACATTTTAAAATATTAACCTACCTACCTATTACCGACTTAGCATATTAAAGTTAAAATTAAGTGTTAACACGAGAGTGTAGGCTACCATTTCAATAAGAAATTAAATAAAGATAATGAAAATTTAGATAGCAACAGTGATAGGCCTATAAAAACGAACCAATTTTTTTTAAGGTTAGTGTATGCATTGTACTTCACGATGCAAAAGAAATTCTCATTAAATATTAATGATAATAAAAGCAATGAAAGTTGGTACATTGGCCAAACTGTTGTTTGTAATAAAAATTGATTGGCGATTTAGTATTGTTTTCCAAAGCGATGGGTGAAGAAAATGACATGAAACTGCTATTTTTAACACTTAAATTTCAAAAACTTCTCGGGGGAGGGGCCCCCGAACCCCCCGCCGGTCTGGCCGCCGATCGGGGGGGGGGGGGCGCAGAACCCCCGGTTAGCCCCCCCCTTATTAATGTTCTAGATCCGCCACTGATCATGTTCATTCTGTACTTTACTCAGGGCCGGATTTACGTTTTCTTCGCCCATGGGCATATAATAATCTGCCGCCCCTTCACCCCCCCCCCCCCACCGGCTCCCTTTGTACCCTCCAACGAGCCACATTGCGGCGACATTGCTTTTTTTAAAGAAGGAATCTAACTTTAAAGTTTGGACATGCACAGGGCCGGATTACGTTTTATTCGCCCATGGGCATATAATAATCTGCCGCCCCTTCACCCCCCCCCCACCGGCTCCCTTTGTACCCTCCAACGAGCCACATTGCGGCGACATTGCTTTTTTTAAAGAAGGAATCTAACTTTAAAGTTTGGACATGCACTTCATTTTCCTTATTCTTCTTCACTTCAGCTAATTTCCGGTATTCCGCGACACTAAGTCTTTTTGCCCATCCATTAGACCTATGTTTTAAAAATATAACGAAAATTATTGCGTATATCAAATTCAAATGAAATCTCACACGAAACACATAGCATTAAGAGTTATAAGCAAATCAACAACACACAGTCGCACACGCACTACTGCATAACAAGCAAGCCGCAAGCGTACTCGTACAGGCTGTCAGTTGTAATGCGACATAACAACGCCACACAACACTGACGAATGACGTTTGTACACTGACCGCCCAAGCGGAAGCGAAATGGCGACTTGGCTGATGACCGGTGGGGCATACGGAGACATTCGGAGCAAACTATGACGTCATTGAATTAGTTCCTTGAGTTATCGCTACGAATACGCTTCATTTCAGAGTTGTCGTCTGCAACAACTGAATAATATTGTTTACACTAGGCCTAACCTCTATAGGATTAGATGATGATGAATGGAAATGGATAAATTCTATCATGGTCCTCTTTTTAAGGAGAATTTGAAAACTCTTTTACAAAATAAAATGTTTATTTTTGTTATAGGTATTTTTGTTTTGTTTTTATCAGGCCTAGCTTAGGCTTACATTAATAACTTGGGCCTGCTTTAGTTTTAATAGAAAAGATTCAAAGCGTTCAACGTTTTAGGCCTAGATAGGCTATATTTTTGGTTAGCATGAAACGTAATTTTATGCAACTAAGTTCAACTGTCTTAACAGTCAGCCTATTCCTTAATTCTCCATAAACGAATCCTAGTTGGATTCGGTAAGATGTATTTACAGTAATTACCGGTAGTAAAGTTTAAATTTGATAAAGTTTTTTTCGAAACAAAACTTTAGGTGTAAGGTTTGAATTGCAGAATCCTACACCAATCTATCACACACCCAATTTAACTTAACACTACATTTAAGAGTGCCAATCCAAAAATTGTTAAGGATTATGTACTACTATAAGGATACTGTATCTATTTCTAATCTTACATTCTTACACATGAATACCGGTATATTTATTAGTAAATAAAATGCTTTTGAGATTTTTAGGCTTAGGTTTTACTTATTTTGTCATCTTTATCAAGATATTACTACACTAACAACGATTCCTCAATTCAATACTCAAAAACAAAGAAAGAAAGAGGGCAAGCGAGACTAGCCGAGTAGCGGCAAAATATAGAAACTTTAATGTTATGACGTCAGCATCATAGCCGTCACACAGTGAAGCGACGTCATTAAGCTGCTCCGAATGTCTCCCGTATGCCCCACCGGGCTGACGACGGCGAGGAATACGAATACGGCTCCCCCCTCCCTCACGGGGCCCCGCCACTAGCACATCGTCTGCCGCACGCAAATAAATAGACGCTCGTCCACCCGTCCACGCATCTGCGGCTTACGCGCAGGCAGACTGCAGTCTGCCCTTTGCCGCCTCACCACGATACGGCTATGTGGCCTGCGACCATGACGATAACAACGCGCCGTGCATACAGATATAAATTTTAATTTCTCCAAAATTTTGCCGCCCTTGAAATTTGCCGCCCTGGGCATGTGCCCATGTTGCCCATGCGGTAAATCCGGCCCTGGACATGCACTTCATTTTCCTTATTCTTCTTCACTTCAGCTAATTTCCGGTATTCCGCGACACTAAGTCTTTTTGCCCATCCATTAGACCTATGTTTTAAAAATATAACGAAAATTATTGCGTATATCAAATTCAAATGAAATCTCACACGAAACACATAGCATTAAGAGTTATAAGCAAATCAACAACACACAGTCGCACACGCACTACTGCATAACAAGCAAGCCGCAAGCGTACTCGTACAGGCTGTCAGTTGTAATGCGACATAACAACGCCACACAACACTGACGAATGACGTTTGTACACTGACCGCCCAAGCGGAAGCGAAATGGCGACTTGGCTGATGACCGGTGGGGCATACGGGAGACATTCGGAGCAAACTATGACGTCATTGAATTAGTTCCTTGAGTTATCGCTACGAATACGCTTCATTTCAGAGTTGTCGTCTGCAACAACTGAATAATATTGTTTACACTAGGCCTAACCTCTATAGGATTAGATGATGATGAATGGAAATGGATAAATTCTATCATGGTCCTCTTTTTAAGGAGAATTTGAAAACTCTTTTACAAAATAAAAATGTTTATTTTTGTTATAGGTATTTTTGTTTTGTTTTTATCAGGCCTAGCTTAGGCTTACATTAATAACTTGGGCCTGCTTTAGTTTTAATAGAAAAGATTCAAAGCGTTCAACGTTTTAGGCCTAGATAGGCTATATTTTTGGTTAGCATGAAACGTAATTTTATGCAACTAAGTTCAACTGTCTTAACAGTCAGCCTATTCCTTAATTCTCCATAAACGAATCCTAGTTGGATTCGGTAAGATGTATTTACAGTAATTACCGGTAGTAAAGTTTAAATTTGATAAAGTTTTTTTCGAAACAAAACTTTAGGTGTAAGGTTTGAATTGCAGAATCCTACACCAATCTATCACACACCCAATTTAACTTAACACTACATTTAAGAGTGCCAATCCAAAAATTGTTAAGGATTATGTACTACTATAAGGATACTGTATCTATTTCTAATCTTACATTCTTACACATGAATACCGGTATATTTATTAGTAAATAAAATGCTTTTGAGATTTTTAGGCTTAGGTTTTACTTATTTTGTCATCTTTATCAAGATATTACTACACTAACAACGATTCCTCAATTCAATACTCAAAAACAAAGAAAGAAAGAGGGCAAGCGAGACTAGCCGAGTAGCGGCAAAATATAGAAACTTTAATGTTATGACGTCAGCATCATAGCCGTCACACAGTGAAGCGACGTCATTAAGCTGCTCCGAATGTCTCCCGTATGCCCCACCGGGCTGACGACGGCGAGGAATACGAATACGGCTCCCCCCTCCCTCACGGGGCCCCCGCAACTAGCACATCGTCTGCCGCACGCAAATAAATAGACGCTCGTCCACCCGTCCACGCATCTGCGGCTTACGCGCAGGCAGACTGCAGTCTGCCCCTTTGCCGCCTCACCACGATACGGCTATGTGGCCTGCGACCATGACGATAACAACGCGCCGTGCATACAGATATAAATTTTAATTTCTCCAAAATTTTGCCGCCCTTGAAATTTGCCGCCCTGGGCATGTGCCCATGTTGCCCATGCGGTAAATCCGGCCCTGACTTTACTGCTGCAAATGAGAAGTATAAAAATTTCTGTTTTCAATGGCTATTAGGTGAAGTAACTAGCTTACACTAATTTTGTGTAGAAATGGGACCAAATTTCCTGATATTCAAATCATAACTTTCTACCCAAATCATAAGTTGTTGAAGGTGAACTTGCGTCCTGTGGTTGGAAGGCCAGTATTTATTCACTTATTTAAGACTATTATGCACTACTTTTCACAATTTCACATCCTTCAATACAAAACTTTGTAGGCTAGATGGAATTGTAATTTAGTGGGTTTCACTACTTCTCTACTTCGCAGGTATTTTTTCCTCTGTTCTAACTGTGATGGCCCATGTTGATGACAGGTGGAGGTACCCTGTTTGTGTTGGAAGTGACTCCAGATGGCTCACTCGTGGAGCTTTCCACCTCCCAATGGCCCGACGGCTTGTTTGACGTCGTGTGGAGTGAGACTGACCCCAACATCGTCGTAACAGCCAGCGGGGATGGAGTATTGCAGCTATGGAATATTTCCTGTCCCCAGGTAGGTCTAACTATTATCACAATATTTATACATTATTCTTAACTAATTTTAAAATCCGTAGTTTAGGTACTTTATATTTAGGCCTTCATCTAAATCACAGTTCATCTATAGAATTGTTTACCTTTAGGCCTACTCGTGTATTTCTGTAAATATTTATCTACTGTATTTGTTTATTAGATGGATTCCACTAGTTTATGTAGGGCAGCCTACGTTATTTTTAACTAATAATAGCGTCATGATTTCCTGACATAAGCTGGTGTGCAGGTGGGAGGGCACATAAAAAAAAAAAAAAAAATGGTGGATTTTAAGGAACATTGAATTTATAAGTATTTGACACTTATTAATCTTTTTATAGGGTAAATTTATCTAATTAACATTCATATTTTCCAGAAATAGCACTAGTTAGTAACTAAAGAAAAGGATGATGCGACCTTGTGCGATAAACAATTTTTTATTTTTTACTCCCTTATAGTAGGTTAATTAAATTAAATGACGCTAGCGTGGAAGATAACACAGAATATGCATAAATACTACATACATATACCCCGCGTCACCCCATAGACTACAGTAGACGGCACGAGACCAGTCTTGAAGTTTCTGCCCATTCCCAGATCCCCATAAAGGAGAGGAAAAGATCATAAAATTGAATATGAAAAAACTAATGGGGTGTTGACAAGAATAGCCCACCCTATAAAAAATTCATCGAAAGAGTAAAACATCCGTTTATCAGGAACTCCTTGAGTTCATAGAAAAATTTAGTTATGTTGTGAATTTCTTTTAGAGACTGTGGGAGCTTATAATATAATCTAATTCTCGGATAGCTTTTTTTCTGTTACGAAATCTTTAAATTGTGGTGCACTGAGGCTCTAGAATCTCTAAACCTAGCGTTGTGATTATGCACAACAGGAAAGGGCAAGTTACCTGTGGTCTTGGCTAGTTTGATTCACTCAAAAATAAACAGGACTGGAACAGTTAATATCTTCAGCGGTCTGAAGGCCTCGCCACAATCATCTCTACATCTCAACCCAGAAATGTATCATATGGCTGTATGGCTCTCTTTTGGAGCTTAAAGATGACTTGAATTATTGATTAAATGGTGGATAACCAGAACTCTGCTGTATAAAAAATGTAAAAACTGAAGAAGGGTACATTCCTCTAATCCGTCATGTCTGGGACTTGGCACTTGCCGGATTACCAAATATTCCTGATTACACGAATAATGTCTGGAAAATGTGAATTCAAGAGAAAATTAGCCTACATCAAATAGAAACAGCATACCCAACTGTAATGAAAAATACCGTAGTTACCAATGCATGATTATGAAATTAAAATGAGAATTAAACGCTGTCATCCGATGTCGGATGAATATAACTCATATTCCCTTTACGCATTAAAAAATACTTTGTATGGCACAGTGTTGTCCCTTCATCGCGACTTCCGATCCTAAACAAACTTGGACACTCATTATTATTTTTTATACCTATAAATAAAAACTTTTCTGATAGTCTTGCTGGGTTATCAAGTGTGCCAGATCATATGATGTGGGATTATAGGAAGTATACTGTACTGTGTTTAATAAAAATTGTGAGAAAATCACACAATTCAATGTTTACTGGTTTTTTAGTTTTGAAAACTGTACTTAAAAGCAGCCATGTCTTTGAGAATCTCAGTGAATGTTTCTATGCCAGCGGTGCATTACCAGCTTACCACATAAACTCAGGCAGTAGACTCTATTATACCTGGTGTCCATAAAGTCTTGCCCTGATAAAGAAACCGAATAGTGTGAAATCAATTGGTGGTAAGATAAAGTTTTATCCTCAGTTTTAACAAGTCACTTCTTAAGTTTTTTACAGCTATGCGCAAACTCAATTCACTTCAATGTGTGCGCCTTGGGTAGCCCATAAATGTTTTAGGTGACTTTTTAGTTAATTTTATATTAACAACCATTTTTCAGTTTCAGAACACATTTTGTGAATAACGGACGTCACGGTATTTATTATTTTGTCTTTTAGAGTTTCTAAATTAGGCTCTGGGTAAGAATGAACCAAATCTTAGGCAAATCAGAGGTCATAAAAAAATCCAGAGAGGTCCAGCTTGGTTAATATGGTAGCTATTTAGTCAGGCCACCAAGATTTGTTTTTGATGTCAATCAGGTGTTAACAAATTAATGAGTAAAAAAAAAAACTAGATTAAATTTCCTTGAAAACGAGGAATGTAAGATGCTTGTGGCTATAATGGTGTCCATACAGCAAAGCTATGAAATCAGGGCAAGACTTTATGGACACCTGGTATATATCCTTCACAGCATAATGCTGTTATGGAAAGGCTGGATATTTTATTGCTCTTCATATGTTGGAAATACTTTTAAGGCCATTCAAGGACAATTTAACATGTATGTACTTAATGACATTTCAAACAAACAATATGGCAAAACAACTGTGACTGCGGAGTGGGTGCTCTCGTCAACGACCTGACTTTGGATCAGTGCCGTCCTTAAGGTGGAGCGAGTGGTGCGGCCGCTCCAGGCCTCGCGCTGAGGAGGGCCTCGCGCCACGAGGTCTTGCCCGCTAAAAAGTTAGTTGCATAAACGTTTAGATTGAATAAAAATTATACAATAATGAACAGAAACGTACCTAAAATATCGGTTTAATTACCCGCGCAATATGTTCAATAATTGTGATTTAAAAACCTACGAACGCGATTCTTATTAGTACGTAATACAGTACACTCTCGTTCATCGGACTCGGCGACATCGGAACTCCGCTTCATCGGAACTGAAAATCTGGATATTATTAATTTTTTTCTTACGAAATAAATAATTTTTCCGTTTTAGCGCCTTCAATTTTTATTCGTTCTATCGGCACGACAGTGAAGTATCACATTTTGCATCAAACGTCATCAGGCGTTTTCCATAATCTGTACCCATCGATGTGATTTACGAGCCGTGAGTATTCGCACAAAATAGAAAGAGGAAGTGAACTTCCTGTTCGACCGCTTCCCAAACTGTCCTTCAGTCTGTCTCACGTCGCGACTGCACCTGTACGTGGAAGTCAGTTGACTGCTGGAAAATGGTTGAAATATGAGAATAAAGATTTTGGATCTTTTATTTCCTGCGTTGTTTTTATTCCTATCTCTTCATTGTTACCATGTTTAAAGTTTGAGTGCCTTATTTTCATAAAACCTCTTGTGTTATCTTAAAAACAAGAGTGAATACAATCACGATAGTTCACCGTACGGGCGGAAATGATGACTCACGACGGACTCCGCTTCATCGGAATTTTTTTACATCCGAACCGGCCGTCCGCCACATTAGTTCCGATGAACGAGAGTGTACTGTAGTAGCGACCAAAAGTATGCAAACGCAAAACATCGTTTGATAGCGGCGGCCGGCGGGCGGGGTGACGGGACCAAAGCCTCGCGGCCGCCGAGCCATGCTTGCAGATGCCACAACCATGCATGACCGACTTTGCCTATCTCTAGCCATTTTTCAACTGTTTGTATGTTATTTTTTGATTGATCCATTATATCTTTGAAATTATTTAAGGTACGAAATTAAAACTTAGCACAACTGTTAAGTGCGTTAAGGCACAAATGCAAATGAATTTGGACATTTTTATAACATTTATGGTTGCAAAATGGCGGCCATTTAAAATTTGCAAAGCTAAATATCCTAAAAACTGCAAACAAAAAAGTTCAAACTAAGTTTGGTTTGTAATGATCAAACGAGAAACAACGGATTAATCTAAGTTTTTACATTTTTTAAATCATAAAGATCCTAAGTTTACGAGCAAAACCCGTGTTTTCTCAAAATAACATTTTAATTTCTGCACTATCCATTGTTTTATCTTAACATTTGGCTTTGAACATTTTTAATTACCGCCATCTTGAAACTCGAAACAGTAAATGTTAGAAATGTAAAAATTCACTTGCATTTGCGACTTAATACAGGTGTCTCTGAACTCTCTACCTTCCTTTCTTAAGTATTAGGCCTATTCCTGGACCAAAGACAAGCCAAAATCAAAATACAGTACACTCTCGTTCATCGGAACTAATGTGGCGGACGGCCGGTTCGGATGTCAAAAAATTCCGATGAAGCGGAGTCCGTCGTGAGTCATCATTTCCGCCCGTAAGGTGACCTATCGTGATTGTATTCACTCTTGTTTTTAAGATAACACAAGAGATTTTATGAAAATAAGGCACTCAAACTTTGAACATAGTAACAATGAACCTTTAGGAATAAAAACAACGCAGTAAATAAAGATCCAAAATCTTTATTCTCATATTCCAGCAGTCAACTGACTTCCACGTAAACACAGGTGCAGTCGCGACGCGAAACAGACTGAATGACAGTTTGGGAAGCGGTCGAAGCCGATGTATTGTTCACCTTCCTGCCCCCTTCCCTCTTTCTATTTTTTGTGCGAATACTCCACGGCCTCGTAAATCACATCGATGGGTACAGATTATGGAAAACGCCTGATGACTTTTTGATGCAAAATGTGATACTTCACTGTTGTGCCGATATAATTAATGGAAATTGAAGGCGCTAAAACGGAAAAGTTATTTATTTCGTAAGAAAAAATAAAAATAATGTCCAGATTTTCAGTTCCGATGAAGCGGAGTTCCGATGCCGCCGAGTACGATGAACGAGAGTATACTGTATCATATTTAAAAATTCCAAAACACCATAGGTACTTGTACAGCTGCATTTTGTATTTTTTTAAGAATGCGTTTTAATTTAGAACGGCTTGACGTTATAAGTTGAAATTCGGTACACAGCTTTTGAAGTAAAGACCTGGCTAGAAAAAATAATCACTTTTTATAATTCATGGTTTCAAAATGATGGCCAATTAAAATCTTTAACCTTAAATTACATAAAAACTACCTACATAAGTAGCAAAGTTTATGTTCTTATGTGTTTTTTGTAAAATTTAATTTTAAATCCAACGATGTCATGAAATTGGTTAATAAATAAGCCAGATAGAGCGATATGACTGAGGCTAGCCACGGTCGGACCGCTTCCCCGAGAGCAGTTTTGGTATGAAATCCAATGTTGAGCTGGCGCCGCAATTGCGCTTTTTGCCGCGGCAACCCGCTCATATTCGTTTTTTTTTAATCACTAAATTTTAAATATTATATTTTGGTTTGTCTTTGTCCAGGAATAATACCTGAAATAGAGGGTAGAGTTCAGGAAGACCCTGCAATTAATAGTTGTGCATAGTTTCATTTCTGTACCGTAACTCAAATAATTTCAAAGATATAATTTTAAATAATTTCAAAGAGGTCGATTGGATTGTTTTATATATATAGACAGTCGGAAAATGTGTAGATATAACTTGGACACATGCTGTCGTATGTTCCATATCCCACAACCCCCCATCAGCAATCACCGTTAAATAAGGCCTCGCAAAAATATTTTGCTCCAGGCCTCGCATCTCTTAAGGACGGCTCTGCTTTGGATTACAGTAAACTTTAACTAATCTGGCATCCTACAATCCGGCATGCTTGATAATTTGGCACGACTTTCAGGAAAATTTTTATTGATGGCTATAAAAATAATTATGTGTGTTCAGGTTCGTTTGGGAATGGGAGTCGCGAGGGGAAAATTCTGTTCCATACAAAGCACTTTGGAATGCGTTGAGAGGAGACGAGTCGTAAGCATACAATATTGGGTGACACCATGTAATTCTCATTTTAGTTTCATTATCATGAATATTACAATAACATACATTTATTTAATTATATTATGTTTTGCAATGTTTTTTATACCGTTGGTAGGAAAGCTGTTTTTAAAGAATAACATTTCTAAATATTTCTATGTTATTTTTTCTTGAATCCACATTTAAATGTTATTTATCTTTTAATCTGGAATATTTTGGAATCCAGCATGTGTAAAGTCCTAGACATTCTGGATTAGAGGAAGTTTACTGCATGAATCACCACTTCCAGGGGACTTGTGAATAAGTAAAAGTACACTTGAGTCCCGTTAGTGAACACTGGTACACACACTGGAACACTGGTGAACACTGGTAATCCGGAACGTCAGGTTAATCTGAACAAGCTCCGGACGCATTTTGCAAAAATTTTCATTAATGTAAAAATATAATTTACGTAATAAAAATAGAATTTATAATGGAAAAGATAGGAATTGTGGTAAAGAAATGAAAACAAAGTATTCCATTGAGGAATATACAAATATTTAGTTTATTGTATATGGACTAAATCTACACAAAGTAAACAAAAGAATGTAAACAATAAAAAAAGAAATAAATTACAGTATACCCTGTAAAAAGTATTGCACACGTAGTAGATTAATACTGTAACACATAAAAAGAAATATAAACTTATTTGTTATTGACCATAGAGTCCATCATCGTCTTTGGTTGAAGTTTAGTCAGCCTGTTTTATCCTGCGTAGTTCCGCCATTTTCTTACAAACATCACAACTGCGGGCATGGCAGTGGACTGTTGTTGTTGTTCCAAGTAGCGTAGAGCAAGGTCAAGTGCAGCTGTCGCTTCATTGTGCGATACCTTCTTTTCTCCCACCCCCGTACGAAGGTTCATCATCATTACTCCCCTCCCCCTCATCGCACTGAACCGGTTCTTGAGTCAGTGTCGCAATGATTTCGTTGTCGGCCGAAATCTCATTGCTATCAGCGAACAGTATCTTCACGCCATGCGTACAGGCAGCACACGCTGCTTGCCCGCTCTCTGCTCACATCCCAAAATTACGTGCAGTGGCCCATTGTGCTGTCTGCAATGCGCTGTGCAATTGTTGGTTTTGCTTATATAAGGGTAAAAGCACTGTTTATATTTGTTTTTGTGTATTATTCACTGATATTGCAACACTTAAACCCGTTTAAATTCCCCATTCTCCCTCATCTAATTATTTAGGATAATCCAAACAATTAGCTAATCCGGTCCCCAATTCGTGCGGATCAGCCAGATTCAAGTGTATATACTGTATGATGAATTGTGCAATAAAATACAGTACATAAACCATCGCTGTACAATGGAAAATGGTGTTTGACGTGTATAACAAATAAACAAATGTAAACTAGTGGTGTATGTCTAACATAGAAATAGGGCCTAACTTACCAAAAAATTACCAATATTGATTTTTCGAGTCTGATTGTGATACACTTCCTAGACCAGTTAGAAAATACATTCAACCAAGCATCATAATGTCAAAATTTTATTAAGATTCTTGAGTGTGGTAAATTGTTAACAGGCTTTGTTGTTTTGTTTGGTGGTTTATTAAATACTATCCAAAACACTGTCTCTTAATATTAAATGGATAAAACTAACTGCTGTAGAGTAAAATAGTCAATTAAACTTTATGCTTTTTCTAGCTGCCTCCCCAGACTCTCAGAGAGCACAAGAAAGAGGTATACAGTGTGGATTGGAGTCAAACTAGGCAAGAGCAGTTGGTTCTATCTGCATCATGGGATTGCAGCGTCAAACTGGTACGTGTAATTTTAGAAGCTAACGATTAAATATTTTGAATTATTCTCGGTAAAGTTTTGATTTGTTTAAACTACTACTAAAATGGCATTCCATCATAGGAATGTTAAATTGGTATTAATTGGCAAGTGTGGATGAACATAAAAGATTAACATGGTAGGGATTGCAGGACTTGATTTCCTCTCAACCCTACAGTTTTCAACCAATTTTAATAGTTTTAGTGTTGTTGAGTAGGGCTTGGCGAGAAGTTGTTTCTAAATAAGTCAAATGGTAAATATCTATACAAACGGAAGGGCCCTTGAAGGCCTCAACGTTCTAAATCCCCCCATTTGATTAACATTGATGAGGAATTTTAAAGATTTTAAGTTAACATCTGTAACGCGTAAAAACAGTATTTACATCAGTGAAAACACCTGTCTATTCGTACCAGAGGTTAATGATTTAAACCTTGGAGGATGCACTGGTTAACGAACTGATTAAAAAGCGTAAACAGCTAAAAAAACCCCCTAACTCAGTGTTTCCCAACCTTTTGGTGCCCCGCCTACCACCTGATGCTTCTCAATTTTTTAGCGTACCACTCTAACTCATACTTACACACCTCTCCTCACTCCCCACACTTGAGACAGTCGGAGAGAGCCTTGTGTATTGCTTTCTTTTTAATATTTTTTACAATATTAAGCCCCTAATAAGAGGCGTGTGAAAAAATTAAACAGATATTTACAACAATTAGAAAATTACATTTTAATTGAATAGACATACAGGGTTAGGCAAAAGTCTGGACACCCCCAGTTAACTTTTTAACGCGTTGCAGTAGGAAAACCAAACTCCGCACATGTTTACAACATCAAAATCTGCACTTTTTCATCAACTACACAACTTTGCCCCTGCCCCCAAAATGGGGTATTTTGGGGGCAGCCCCAAATTTTCAAATGTAAACCCCCTATCGAGTGACCCCTCATTTCAAACAGTGTATCAAGAGAAATTAAATGGCGCAAACCGGAGGTCGATATCTCGCCCCTAACCAAAATGGCAGCCATTTCAAAATTTGAGATGGGCAAGCAAGTATAAGTCTGGACACCCCCAGTTAACTTTTTAACGCGTTGCAGTAGGAAAACCAAACTCGGCACATGTTAACAAAATCAAAATCTGCACTTTTTCATCATCTACACAACTTTGCCCCTGCCCCCAAAATCGGGTATTTTAGGGGCAGCCCCAAATTTTCAAATGCAAACCCCTATCGAGTGACCCCCTCATTTCAAACGGTATATCAAGAGAAATTGAATGGCACAAACCGGATGTCGATATCTCATCTCTAACCAAAATGGCAGCCATTTCAAAATTCGAGAAAGGTAAATTGACATTTGTTGAAATTAAATCGGAAATTAGCTTTTTTAGAATTGAGAATATCTGGAATTATTTACGAATTTAACCTACTACTTCATTTCTGCTACTAGGTTCAATTCTAAAATATTCAAGAAATTATAAATTCTAAAAAGCTATTTTCCGATTTGATTTTAACAAATGTCAATTTACCCTTCTCGAATTTTAAAATGGCTGCCATTTTGGTTAGAGATGAGATATCAACATCCGGTTTGGGCCATTCAATTTCTCTTGATAAACCGTTTAAAATGAGGGGTCACTCAATAGGGGTTTACATTTGAAAATTTGGGGCTGCCCCCAAAATAGCCCATTTTGGGGGCAGGGGCAAAGTTTTGTAGTTGATGAAAAAGTGCAGTTTTTGATGTTGTAAACATGTGCCGAGTTTGGTTTTCCTACTGCAACGCGTTAAAAAGTTAACTGGGGGTGTCCAGACTTATACTTGCTTGCCCATCTCAAATTTTGAAATGGCTGCCATTTTGGTTAGGGGCGAGATATCGACCTCCGGTTTGCGCCATTTAATTTCTCTTGATAAACCGTTTAAAATGAGGGGTCACTCAATAGGGGTTTACATTTAAAAATTTGGGGCTGCCCCCAAAATACCCCATTTTGGGGGCAGGGGCAAAGTTGTGTAGTTGATGAAAAAGTGCAGATTTTGATGTTGTAAACATGTGCCGAGTTTGGTTTTCCTACTGCAACGCGTTAAAAAGTTAACTGGGGGTGTCCAGACTTTTGCCTAACTCTGTATATTGGAATGCATATTGTAGTTCCAAGCTATATAAAAATTAACATGATTATAAATTAACATAATAATTTAAGAAAAATAAGTTTTTCAGTCTAGAAACTAAAAACTGTGGGCTGCAGGTTTATAAACAATGTTGAATACAATAAAATTGAAACACATTCAACTGCTGCACATACTTATAAAGCAAAAAGAAGGTTCTTTGTAATTTCTACAAAAGCTACCAAATCAATAAAGCAAATTACCAAACTGATAAAAAATATTGACAGCCAAAAATTTTTGTTAATGGGAAACTTTCTGTGGTTTCTGTGGAAAGACTCAATGTCAGGACTGATTAATAATCATAACTGATTCTACTTTTCAACATATGAAAAAAGAACTGTCAAGATTCAATAAAGTATTTTGACATAGGTTTTACCAAACGAAGACACAGCATGTTCCAACGTTACCAAGTGATAGACTTAAAATTCTCTGTGGACATAACAAATTAAATTTTCCCTCACCTTTAATTGTTTCTGAAGAGTGAGTTTCATTACTTGAAATAGTACAAGAAAAATTTTAAACTTAAAATAATTCAAGTATAGACGTGGACTAGACACAAAATTGTTATTCGTTAAAGTAAAGTGTTAGGATAACGAGAGTCTTAAAATAGTTAACTTTGCTAAGTTGTTACGATATTTGCTTTAGTTAGGAAAAGGGGCTGCTACCACTTGGAGTCTCCCAAACTAAGTAGAAATGCATTATAACGCAGAACTGAGCTGATCAAAACAGGTGTGGGCGTCACGTTGATCAAAAATACATTTTCTTAATTTTTCATGTTTAAAAATTTTTTTTCCTTCCATTGTCTCTTACGAACCACCTGAAATGCTCAGTACCAATAGTGGTAATGTATCACTGGTTGAAAAACACTGCCCTAACTAAATTGCTCGATATCGAGCAACAAGTACACTAGTTCATTATTAATGACATAACAAATGTATAGGGTGATTCAGACTACCCGTGCACTATTTATAGCAGGAAAACGGTTTGGGTTAAAATCATGGAATTAAGTTTTTTACCCTTAAATTGTATTTGGGCTTTCCAATGAAAATATTTTCAATGCCAGTATACAGTGTGTTCCAAAACTGGAGGGCACAGGTCAAATCTCAAACTTTTTTAAACGTGGATTAGTCAAAGGAGCATTTTAGTGAAAACAGAATGAATTTATCTTTTTCCATTTCAAAATGGCAGCCATTATTGTAAAAAGAAAACATTTACAGAATACCCTGTATTTATTTTATTATTTGTCATAAATGACTCCTGATTCAAAATTTATTTGAAATGAGGTTACTTTTACAATGATATATCACAAGATCACATTTATAAAAAAAGAAAATTTCAAAAAACTGGCATTTTTGATCATGTTGACATGAAACAAAATTTAAAAATTTAGGAATTCAAACACATTTTATATATCATCTTAAAGCTCTCCTTGAACTGAGCAACTTTGTAACCTAAACTATTGACATATCTCTTTTGGTTTTGTAGTAATAATGTAAAAATGTAATTTTTCATATGATTTGCATTAATTAGGGCCTTATAGTATGGAAGTTTTTCTTCGATTGTTGCCATAACATTAAATTAACAAGCAAGTCATATGGAAAAATTCATTTTTACATTATTACTACAAAACTCCAAAAGTTAGGACAATAGTTTAAATTCCAAAGTTTCTCAACGAGAGCTTTAGGATGACATACAAAATTACATTTGTTTGCATTTAGAATTTTTAAGCTTTGTGTATTTAAACATTTTCAAAATTTTAAAATATTGGACATTTTAGTTTTTTAATAATGTAGTCATATCATTGTAAAGCTTAGCTTATTTCAAATCAGTACTTTGAACTAGGAGTCATTTATGACAAATATTTTTTAAACCTAAAAAGATAAATTCAATTTGTTTTCAATAACATTCTTCTTTGACTAATACGTTTAACATTATGTAAAACAATCTGAATGTTTACATAAGAATTTTAAGATTCAAACCTGTGACCTCCAGTTTTGGAACACCTTGTATACTGGCATTGATGAAAACATTTTTATTGGAAAGCCCATATGCGGTTCAGGGGTAAAAAATTGTATTTCATTATTTAACTCAAACTGCTTTTCTGCTATAAATAGTGCACAGGTGGTCTAAATCACGCTGTATAAATGATAATCATCAAATTACTGCTCTATAAAACATTTTAGACATTAATATTGTTTTTGGTAAAATTAATTGAAATAAATAAATAATATTTTTTAAAAGGGTTGTATAGTAGGCCTACTGATTCTAATTTACCTAAATCTTTCACTCGAAGGTGGTAGCGATGATAATGTGACGGGAATTTTGTTACCTATCTTAAATTATTTTCTATCGCGAATGGGTAGCCAATGTATTCAATAACCTTCAATGTATTCATAGCCTTTTTTGTATCTTACAACATACATCTAAGAAGTTGAATGTACTAACTGAATTTCATGGGGTTTCTTTAACAAATTATATGGAAAAGAATTTTAATGTCACTGAATTTTTTCTTTGTAAACAAATCTGTTTATAAATTTCACTTCATAAATCAGCTAGAAAACTCAATTTGATGCAACAGGCTATAGTACCAAAAGTTTGAATCAAGTCATACAAACTAGGCTCAAAAAATTTTCTGTACGGTACGTGAGTACTCGCATACCCCTATTTTTTCTTTGATAATTAATTTGTGCTTTATAGCTGTCCTATAAAAGAATTTCGCCATTGTTTTAAAGACATTGATTAACATGCACTTCAACATAAAAAAAACAAATGTATACCTACAATTTACTTATCTCATTCAATGGCAGGCTGTGTCATTAGCTGAACTCATTAAAAAGTTTTGCTTTAAAACCCATCCATCCTATCCCTATCTTAACACTATTTTTATTTTCAGACTATATTATTTATACATGTCAAGAAATTATATTAAAAATTCAAATTATTTTCCATTTCAGGACTGTTAATCATTCTATAGGTTATTTTGTTTTTGTGGTTGTCTCATAAGTTTGACGGGTGATAATATATGATGACTTTTTGTTTATGAGTGATGAAAACTAATGGGTGCAGAGAGCCGGTATAACAGCACAGCTTGCTTGCTAATGCTGGACATGGTGAATAAGCAGTGTTTTTATGCTCACTTGCTAAATATTTGCTGAAAAGTGTTTTGTTGAAATTCAACTGTTGGTAAGTACTCAAATTATTTTGTAATAGCTAGAATTTTTTCCATAGTATTATTGTTTCTATTTTTATAACTGTTTTTGTTTTTAGCAACCCTTTGTTTCAGCAAAACAAATTATATGTTGAATTTTTTGGTTGTTGACCATTCAATATTAGTAATAATATCTGCACCCTTCTAATAATTTATATTTTATCTTCCAGTGGGATCCAAACCGTTCCATTTCCTTAGCAACATTCCTTGGACATTCCCAGCTGGTGTATAACGCCATGTGGTCTCCACATGTACCTTCGTGTTTCTCCTCTGTCTCAGGTACGCATGATCCTTCTTAAGGTTGGGTCTTCTTTTTATTTTAGAGTGCTCTACAAATTTTAACTGCACTATGGCAAATTACAATTTTACTTATTAAATTCTTACCCTAATATGTTCTTTAGAAATTGTTTAGGTGTACCAATCATTGTTAAAGAACATTTAACTTTACCTAAAATTAAATATTAAAGGTAGTATAAAAAACCCATCATTCTCAAAGATGGTTTGTGGCTCAATATGATGTATTTAGTTTTACCTTTTGAGGCTGGACGAATTGCTATATTAAACGTCTGATTATTTCAATTCGTAACCCTTACAGATTTTTAATTTGCAATTTTAGTCATTGTTTGTTATGTCCCACTCTGCACACTTTTAAACAGATTTTAATGGTCGGGTTTCAGTCTGGTAGCATTACCCAGTTGTAGATAATGCAGGGTGTCTACTGATACTGGAAATACTTGAAATACCGGAATTATACTGGAATTTCAAAATAGATACTGGAATTTTAGAATTTAATTAAAATGCGTATTTTTTTAAATGCATAATATATAGATTTTGTCATTTGATCCGTATATAATAATGTAAAAATATTTTACAAGTCATTTTTGCTGTTTAAGTATGTTTTCAAACCAAAATCAGAAAACTTGTAGTTCTCTTCAAATAGTTAATCAAGAAATGTAAACATTTGTGTAATGATGGAGCCTACAAAATGTTTGATTTTATACTAAAATTTTTATTTTTCTTTCTTAAATTTTTTATCATATTCTTCTTTTTAGCGAATTTCCCTATAGGGAATACGTTATTACGGTAGTAGCCATGGTAAGACCTAAGCCCGGGACCATGTTACTTTTTCATTTTGAGGTCCCCAGAGGCCAAAAATACCGTTCGTTCATTTTCATATATATATGTATATATGTATATATCTATATATCTATATATCTATATCTATATCTATATCTATATATATATATATATATATATCTATATATATATATATATATATATATATATATATATATATATATATATATATATATATATATATATATATATATATATATATATATGTGTGTGTCCGTGGTACTGATAACTTTTGACAGCGACCTCTGATTTTGATGAAATTCAGTATGAAGGTGTAAGACCAGATCTATTTTCATGAGTTCGAGAACCAGCATGATCGGGTTATGGGAACGGGGTTTTATGGGGTTTCAAAGGGGTAAAAAATGGGTTTTTGGCATTTTTGGACCTTGATTTTTAAAATTCAACAATTTTAACTAAAACCATTTAAAAGAACTTAAAAAAACAAACAATTTAGTAGTTTGAATTTTTAACTTGGCTTAACAGGTTACGGAGAAAAGCTAAAAATAGGTTTCCAATGTTAATCTTATGGGAAATCAACAAAACCCTGTATCTCGCTTATTTATCGGAATAACTTGATAAAATTTGGTACGTACATTCACTAGGTAGGGTTTAACTGATATTCACTAACAACATCCATATGGCGGCAAACCTACATACTCACCCCCATGGGGTTTATGGGGAAAATTTGAAAGTGTCGAATATTGATACGATGATATTTACCTTACCTAACTATTACATTTTCTAACAAAACTAACATTTTCTAACAACATCCAATGGCAGCAAACCTACATACTCATTCCTATGGTGTTTATGGGGAAAATACAAAATCTCAAGATCCTTTGGAAATTCGCTGAGTACGCAGGTCTGCTGCGATGGGGGTATTATTTTACTTTTAAGTACTAACCTATTTCATTATTTTTTGTAGTAAATGTTCTTCATGATTATTTTTCATATTATATAAACGCAAAACAAAGTGGGAGGAACAGAGGGCTATAGAGTGAGTTAAAGGCCTTCACAAAAAAATTGTCAAAAAATATTGTACAAGTGTTATTGTTGGAAAGTGTTTATTAATCATAAGGGTTTTATCTTTATACAAAAATCTATTTCAATGTTGATGATATGAATAAATTGTCATTATTAATTGTCATTATTGTTACTCCATGTTTGAATTAATAGTTCGCGAGTGATACTGGAATTTTATAAAAAAATATACTGAAATACTGGAAATATACTGGAATTCTAAAATCAGATATCAGTAGACACCCTGTAATGCTGAAACTGTTGTTTTAAGTTTTAGCAATTTTTATTTGTAGCAGTAGGATTTTAGCAGTTCTGGTCCAAAGTAGACAGTTCTGATCACTTGCAGATGTCGTCACACACTTGAAATTTAGTGATTGATGAAAAGACATCATCACCAAGGTGGATATATTTGTGTGTGAGACCATTAGCCCTAAAGATAGAATTTTGTAAAGTAATAATTTTGGTTTTTGCTCTCTAGCGACTAAAGGTTGGTCTTCTAAAAATGTCACATAGTGTCGTCAAAAGAAATATTAACTACCAGTAGCCTATATTACTAGTAGCCTATTAATGGTCCTAGCTATACAAAGCAAGAAGCACATTACCTCAAGTGTTCTGTTTATTCAAAGTCCAATGTTTACTAAAATCTAGAGTAGCTTATAAGTGATGCAGTTGTGATCATAAAATGCAAAAAAAAAAAAAACTCAATACAAGTCACAATGGAAGTCTATTATAATACAAATATTTAGTATTGTTAAATGCATACTATGCAATGTTATAGCTGCTGAATCCTGAGTTGTTTTGGCCATTTATAGCGATAACATTGCTAGTGACCATTTATCCGCGGTCTGATCATCATTGAAACCTGATGTTTCACGGTCTGATCGGCTGGAGTTTCTATTCTCCACGTAAAACTTGATTTTTCACAGAACACCACATTTCCTTAGACCACATTGAGACGAGTGTGTGGGTTAACTGTATCTTGTTCATCACATGTGTGCAAAGAACTAGCACAACTAAAGCAGGGACTCAACACTAGTATAAATGATCAATTAGCTCTAGACATCTAGTTTGATTGTTGTTGTTGATGTGCAGGTGATGGGACGCTGAGGATATGGAACTCTTTGGTGCCGCAGCGAGCCACGATGACGCTGAAGGCCCACGACGCGGAAGTGCTGACCTGCAGCTGGTGCAAGTACGATCAGAACGTGCTGGCGACGGGCGGCAGCGATGGACTCATCCGCGGCTGGGACATGCGCAACCTCGTTGCCCCCGTGTTCGAACAAAAGGTGAGATAACAGTGATCACTCGGTGGTACAGATGTGGCGTTTGTTTTTTAACACTCTAAAAGCTTTCTGAAATAGATGGTTTTATTAAGTCATTGAGTTTAACTCAACAATTTTTGTTTGAAAAAAATTATTAATTTGTTGAATTCATACATGTTGGTGCTATTCATTGGGTTGAAAAAATAAAACTTCTTCCACACGTCATGATGGATTTAATAATGTAATTATATAATGACTTAGCTATAAATTTTAAACAGATCATTGGTCAACATTAGGTCCAATCCGATATCAAGAGAATAGCATAGAGACCTGTATATTTAAAATTTTTATCCCAGAACTTAGTTGACTCAAGTGCTACTAAGTTAGGGGAAAATTTAATAAAATAATTGAGCTTTTTTAGAGAATAGTGTGCATACATACAGGAACCAACTTTACTCGCGTAAGAGTATAGGATGTAGGCTATGTCCCAAATGTAACGCAGACACTTGCAGCAATAGTTTTAAGTCTTGTTTATTAATAATAATCACAAAAGTAAGTCACCAGTAACTTTAAGCTGAAGTGGGATACATATATGATGGTGTCTTTGTAATTATTAAGAATAGGCCTAGCACATTTCACGATAAATTTCGTATTCAAAATTAATGTACTGATGAGTTTTCTTTTTATAACTTTTTCATAAAATTTATTGTTCCTTTATCCATGTTCCTTCATACTGATAATGAACGGTAAATAAACTTGATAAAAACGAACATTATTTATATTTTTCTTTTTTCAATTTACTTTTACGAAATTTTATTTAAGCACAACAGTTTGATAAATTTCAATATTACTGAGTTGCTTTGTGGTGCTTTTTTATCACAAGAAATCTTTCTTCAAAGACTGTTACTTTTGGCTAATTTTTCCTTAAAGGAGAAAATGCTACAATGGAATTATAATTCTTTTAAGGTCCGTGGGAAGCAAAAACACTAATTTTCAAATCCACATTAGTATAGTTCTATGTTCCATTGAACATAATAACTTAAAAATCGAACCAGGCTCATATTATTATAGCCCAATACCGTTGAGAAAATAAAAATTAGATTTCCAGCAACCAATGCTCATTTAAACAGATAACAATTAATTACATTTGATTTTTGAAGAACAAATTTGAAATCAGGAATTCTATTTCCTTGAATAATTAAGTGCATAAGCCATTTAAATTCCTTTGCATAAAATACTTTCTTATGAACTGGGAGGTCACTAAAAATGATTACTTACAGTTAAGGACCTAATCTCATGACATTGGAGTTTTTTCACTACCTCATAGTGGATCGATAACTAACGACAGTGTTGGATAAGGAATTTTGTTTGGTCAATTTAGGCATTAAATCAGGCCTTGAATAGAACGTAACATTTTTTAAAATGTGATATTGAAGTGTAGGGTAACATAAATTTGATTGAGTGGACAAAACAGGAGAAAGGATTCAGCTAGCTTACATTAGAAGGTTGTGTTCAGGCAGCATATAGACACACATGAAAAATAAACATTTTATCACTAATATTTCGTTCCTTTATAGGACTTCTTCAGAGTAGAGGAGGAAGAAGAGACTAAATTTTCAGTGTAGAACTTTAAATCTCCAACTTAAAATTCAGTCTCTTCTTTCTCCTCTACTCTGAAGAAGTCCTCCATAGGGATGAAATAGGCTATTAGTGATAAAATATGTATTTTTATGTGTGTCTATATGCTGCCTGAACACAATTTTCTCAGGTAAGCTAGCTGAATCCTTTCTCCTGTTTTGTCTACCCAATCAGCCAAAAGGCTCTTCCTTACATTTCTTAATAAATGCTAGGCACAATGAAATAAGATCAATAATAGCAAAAGAAATTAGAAATAAAAACCAAACTTGGGAGGTGTATGAAGAAGTACATTGTATTTCAACAGAAGGCAGCACAAGAAGAATAGATATTCTGGCTATTGACCCCAAGAAAAAAAGTGCCATAATACTTGACCCTACCATAAGAATGGAAGCTAACAAAGATCAACCAGACACTGTAAACAAAGAGAAGCAAAGTATTTACGAGCCGACAGCGGATTATATTAAAAAGAAATACAAAGTGAAGGATGTTAAAGTTTTTGGACTGTTAATTGGCGCACGAGGAACGATTCCAAATTTTTTTGTTTCGGTATGGAAAGATTTGAATTTAAACAATAATACAATCAAAACTATAGTAGAAAGAACATTAAAAGGATCAATTTACATAATTATAAATCACTTATATAATAAGAACTAAGAAACCATAACAAAATTCCAACGTAAATTAAGAAATTTGTATTGTATACTGTGTCTACTAGGCAACCCACTAATGTGGGCAGTTGTAATTTATTCAATAAATTATTTTCTCTCTAACCATAAATTTGATTGAGTATGCTAACTGGAAAAATCATACTGTGGGTGTAGGGTTTTATGGTGTTTTTAATGGGTGAAGGTCAGATTTAAGGAATAGATACTAGAGAACTTATCTCGCCTGTTTCATCCTCTTATTTGGTGTCACAGGTCTTTAAATCTATAAATCATAAGGAAAATCTGGACTCTTGTAATCGTTACTTTTTCTTTCATGAAAAAAATACTCAGTTGAAAAGAAGAATTATTTCAAAGTAATATTCAAAGTTGCTTGGCTTTAATTTTATTTCAGATCTGGTAGCAAAGCTTAAAATGACTTCACGGCAATCTTGAAATAATTATATATACATAAATTGTTTTAAACATTCATAATTGAGAGTGGTTTGTGTATTTTTCAGGGCTGTGAATATGCAGTTCGAAGAATACAATTCTCTCCTCATCATTTGTCAGTGTTGGCTTCCGTTTCTTATGACTTCACAACTAGGTGAGTTAAAGTGATCTATCACTTTACCATAATCTGTCTTCATCTTATAAGTAGCAGGAAACCGAGCTTCGTTCTAGTAAATTTGTAAGTGGTTAAAAAAATTATGTCTGTACACAATGATGTTCACTTATTAGTAATTTCACTTAGTAGATGGTTTTTTTTTTACTTTAGGCCTAACTAACAATCTGAACTTCTGCTATTATTGTTATACTTTAAAACATGCACTGTTTGTACCAACCTTTTTCCGTCCTAAAATCTTTGATGTTTTGTTTTTGAGTATGGAAATTCAAATGGTGCTGATTCTTGAAGTTGTGTTAGCCACAGTTTTTCAACTTAAGTCAAGCTATGCCAAGCTTTTAATAAATTTTAAACTTCAAGTTTTTTTTTGTCCTAAGCCTTAGGTGAAAGATTCTCCATGGTTAGAATTGTAGAGCTGATGTGAACCAAACCCCATAGCTGTTCTGACATTAACCGTTTCTAAACAGTGAGAGATTCTTCTCTTGAAAGATCTTCCGCACATTCCCCCTTCATTACTTCCTTTGTCCTTTTTGCTTTGCTGTAAATGATTTACTTACAGCGCATCACAGGCTTATAGAATATTTTTCACCTAAGATGTTCTGGAGAGAACATATTTGCCCAAAGGTGTACAAACTGGATTGGTTTTAATTTTTCAGGATATGGGACTTTAAAGCGTCTTCAGAAGCCATCGAAACTATTCGCCACCATTCCGAGTTTGTGTACGGGCTGGATTTCAACCAACACGTGCAGGGCCAGATTGCTGACTGTGGTTGGGACTCGTTGATACACGTCTTCCGACCAAGGAGTCTGGCAAGTCTCATACATTGAAGAAACAGAGAGTTTTAACGATGGAACAAATTGTTTTAAAAACTGTACAAATATGTAGTATAATACTATTTACATTATGCATGCGGTGTGCGTACACTCTCACATAACTGAAAAAAACTATAGATCTGTAAATAATGTCAAAAAATTAATTAACTGTTCTTATAAAAAAGAATTCTTAAAGGGAATCTGTGATTCTAATTGTATATTAAACTTCAACATTTGACTGCTACTGTTTAGTAAAACTAGGATCACAAATAATATGTTATTATTAATTTGAGAACATTCTCAACATTTGGGTGATTTTTAATAACAATAATGATATTTTGTGTTTCTCTACAAATTGCCTTCCTCAGATTAAGAATATGTCGACGTAGGCTACTAATTAATATACGTTTTATAAATGAAAAAAAAAACTCATGTTGGAATGAACACAACATTCCATTATCACATTTAAAAACTTCTAATATTCCAGATTATATAATTTCAGAGAAATGTAGAAACTGTCAAAAGATAGTACTATAAAGAAATCATATTTTATGACATTTAAAAATGTGTTTTTATATAAGAAGTTTTTATAATCATTTAGTACGGTTCATTGAATTAAATCTGCCAAAACCAAATGTGATGACCATAGAATCAAATTAGTTACTTAATAGTAAGGAATAGTCTACAGTTTAGTGACCATAGAATTAAACTTAAAAGTTTAAAAAAATATGTTTTCCTTTTACTTTACTTTCCAGTCATCAGACAATTTTTATTTTCTAGCAAATGATTCTGCTGTTGTCCCAACTAATACACCTTTATTAATCCATTGATTTAAAGATGATACTCGTATTACTGTTAACTTAGGTATATGTGAACCCAGCTTCATAATACAGTAGAACCTCACTGATTTAAACCTCTGTATTTGGTCATTTTTCTCTATTTCCTTCAGAAAAACTCTAATATTTAAATTGAATATACCAATAATTCAGTCTATTTGATTCAAAATAAAGCCTATCGATTTCGGTTTCGATTATCGATCGATTTCATTGCCTAAGCAATTCGATTTTACTTACACTCAAGCCTCTAGATTTCAAATTTTATTGCCGTAATTTGAATCCAAGCTCTCCAAATTCAAGTTTACCTCTAGACAGTTCAAACTCTATTCAGTGTGATCCCAAATGCTTCTGAAATTTGAATGGAAAGCAATAAATACACTTGTGGAAACATGAACTAATGCCTATTGTTGATTTTTATTGGGATATACATTCAATGGTTGAGAGAAAACGGGACAGGTGCATACGACAAATATTAAAAATTACTTTGTCATATTAAAGGAATCCTGGTGTGCAGTTGTGTGATTGAACCTACCCGTTTGTTTGTGAAGCACTCAAATTATATTGAGGCTTCTGGTTTCATCACTATTTAAACAATATTGATCATATGCAAAATAAGAACCCATCAAAGCAACTGTAGTTAAGAATTATAGTCTTTCATCCGGTAAGCATTTTCTTAACATCAAAGTACCGGTGATACAATAATTAATTACAGTCAAACATTGATAATCAGGATTAATTGAGACTGGACCCCATTTGAATAGTCAAATTATCCAGACTAGAGATCACCGACTGGTCGACATTCGACCAAAATTACTGTTGCTCTGTAACCAATTTAGTTTTAAAACTATTTCACATTTGAAACATCTGTTCCTACTGTTTTGTCAGAATTTGTTATTAAAACAGCTGTCTAATGATTTCATCAAATTACGATTCTTCCATAAGATTAACATTGGAACTTTGAAAGCCTGTGGGGCGCAGACCTGGGAACCAATCTGAATTATAATGGGATTCTGCTCATCTACAGGACAATATCTTTCTAACGGTATGCAAGAATTTGTCCTATGATGCACACGAGCTGAGAAAAAAGGAGGAAATGAAACATGCTTGCCTATTAATATATAGATTGAGATTACGAAAATTACCTTAAAAATGGCAATAATGCACTATTTAAGTAAAAAAACTTGTTCAAATTGTGTATTCTCTCTTTTATAGTAAAGGTTATTGAAATGAGATGAATTAGAAACATAATGGTTTATGTTCAAATTCTGTGTTGTATTTTATACATAGTAAAATGTGTGCATTAAAAACATCTAACATTAAACATTATTCGAGCTTCAAAAAAAGATATGTGATGCGCTTTTGAACTGTGGTACTGTTTGGTTTTTGCATCAAAGTCCTTAACAGTAACATAACATGTAACTGAAATGGGGGTTATAAATAATACACGCATGGAGTCCCGCTCAGGGTCAGTAGACTGACTTGACTGACGGGTGGCGGGACATACAGTTCCTTAGCAGGGTGTAGAATTGGTTGTGTGACTTTGAACACGACCCTTACTACCTACTTCGCACAGTTCCCCCACCGCTCACCCTCCAGTGAAGAGCATAGCATATTTTGCTACACTGTATTCAATCTTTTATTTCTTGCTGTACCTATACAAATCCAGTTTATTACCTGTCGAAATTTTTGATGTCTGAATCGACCCTCTACTGTATCGTCTTTAAAAATGGCAATTAGTCAGTAAATTGGTATTTCTTTTACACTGTTTGGGTTTTCTTTTATTTATTATAATTCTCTTTTATTTTACACAGTCTTTTCAATTAAATGTCTCATTATATTCGTTATTTGATTTTTATCTCGTAATAATGTGTGAACTGTAATAACACCCTACATATTTATATTGTCTTAAACATGTTTTATATTTAACTGCTTTGTTACTAAAAAAATTGAAATTCATTGGCTATTGCCTGAACTTAGATAAGTGATGTTCTACTGTATAATACATCTATATTCTTCTAAATATTGTAAATAATCTTGCTAAAACAGTCTCAAAACAGTTTTTTTTGTGTTAATAACTTGTGCATGTTACTTTCATTACACTTTGACTTTAGTAAAATTAAGTTAAACATAAATTATTTTAGTTTTAACTAACATGTAGAACAACTACACATGTAACCTATAAATATTTCAAATATTCAACTTTATTTATAATTTTAGTTTTTACAATATGTAAGCCTATTAACTGATACTAGGGGGCCTGTGCAGCGCTATGCGCTGCATTTATTAGGGTAAATGGTAAACTTTGCTTCATACTTTGAAAAAAAAATTTCACAATGGTGAAAATCAGATAGAACATTATTGGTATTTCATCGATCGATCTTCATTACCAACTCTCCAACTTCCCAATGTGATAGTGCTGAGATGTGATGCTCGTTCTTTTAGGTCTAAATTAGCTAAGATTAAGAGTCATCTTCACCCCTGGGCCAGTAGCCCATTGTTGCGCAGTCGGCAATGTTAATCATACGGCTTTTATGCTAAAACATGGTCTTGTATTCCCCTGTTTTGAACGCCGTTTTTCAACCAATTTTCTTGAAACTTGGTAAGTGTTTAGTTGAATAGTTATACTATGTCGCTCATACCTCGGAATTTTGAAAATTTAACAAATATTACTTTCTGTGACGTCGCAATGTAACTCGATTTTCCTTAGTAATATTTCCAAATTTAGTAAAATTTTCAAAATTCCGAGGTATGAGCGACATAGTATAACTATTCAACTAAACACTTACCAAGTTTCAAGAAAATCGGTTGAAAAACGGCGTCCGAAACAGGGGAATACAAGACCATGTTTTAGCATAAAAGCCGTATGATTAACATTGCCGACTGCGCAACAATGGGCTACTGGCCCAGGGGTGAAGATGACTAAGTAGTTGTTCTTTTGCCTATATGTCTTAGGGCCTTTGTCTAAACCCTCCTATAAAATTTAGAAGAAATTCACAGATGTTGGATCCACATAGTTCATCAAACATAAAACTTAAATGACAACAGGATAAAAATCAACCTTTCATTACTCCCCGGTCCTGTATATTAGTTATGCAGCACTCACTGTGGCTGTTTTTGTAGTACAGTACTACTGTATGAGGTAGTCAATGACATAGTGTATGAGTCCACATTACTATTTATGCCTAAATCCTCCTTAATTTAACTTTGCATGACATTACAAGATTTAAATAAAGAAATCACAGAAATAAAGAGAATCTACATCTTTGTTGGTGTGGTCCATTTTGCTTTTAGTGGCATTTTTATTTTGGTTAAAATTTCTCTTTATAAAAACCATTTTAGTAATAAGATTGTTTTTTTATACTGGAGGTAAAAAACTTTTAAATGTTGTCTTTTACAAAGGTTTTTTAATATGTGTAGCGATCTGCATTTAAAACATGTTTATACTATAATAGTAAATAAAAAGGTTATTACACTTACAACGAACTATCCCTTTTCCTTATAGTTTATAGCAATTTGGAAACCCATGCATACAAATTTAGTGATCTATTTTAATATTTGTTACCTTTCATTATTGTTTCAATACCATTCAAACGACCAAAAAGACCCATGTCAAAAATTTCAATATTTCCAAAATTGTTTTCATAAACAAAAAAGAAATTTTTTCTAGGGTAAAGTTACAAAATTTATTTTTGTGCCCAAATACGCGTAAATAAAACTTTCAAGCAAAATATACCTGCTACATTTTGAGAAAAGGTTAAAACCTCAGATTAGACACTCCTCCTATTAAAGTATGAAATTGTGTTGATATTTCAGTATCAGTGCAATTTGATTCTATTCAGCTTTTAACATATGTGTTTGTTTGTTTAACTATCAACAGCTGTTTTATTTAGCAATTGAATATAAATTAATTGTTCCCCATGTTAATCTTATGGACAAAAAATGAACTTTGAGGGCTTCCCGTGAGCTACAGAGTTAAAATATCAAAGATCTAAAACCTTATTGCAAAACTACGAACTAAGACCATTCTTTTGACACCTCAAACTTTAAAATTGGTCCAGAAATAAGGGAGGAGTAGTGTTAACAAAAAAAGGGCATCACGTATTATATAGATAGATACTTCTCAAAAGGAGAATTTTTTTAATAAATTGTTTAATTTGAACAGTTATAATCTTATTCTTACAGTTTTTATTTTCATATTTCAGTCATTTATAGAAATAGATTATTGATTTTTATTACCCTACTTAAAATTAATATTGTTCAGTGTTAGGCCTAAATGGTATTATTTCGTGTGGCGCATAAACATAAAGGATATCAATGGTCCAAAGGCATGTATTCCAATCCAAGAAGATAATGAGACATGTAAAACTGTCAATTTTAAATTTTGCAGTCTGTTACTCATTTTAGTGATGTATTTTTTAAAGTTTTTTGTTTAATCTTCATGAACATAAGAGTGAGTCGTCAAAGAATGATATATGTTGTTGTATTTTCTTGATTGTTGTTGTTACCATTTGTTACTAAAAGTGTATCAGTTTTTGAAAAGTTGATACAAGTATGAAAAAGCTAAAGCTCTCTGATACTTAAAAAAGATAAGTGTTATCGTAAAATGTACAGTTATTGTTTGGTGTTGACATTTTGCTGTTTCTGCTGTGATTGATTTTGTTGTTTATTTGTCATTTTTTGCAATATTTTGTAATATAAGATAAAATTATAATGGTTGTTATTTTCTTACCTGAACATCCAGTTATTTTTCTAATTTTTGTTATATTTAATTAATGAAATTGTGGTTGAATAATTTATTGATTCTCCTTCGGAATGCGAAATCCGAACAATACAGTAGTCCTTCCCTCAACAGATACTGGATTAACCATCGCTCAGATTTATTTGCGCTGAATTTTTTTAATGGTTTATTTATAAATGGAATTGGGTAATTTTTCCTCCCCCCAAACTTATCGCTCTACTAATATAAAAATGTTCAGCTTGAATTTTGTTATGAATTAAATGTCACAGAATGTCTCTCAATTTTAGATTATTTCATGAACAAAATGCAAAAATAATCTTTAAACAGCTAAATTTTGGTTGGTAAAATATCAATGATTTTTGCTAGCAAATAACTACTAACAATTTATCAACTAAGAAGAGTCTAACCTAAAATATCTAAGAAAGGTGTAAGTGGAATCCTCTTATTCCGCCTCCCTATCCGTAAATGGTCTTCATTCAGAAAATTAAGGGACTATTTGGCTTTTCTAAAAGAGGTATCAAACTTCTAAATGTATTAAAAATTTTGAAAAATATTTTTGTTAGTTTAAATTTTGAATTATGTATTTTGTCTCTGCAGATGATTAGCATAAATGAAAATCACACACATAGCTGTATCTTATCATAAACGACGTAAATCAATTACTGTTATAACAGTAAAGTTTATAATGTTGATAATTTTTTTTCTTCAAAATACTACATGTAATATGCTAAAGCTCATAGCTGCATAATCCCATTACAGTAGTAGAGTCCTGCAAACTCGGGCTTCGATAACCTGTAATTCCGGATAACTCAGAAAGCCTACCAGAGCAGTAAAGTACACTTTGTTTTAAGGTGCTAAGAGCCATCAGCTGGAAAACAATGTTGCTTTGGGTTTTTAACATTTTTTTACAGATGATGTTTGAGTTTTTTGTTTTTGTTCTATGTAAATATGCAATAATTATTGTTTCCCCGAAAAAACCAGAATTTTCACATACTTGTACTTTGTTCAGTCAACATTAGTTTGGGTTCACTGTACCATACACAAAAAGATTGACATTGCCTTTAATATTGATTGAGATGTGAATTAAGCACATAGATTATTAGTCTCAACATTATTTTCTAGAATTTTTATTCTACAAATTCAAAGTAATTTTCTTGTCAGTCTTGTATATCTTTATCGAGACAAACTTTTATTTGCATCTTAATGGAAGTTTTTCTTATTTTAGAAATTTCTACTAACTAATATCCTTTTGAGTGTGTTCTATCCATTAACATGAACGAAACTAATAAATCCTATTAGGAGACAAGCTTCCTTTGATTATTAAACTTTTTTTCCTTTTTTTACCAACAAACTCCAAAGATAACTAGCATAGCACTACTCTCTAAAGTTCTCTTATCTTTTTTTTACATGGTGATAAATTTACGACAATTGTCTGAAATAATTAATTAAAATATTTATTGAAGTAAATTAATTAGATTGTATAAAAATACCTCTTACCCTAAAGGCCTCTTTGCAGTAAGCACAGCATTGTGTACACAGCAACAGACGGAAGGAGCAAAAGTCCCTCCCCAGGTTATTAAATGTTGCAATGCACACAAACGTCCATCTGTCTGAACGTCTTTGGATGTCTGTGTGCGTTGCAACATTTAATAACCTGGGGAGGGATTTTTCCTCTGTTTGTCTACATACGTCCGTCTGTTGCTGTGTGTGCCGGCCTTAACTCAATGAAGTCAAATAATATAACAAGACTTGTCACTTATTTCATTATCCAGTTGGGTAAAAAAATAAAAACCAAGTAAAAAATATTTAAAATTTATTTTTTTCAAACCATAAATTCAATAAGACAGACAGAACAGTAACTAACTAATTGTGATATAACTAATTGGTATTAGAATGAGAATTTATAGTATTTGTAGTTAAACCTTAATAAAACATTTTTTCTATATCGAGCAATAGATTGTACTGTAGTACTGAGTAATATTACTGTCATTACTAATGTTGGTAAGAAAATCTCATGAACATGAATTAAGTATTTAACTAATTCTATCATACTGTTCCTAATAACGATAGATACATGTTTGTATCAAAATATTCTGGAAACCATTTTGAGTTGCAATTTTATTTCCTCAGTATGTACAAAAATATTGCTAGTATGCAGCCAAAGATTCTACGGTTAATTTTTAATGATAAACTTTGTTTAAATAATTTTACTAAATTCTAAGATTTTTTTTAATTGATACTACTTGCTGTTTCAAGGCACTAGATAAGTGACCTCTAGTTGGCTAAATAAATCTGCCGCTCATCTGAAAAACTTAATTGACTATAGATACCTATTTCTGATTTTTTTCATTTAAAGAAGCGTAGGCTATATACAAATACAGCACAACACATATTTTAAAACCACCAGTTTCTTCTTGGAAATAAAACAATGTGGGTCCATGTGTTCATATTACTTGAACAAAATTTGTGATTTCAAAATATTGCCTAGTTTTTACTATGATCTTTTTTGTTGTACCTGTTGCCTTACCACAAGAAATTCTGCTTTAATTTACTGTTTACTAAACCATTAAACCAGTGACCCTGATGGACTAAATAAAATTAAAATTTTATTACTTCGTTTTTAAATACCAAATAAACATTTTTTTATCCAAGTTATTGAAAAATGCAAAGTACAAAACTTTTTCATCTTTATGTTTAGGTTTTTTTAATTCAATTAGTTTTGTAAATCAAAGTTCTGTTGACCTATTTTAAATGTAAATTCTTCAGCATAGTTCAAAATATGAACAGTTTGATAAACTTAAAAAATATGTTTGATTTATAAAAAAAGTTGTTATCATTTTATGGCTGATTTTAGAGCATTACCAGTCCATCCAGGAAACGTTTTTGTTTCTTATAAATTTCTAACCCAACTTCCAACATGAATAAAATTTAAGGATTGCTCCATTGCAAAATATATGTTAAAAATGAGTACATTTGGCTCTCAATAACTCTAAACCCACAGGGCTATTTTCTCCATACTTCGACGCAAGAGCTGCCATCTGGTTAATCTCATCGATCAGATGCTTGGATGGATAAGTCATCATAGCAACTGAACAAGCTCTCGGAACAATCTTGAGTTGAAAGATTCAGGAATCGATACATCGTTTGTTTGATATTAAATGATTGCAAAATCAATTTTTCTATATTTTTAAATGTGAAATCGGCAAAAATGGTCTGGCACTCTCAGGACATACTTTAATAAAATACCTGTAACTTTTGGGTATTTATGGTACTACAAAATTGCTTCTGGCAGCTAAAGGATTAATTTTTAGTCATAGACGTAATTTTTATATCTCTTCGACTTATATTATTTAACCCATAAAATTATCTTGAATTAAGTATGGGAAGGTTTTTTTCAAGAGGGTTATCGAGGCTCATAATTCATAATTTTTTTTCAAGGGGGTTGGATTTGGAGTTATCAAGGCTCAAGTTAGGGAAAATTAACTGAATTTTTTAAAACTTAATGAGTAAAAAACACTTCCCGAAGACCTTTGCTTCTCCCGTGTTCTGGTCGTGTTTACTCCGCTACCCCGGATCATGGGATGGCCGGAGCGCGGCCAGGGAAGAGCATTCCGCTCAGCAGCCCCACCACCTTGAGGTGCCTTCCGCGTCTCCTCTTCCGTCATAACTCTGCCGTCAGGAACGACTGGGTGCTGTCCCAGTCGTTGTCCTCCTCTCAGTCATCCACCACCTGCCGATCAGTTGGACTTAAATTACAGATAATTCGCTGCAGTGGAGTGGGTCAAGGTTTGTTGGTAACCCAGTGGCTGAAAATTGACAATTGTTACACTCAATTGTGACAATTGTGACAAAGTCTTGAAATACACTCATTAGTAATTTTTATCATTTAGGGGTATATTGCTTGTTTTAGAATGTCAAAATATATTGGAGCAGCATAAATACCTGACAGTTAATGTAAGACTACAATTTGGAAACTGTTAAGTAGGAAGGCCACCTCTTCGCTGGAAATCGCTAAAAGGTAAGCGCTTCTGCGACTCCAAAAACAAGTGCAGCTTGACAGACAACAAACTCATGTAGTTGTTGAACACTGGCGTTCCAAAAACATCTTCATACAATTAAAATACAATCTTCCATGTAAAGCTAATGAACCTGAATAAAATAAAGAAGTTACAGCTTTTTTTAAATAATTTTTTTTTTTTTTTGAAATTTGATAACAATTTTCTGATTGAATTTAACTTGTGTTTTCCTAATTATCTTACATATGTTTATGAAGAGAATAGATCTCTTGCATGTTTTGATATAAGTTGTACACCTGTTAAAAGAGTAAATACACCGCTTAAATGTAAAGAGTCATATTGAAAGGTATCACACTGGTGTATCAGGAAAAATATTCTTCCATCCCTGAGATTCGGGAAAGTAGAGGAAACTCCATTACCAACAATCATTAAATGTTTTGGAAGGTGTAGGGTGATAGTAAACGTATTCCCTCAAAAAGAACTCCTTGTTGTACCAACTGCTTCTAATCGCCCACTCACCTAGGTTATGAGAAAGAAACCAAGATCTTCTTAAAAGTGTCAATAAATGTTAAAATAAATGTTAAACGTGTCAAATAAAAATGTCAAACTAACTAATATCAGAAAATAAAATAAAGTAATTTTCCTAATAAAATAAACAGCTTAAGTTGTCACTACTTGTAAATATTACACCCTTTACATCCAAATAAATCTAATCCTTTTTTCAACTTGATTACCAAAAAGACTTTCACAGTTGCTGACTACCATGATTTTATCGTTGCAGTGTTGAACGTTACCCTTAGTTACCTCACAACTATGGAACTTAGAGGAAGACTCCAGCCAGGACTCGACCTCCGTGTTGGAGACGAGGTCATCAGTAGAGGGGAGTTCCTTGAGGGGGGTCATCTCCTCTACGAGGCGGCCGTTGGGCTGTCCGGGAGTCTTGAGGAGGCGCTCTCGGCTGTTGGATACTTGGACAGAACAAAGCATTGTTAGTAGCAGTCATGATTATATTTTTTTATCTGGAAACTGAGGGACAATATTCTTTACCATATTTATTTTCATGTTTGTCAGGAATAGTATAGCAACAATAGGTTATATAACTAAATATGATATTGGCAATTACAGTTTTAAGAAAATGGAGGGGAGCTCCACAGGTATTTTAGTTTAAAACTCAGTTTGTGAGTAGCCACAAGCTTGTCGAGTAGCCAAGCTGTTAATTGGTTTTTGAAGCGCAAAAGTGGTTGGTACTTCAACTGATTGGGTAGATGATTGTAGTCCAGTGCTCCGTTTGATGATAGTTTGTTTTTTTAACCAGCTAAGTGATGAATTGGCAATGCTAAATTTGATGTCTGCTTTGTGGTGTGTTGGTGAACATCCTGGTGTCTTGGTTTGACATGAATTGATTGAGTCTAAGGTTGTTTTCATAAGTAGAGCAAGACTACGGTGGGAATATTTAATTGTTTGAAACTTTATTGGCAGGTTTCTTAATGGTGCAAGCCTACTAGGTACCTAATAGCCCTTTTGTTGTTCAAGGATCCTTCCTATGTTGGTTTTAGTTGTTCCACTCTTCACTATGCCATACAGATGGTTCGGTTCTCATGGCTTTCGATGTATTTACTCAAAAATTGACTTTATTCGGGTTTTGTTTCAGGTCCAAAGCAGGGGCGTACCCAGGGGGGGGGGGGAACATCGGGATATATCCCCCCCCCCAAAATTCTTAAGGGGATATTTAATTTATTTTTATTTAAATTTTTTAAGTAAAACATATTATTTATTTTTCAATGTAAACATTTTTATACTCTTAAACTTGAATGGTTTTAATATTACTATGTTCATAATTTAAGTTTCAAATGGAATGCTAGATAGGGTGTAGTGGTTGCGGGATCAACTCAAAGGGACAACTATGTGACCAAAAGCCCCGAGGAGTATTACCGTGTGGCGTTTCCATTCCCTTCCTCCACCATTTCCTTAGTGAAATGACACAGAGATTTTTGAAGCATCGGGATGTTCTTAAAAAAATATCCCTCCTCTTTGCCGCAGAATTTAATTAAATCTGAGAATACAGACATAGATCTCTGTTCAACAACATTGGCCAAACAGTGGCCATCAATCATCTCCGACCCAGCCCAATTTTCTGCCGAATTGGCGATGTGGAGGAGAGTGATGAAAGAAATGGGAAAGAGAAGCTCCCCACTAATTTACTGATAGGCTTGGATCATTGCAACGAAATGTTGTTCCCAACATGTTGTGGTTTATCTGTGATTTATTAATTAAGGTGAGCGTCACGTTGCCCATCACAACGGCGACAGCAGAACGATCAATCTCCACTTTGCGTTGTCTGAAATCATTCTTGCGCAAATCGACGTCTCAAACTAGGTTAAATGGTCTAGCCCACCTCTCTATTCACATAGACATTAGTGTTTTACTGAAGAGGTCTTGGACGTCATGGCTAAGAAGCGAAGAAGACTCGATATTTTGTTAAATTAAGTGTCATATGCTGGTGTAAGAGGGTATGTAATTATTGTAACTTTTATATAATTGTGGTGTAGATTGTATACAACTGTATAAATTTTTCCATGTGTATAAAAGTCTATCCTGGTATTAAAATTAAAGTTTTATACCAACGTATACATGGTTTAATTTAGTTTTTAACACCTATGTATATAGTCAATGGTAATAAATTGTATGTTATTTCATGCATTCCCTTTTATGTACACGTATACACATACACGCACAAATATGTACTAATACACATACATATGTATGTCATATACATATACATACATATGTCATACACATACATATATATCTTCATGGAATTATGAACTGATAATATCCCCCCCCCCAAAAAAATCCTGGGTACGCCACTGGTCGAAAGCAACATTTTTTCCATCTTGATGACGACCTAGATACAACAAACCTTTTAGAAAAGTAACCCCATCCCATCCCTTGCCCAACCTCTTTTCTCGAAAGCCATGAGCACAGATACGTCGAGCCACCTGTACCTGAGAAGTCATTCAAAGAGAGTGAAGAAGCTACACTCTGGCTGTGTGTCCAAGCCTTTACATGCTTTATTCAACGAATCACTAAATTCCTGAGGAGAACTTTTTGCTTAGTTGGTCTAAATGTGGTTTTCAAGAACGTTTTGACTCAATTGAGATGCCTTTTTTATTCTTTCACCTCCATACCTAACATTCTGTGTAGTTGTGTGTTTTTGTTTTCTGTAGCAAAATGTGTATATACTGTATAAATATTTTCCTCATCAAGCTTAATTACAACTCAAAACTCTTTTACTATTCTCTAGAATAAGGCATTCATAATAGTATATGACTAATTTATTTATTTACCTGCTACAAAACAGAAACAGCTAGATTCTTAATAGCAATGTGTCATTGACTATTTGCCAATGCTTAAAGTTGTTAAAGTTGCATCCGGCTATAAAAATGAAATGTACCTATTTCAGCTAAGTTGGCTTGTGTGTTTGAGTGTGCACATACCAGACTCAGGAGATTTGGGTGATCCTCCTGCCAAAACCGTGTTGTGGCGTAGAAGGGCCTTGAAGGAAGCACTTTTGCGGTCTCGATTGACTGAGAGGGAAGAAGTGATGCTCGGGAGGCGAATATCAAGGTGGAATCCTTTTTCGGTAACTATCTGTAAACATTTAACAGAATTATTTCCAATAACTGCTGGCAACTATTTTTCATCTAAAAAATAAACAGAAAAAAGTACTTAATAGGTGATGATCATATGAAATTCTAATCTAATTCTATAAGCATGCACTTTTGTTTCCCTTGATACCATGTTGATGCTGTATAAACAAGCACTAATGTTTTTTATAAACAAAATTCTTCAGTCAGAATACATGTACCACAGTTAATTTGTTTACTCCCTGTTCTCCCTTTTTATATAATTTATTGTGTGTTATTTGGTACTCTTTTAAATAAATAGAATAAAAAATTCATGGTTAAACTTAAAATATTTAAAAATAAATGTAAGACGAGACGATTCTATGTGATCTTGATATTTTTTTAAACATAATTCAAGTTCGCTCCCTATTATCTCATAAAAATAAAGAGTTAGACCTGCAAAACATCAATGATATCTATGAATCTATTGCTAAACAAACCATTGTTCTTAATAGTTAAAGTAAGATAAAAATTATTTTAACTTACAGTAATTTTTGTTATTTGAAACTATTGGTTACAAACAATAAATAAATTTTTATCGACTTTATTCTCACATTAAAGTCAGACTTAACTTTCATTTAAGTCCGTACCTTCAAACCATCACAGCCGTACCTTGTTGTTCATGGCGTACAGTTTGGTGGTGATGTCCCTGGCCACCAGAGTGGACATGACTGTGGCCAGGTAGGTCTCCTTCACAAACAGATACTCCAGTGTGGTCCTCATCCAGTAGAGGTAGCGGCAACTCGTAGCTGCTACTATTGACACCTTACACAAAATAATATACGTGTTTCAGTTACTGGAAATTAAAACTTGGTGCTGTTATTGGAGACTTTACTGGTTCTTTTGACACTCATCGATTTGGAAAGGTTGGCAACAACATTTGGAAATTTTAAAGACCATTGGAAAACTTAGTCAAAATACCGCTTTATATATTTATTTTACTCGTAAATTCAAACTGAAGGGCTTAAGATGGGGTTAAAGGGATAGAGCCTGCACAGTCAAGTGGCTATTGCGGAAACTACCTGAATACGTTTCGCATTGTTACACAACCATTCTGAAGTCTTGCAGGTAAAAAATTCATTGTGCAGTGCTTCACCTGCTCACTTTTTTGCCTTTACTTAATCTCCAAAAAAATAAGAGAGGTTTTAAATAAAAGATAAAGACTTGGGCTATTTATTGATTCACTTTTGGATTTGTTTGTAATATTTCGAATCCACTTTAAGCTATGATGGTCTAAAGTTGATCAACTTCGAACCATTATAGCTTAATATGGATTCAAAATCAAAAAGCAAATCAAATAGCTCAAGTATTTATTTTTTATTTAAACCCTTCCTTACTGTTATCAGACTTTAAATTGTAGGCATAAAAGGGAGCAGGCTAAGGACTGCATTACGTTCTGAGGAGAAGCCCTTTTTCACACCCTACAAAAAAGTTGTTCCTTGATTGTAACGTCTTATTAATTATTAATTTCTAAATCTAATACTGTATAATTAGCGATCTAAAAATAAATTTTTGCTAACATTACTTATTGAGTTAATAAATTAAGCTACACTGACTCAATTTATCATGCTATTATTTTATATTTAAAGCATTTAGTGTATACAAAATCAATACATTTAAAAACATAACTCCAATAATAACCTTGAATTTGTCATCCATGTTAGCCCTGCTTTCGAATTCAGGAGAGTCAAGAAACTCGCAAGGCAAAATGGGATGTAGGAACTGTTGATCGGACAAGACGTTCACCTGAAAACCGTACAAGTTAGAATATAAAACATAGGAATAAAAACCTGTAAATGACAATTGAAAAGAAGAGTAGGAGGGGGATTTAGAAGGACAGAGTAAAAGAGGTGGGCCAGAACATTGCCCCCTAGAAATGATACCAAAATGGATCAATTTTCTATCAGATGTTGCAAATAAAAACAATAACGTTGTCATCAAGGGATGAGCATGACGGAATAGAAAAATTTTTGTTCCTATAGGAATACCCCTATGTTTAGTTAATCATGAACCCAATCTTACCAATGGGTTGCATTGCACTGCAAATCAGACTTTTTTATAAGTTGATATTAAAAAGCAAACAAACCTAATGCACTTTTTAAAATCAGAAGAGTTTTATCACGTTATTTCATGTCCTGGTCAGGTTATACCAAATTATATCAGGTAATGGTTAAGGTATTGGAATGATATTATTTTCAGTTTATATCAGATCGTGGTCAAACCTACTAGATCAGATCTTTATATACAAACTTTATCTGAAAAAAAATAAAATGGGAGCACTTAGCCTTTTTTTATCCAACTCTAAATGGTATGGACCGCAGTAGGGTTTGCGATGATCAGATACCATATTTATTCCGCTGCTGCTTTGTTACAGAAAATCAGTTATTAAAACTAATGTTAATATTTAAACACCATTTATCTGTGCTTAATGGTGTTAACACCATTTAACCAAATTTCAATGAAAGTTGCTGATGCCGTGCTGTTTTTTTCATTCCAGCCGTTTAGCCCACCTACCATTCACTCATCTTGACTCAGACCAATTTTTGGTCTGTTCCTGTTATTAAAGACGTCTGTACCTACCTTTTGGCATACCAGAACTAAGGAAAGAAACCAAAGTCCCAATCACATTAAGGCGTATTAGACCCCCACAGAGTTTGAAATTCTCCCAACCCCATGGTACTCATCCGGCCGGGGGCCAAAACCCTCGAACCCCTGTGAGTGGCAGTGGCAGCTCTGTCCAACTACTTCTCAACTATCGTTTGTGAGCAAGGCCCCAGTAAGGCTGGAGGAACCCCCCCTCCCCTAGCCAAAGCTAGGTGCAAAACATGTGTACACTACTTGGAGCTAGTATTGGGTAGTGGACATCCCCGTTGTAAGGGTGCATGCCCTGAAGGACAACATACAAACCTTTGCTGTCGGTAATTACAACCACCACAGCTGGGGCTCAGCAAAGACTCCTTGGGAGACTAAGCCTAATTCATTGCTAAAGTGGGCCATCCCCATTCTCCCAGACCCGAAGCACTGGTATAGAGGAGTGAAACACGACAGTTCTAGGGGTAGTACGCCCTCAAGTGAAACGCATACCCAGTACACTTAACCAACACACAGATTACGATTGATCCTACCTTTCCAGTGAGCAGCAGGCCGAGCCTGTCTGTCCTGGTGAGGTTCTGCATGGCGTATGCCTCGCCGGCGTGTAGCGACATGATCTGGGCCAGGTCATTGCAGACCAGCTTCTTGAACTGCATACGCGTCACCTGGAACAGAGGAATTTAGCTTTAATTAAGTCTAATTAAAGCTAATCAAAAGGTTTTGTGTATATAAGTTCCCAAAAATAAAATACTTTATTATACGTATCATTCTAACAAAACATGTTACACAATGCGGGTACTGGTGTAAGATAAAAAAATATCATTGTCTTCTTTCTGGGTGAGTATAATAATTAAGACTAGAGATCGCCCACTTGTCGAAATTCGACAAAAAATTCAGTTGATATTGAGCCAATTATTTTAAAATATTTTATAAATGAAACATCTGTTCTTCCTTATTTGCTAGAAGTTGTTATTACAACAAATGTCTTATGATTCAATCAATTATCCTTCTCTCATAAGATTAACATTGAAACTTTGAAAGCCTGTAGGGCATAGCCCCTTGAGCCGATGAGAATTAAAATATGATTCTGCTCATCTGCAGCACAATACCTTTCTAGCGGTATGCGCGGATTTCTCCTACGATGCACACATGCTGAGAAAAAAGGAGGAAATGAAACATGCTTGCCTATTAATCTATACTTATTTAATACGCTTAGGGTTTTTTTGTCTTGAGAACTCCTCCTACAATTCTCAACCGATTTCCAAGTTTTTGGTGTCGTTGGATAGGGCTTAGTCTGAAGTTGTTTCCGCCAAAAATTGATGAAAATCGGACTTAAAATAAGGGCGCTATCCACAAATTAAATTTGGAAATTTCCCATTCGAATAACATTGAGATTGGTTTGAGCATTTAAAACATCTGTTTACGTACAGCTGTAGTTTTTGGTGATCACCGATATTCACAATATTGGATTGGTCGGATTTCATTGATCAAGAACTAAATGTAACTTTTGTATTGTATGAAAATAAATTGCTCGATGTTGAGCAACACGTGCACTAGTATATAGATAATTGAGCTAGCTTATGAGGTGTCACAAGATTTAAGTCTTGGATATGACTTCTCTTGAAAAAAACAAACAAAAAGTATTGTTTCACATACAGTGTGATTGAAAAGTCCCGGAACGGTGAAATATATTTTTTACCATTATAGATGAAGTAATGAAACTTGGTATACCCATAATAGACATAAATATCTACTCTTTTAAGCTATTGTCACTTTTTGATCCCTTAAGGGGGACAGCCCACGAGGAGTCAGTCAAAATTCTTAAATAGCAGCATAGATTGAATTTGGTATCAAATTAAAGGTCTTACTTAGCAGATTACAATGCCGCAAACTAGACTTCAATCAGATGACCGAGGGGGAAATGGCAGGCAAACAAATTTTCCATTTAAATCATATGGGTAAAATTTAAAAATGCAATAAATTTCTTAATACTCAACCTTTTAACGTCGGGTTTGTGGCTTTTTACTCCAAATGCAAAGACGTTTAAGATGGTGTGTGATGTAGCAAGCGACAAAGAAGTTTCCATTTACACACCCTTTAAGGGATATCCCTCTTGGAAGTCTTTCAGAAATTTGCTTTGGCCCTTGTCACATCATGCAGAATTTTAAACGTCTTTGCATTTGGTGTAATAAGCAACAAACCCGAAATCAAAAGGTTGAGTACTAAGAAAGTTATTGCATTTTAAAGTTTTACCCATATGATTTTAATGGAAAATTTGTTTGCCTGCCATTTCCGTCTCGGTCATCCATTTGAAGTCTAGTTTGCGGCATTGTACTCGGCTAAGTAAGACCTTCAATTTGATACCAAATTCGACCTATGCTACTATTTAAGAATTTTGACTGACTCCTCGTGAGCCTTCCCCCTTAAGAGATAAAAAGTAATAATAGATTAAAAGAGTAGCTATATGGCTATTATTGGTATACCAAGTTTCATTACTTCATCTATAATGGTAAAAAATATATTTCACCGTTCCGGGACTTTTCAATCACACTGTATACATTTTTAACCATGAAAAAAACATTTATAATAAATGAATAATATTGAATTGTAAGCATCAACTAAATTTTAGCCTCAATTTAACCAAGTAAAAACTGTTGAAAATATTGAATGTAACTAAAATTTAGATGAATTTGGTACATTGTATGACATATAAAGGAAAATATGAAGGTTTTTTAGCGTTGAATAAAAAATTCACATTGTTGGAATGTTATTTCAACAGTTTAAAATCTGAAAAATAAACAATATTGCTTTTAATGTCAAATTACAAGACAAAAACAGTTATGCAAACAATACAAAAAAATCAACATAAACGTATACGTGTGGTAGGGGAAAATTATAGTACCATTACAATTCTTAAGATAAAAATGTAAAAACTTCAAAAAATATTGACACTATCACAGACAAGCTACAATTTAATGTTTCATTATTCTGTGACACTATATAAAAGAAATGCAGACACCACTTGACACTATATATAAATGAAATGGATTAATTTTGTAACTTTTAGAAAGTAGTTTATCAATAATAAAAAATTAATGAATTTAACTACAACCTTAAAGGGACGGAAGAGTGTGTGGTAAACCTCCTCCAGTTCGGGGTCGAACTTGACTGGCCGCATCTGATACAGCACGTAGATGAGTTGGAACAGGTTGAGCAGAGTGAAACAGAGATTCCATATGAACACATCCGGAGCACACACGATGCTCCACGCCCACACACTGAACATGAAGTAGCCTGTCGGACACACACAACATCTCTATGATAAATTTGGATTGATAATAACAATGTCTTAATTATGAAGAATCTGAAATGTTCACTGATATTGAATTCTTGTCTTTATCATATATCATTAACTACAATTTTGGTGGTACGCAGTTAACTGTATTTAAATTTAAAAGTTTGCAAGGCTGTCCATTGCTTGACTTCAAATTTATGTAATGTATCAGCCTACCATAGTATCGATTTCTTTCTTTAACACCTGATTTAATTTTTATCGAGAGAATTGTCGGAATCCAGTTTTGGAGTGCTCACATGTTCGAATTACCACTCTTGTACAGTAAAGTCTATTTTTTTTTATACGTCATGTAAGTACAGAAAAATGCCTTGGAACTTTAAGGGTGCGCTCTACCCATCTGCCGCTTGCGGATTCAAGTGTTAAGAATCTCTGTGTTTGCCGCCCCAGTTGTAAACCAATTTAAAATATTTTTTGTCATTCTTTTCGTAAGATAATTTTGAGCCCTGCTATGATAAAACTTTGATATTGATTTAAATTACTAAGCAGGGTGCTTCCTAATAATTTTGAAATAAGCGTTTTTGTATCAAGTTTTAACGCATTAAAAACAATTCTTAGAGAAAAATAAGATTATACTTGGGTACAATACAATCTTAAGAACAAGAATCTGCAATAACATTGGTAAAAAGTTTAAAGATGACGATGCAAGAAGGGAGATGCGAAAGGTCTATAACTTCAAAAACATCGTTATTAGACCACCGATCGATTTTACACTGAAACAATAGAAAGCATGAAAGTAACAAATTTTAAAATCACCCGTCATATTTTCCAAAATGTTACATTCCGCGCATAGCAGCAGTTAACAGTCTCGCTCGATGATTTTGACACCAAGGTAGAGCGCACCCTTATTATTATTATTATTATTAATATTAACGGATTTAATTTTTTATCCTTACCGATGATGAGGAGGAAGTGCATAAAGACGATGCCGTATCGGTTAGTAGGGGATGAGTAGGACAACATGCAGCAGACGTTGGCCAGTTGGAACACAATGTGTTGGGGCTCGCGCCAGTCGTCACACCAGCCAAGGCTCTCTGTTGTCGAGAAAACACAACAGAGATTATTTAGATTATTTTCCTATGAAAAGGTAAAGATAGCAGGAAATTGTGTCGTCACAATCTTTGTTCTATTCTCTCTTGTAATTCTGCATTCTAGTTTATGCGTAGTGTGTGGTAATATATGATATTATGAAAATAGTATACCTGCAGATATACTATCAGTACTGTATAAAACAAAATATTGTTATTATAAAATACTAACCAATATAATTCATATTAAATCCGCTAAGGCACTAAATATACTTTTTGTACAATGACTAGATGCGCTTGCGCATGATCAAGGTCGTGATGTGATCTGACAAGCTCATGAATAAGCGAGAGCCAATTATTCAACTAAGACTCCGCCCACCACTAGATTAAATTGAAAAAGGTTTTATTATATTACGGTATGTTGCAAAGGTCATTTTGAAACAGGCTGTGCTTACTTCTGCGTACCGTCATTGGTAAAATGTTTAGATAATACATTGAAAGTAATGCTATATTATACGAAGATCAATGTTCAAGGTATTTTAGTAAAGTATACAAGTACTATGCCTAGACTAAAAAAAGTATAAACTTGATCGTGTATAATAAATTAGGTATTTCTTTACTTTGCGGAATTTTTTACTATATCCCCGACTAGAGAAGGTAAAATTCCTAATTCATACTTTACAATGACAGATCCAAGTAGGTGGTATACATATTTTTCAATGGACTCTTTTAATCAATCGATTCGTGTGAAGGTGGTATTTGTTCCATTATTTGTTACTAACACACACCCAGACATTCAGTAGCACAGAGTAATATATTCATCTTTAGTGTATGGTTACATTGTAGTTTCAGACTGACCCATGCCCAGGTAGGTGGTGTAGTTGAAGGGCCCCTCCTGCCAGGTCTGGTTCTCCCCAGGGTAGACCTGGACGACGGTGGCGCCCCTGTCGGACAACCCACGCCCCTGCATGATGGAGCCGGGGATCACACCTGCCGACAACACGGAGCCTACAGTAATGTCAACATGATACAGTGATGAGCCAGGTCTGGTTCTCCCCAGGATAGACCTGGACGACGGTGGCGCCCCTGTCGGACAACCCACGCCCCTGCGTGATGGAGCCGGGGATCACACCTGCCGACAACACGTGGCCTACAGTAATGTCAACATGATACAGTGATGAGCCAGGTCTGGTTCTCCCCAGGATAGACCTGGACGACGGTGGCGCCCCTGTCGGACAACCCACGCCCCTGCGTGATGGAGCCGGGGATCACACCTGCTGACAACACGTGGCCTACAGTAATGTCAACATGATACAGTGATGAGCCAGGTCTGGTTCTCCCCAGGATAGACCTGGACGACGGTGGCGCCCCTGTCGGACAACCCACGCCCCTGCGTGATGGAGCCGGGGATCACACCTGCCGACAACACGTGGCCTACAGTAATGTCAACATGATACAGTGATGAGCCAGGTCTGGTTCTCCCCAGGGTAGACCTGGACGACGGTGGCGCCCCTGTCGGACAATCCACGCCCCTGCGTGATGGAGCCGGGGATCACACCTGCCGACAACACGTGGCCTACAGTAATGTCAACATGATACAGTGATGAGCCAGGCCTGGTTCTCCCCCGGGTAGACCTGGACGACGGTGGCGCCCCTGTCGGACAACCCACGCCCCTGCGTGATGGAGCCGGGGATCACACCTGCCGACAACACGTGGCCTACAGTAATGTCAACATGATACAGTGATGAGCCAGGTCTGGTTCTCCCCAGGGTAGACCTGGACGACGGTGGCGCCCCTGTCGGACAACCCACGCCCCTGCGTGATGGAGCCGGGGATCACACCTGCCGACAACACGGAGCCTACAGTAATGTCAACATGATACAGTGTTGAGCCAGGCCTGGTTCTCCCCCGGGTAGACCTGGACGACGGTGGCGCCCCTGTCGGACAACCCACGCCCCAGCGTGATGGAGCCGGAGATCACACCTGCCGACAACACATGGCCTACAGTAATGTCAACATGATACAGTGATGAGCCAGGTCTGGTTCTCCCCAGGGTAGACCTGGACGACGGTGGCGCCCCTGTCGGACAACCCACGCCTCTGGGTGATGGAGCCGGGGATCACACCTGCCGACAACACGTGGCCTACAGTAATGTCAACATGATACAGTGATGAGCCAGGCATGGTTCTCCCCCGGGTAGACCTGGACGACGGTGGCGCCCCTGTCGGACAACCCACGCCCCTGCGTGATGGAGCCGGGGATCACACCTGCCGACAACACATGGCCTACAGTAATGTCAACATGATACAGTGATGAGCCAGGTCTGGTTCTCCCCAGGGTAGACCTGGACGACGGTGGCGCCCCTGTCGGACAACCCACGCCCCTGGGTGATGGAGCCGGGGATCACACCTGCCGACAACACGTGGCCTACAGTAATGTCAACATGATACAGTGATGAGCCAGGCATGGTTCTCCCCCGGGTAGACCTGGACGACGGTGGCGCCCCTGTCGGACAACCCACGCCCCTGCGTGATGGAGCCGAGGATCACACCTGCCGACAACACGTGGCCTACAGTAATGTCAACATGATACAGTGATGAGCCAGGTCTGGTTCTCCCCAGGGTAGACCTGGACGACGGTGGCGCCCCTGTCGGACAACCCACGCCGCTGCGTGATGGAGCCCGGGATCACACCTGCCGACAACACGTGGCCTACAGTAATGTCAACATGATACAGTGATGAGCCAGGCCTGGTTCTCCCCAGGGTAGACCTGGACGACGGTGGCGCCTCTGTCGGACAACCCACGCCCCTGCGTGATGGAGCCGGGGATCACACCTACCAACAACACGGAGCCTACAGTAATGTCAACATGATACAGTGATGAGCCAGGTCTGGTTCTCCCCAGGGTAGACCTGGATGACGGTGGCGCCCCTGTCGGACAACCCACGCCCCTGCGTGATGGAGCCGGGGATCACACCTGCCGACAACACGTGGCCTACAGTAATGTCAACATGATACAGTGATGAGCCAGGTCTGGTTCTCTCCAGGGTAGACCTGGACGACCGTGGCGCCCCTGTCGGACAACCCACGCCCCTGCGTGATGGAGCCGGGGATCACACCTGCCGACAACACATGGCCTACAGTAATGTCAACATGATACAGTGATGAGCCAGGTCTGGTTCTCCCCAGGGTAGACCTGGACGATGGTGGCGCCCCTGTCGGACAACCCACGCCCCTGCGTGATGGAGCCGGGGATCACACCTGCCGACAACACGTGGCCTACAGTAATGTCAACATGATACAGTGATGAGCCAGGTCTGGTTCTCTCCAGGGTAGACCTGGACGACCGTGGCGCCCCTGTCGGACCACCCACCCCCCTGCGAGATGGAGCCGGGGATCACACCTGCCGACAACACGTGGCCTACAGTAATGTCAACATGATACAGTGATGAGCCAGGTCTGGTTCTCCCCCGGGTAGACCTGGACGACGGTGGCGCCCCTGTCGGACAACCCACGCCCCTGCGTGATGGTGCTGGGGATCACACCTGCCGACAACACGGAGCCTACAGTAATGTCAACATGATACAGTGTTGAGCCAGGCCTGGTTCTCCCCAGGGTAGACCTGGACGACGGTGGCGCCCCTGTCGGACAACCCACGCCCCTGCGTGATGGAGCCGGGGATCACACCTGCCGACAACACATGGCCTACAGTAATGTCAACATGATACAGTGATGAGCCAGGTCTGGTTCTCTCCAGGGTAGACCTGGACGACCGTGGCGCCCCTGTCGGACAACCCACCCCCCTGCGTGATGGAGCCGGGGATCACACCTGCCGACAACACCTGGCCTACAGTAATGTCAACATGATACAGTGATGAGCCAGGTCTGGTTCTCCCCCGGGTAGACCTGGACGACGGTGGCGCCCCTGTCGGACAACCCACGCCCCTGCGTGATGGAGCCGGGGATCACACCTGCCGACAACACGGAGCCTACAGTAATGTCAACATGATACAGTGATGAGACAGGTCTGGTTCTCCCCAGACCTAAATGCAGCGCATAAATAATAAATGCAGCGCATTTATTATTTATTATTGGGTGCTGCACAGGCCCCCTAGTAATTTTTAATGTGTAATGAAAAGTTGAACCTCGTTTTTGTGTTGTAATTTTTTAAGTTCTTGAACTGAAGGTGAACATTTTTCTTCTGACACCGAAGTAGTACGGAGTGATGAATGTAAAAGCTGAAAAGGACAGAGGTAGGCCTAAGTAATTTATTTTTAATTTGTCTATCAGCTTTGGACCTTATTGAACATGAACAAGTCTTTTAAAATTATATGAAAAATGAAAAACCATATGAAACTATAAAATCTCTTTATAGTGAAATGCATAGTACAATCTCATGTTTGAATATAAACAAGAAAAAAATTGATTTCCTGCACTATGTGTCAGATTTTTAACATAAAAATCTTTTCTATTTCCCCCGTCTCTTTCAGTTTTTTTCAAGACAAAGAAAATTTAGTAACAAAATACCCCCGTCGCAGCAGACCTGCGTACTCAGCGAATTTCCAATGGAATTTCAGATTATTTACTTTCCCCATAAAAACACCATAGGATCGAGTATGTAGGTTTTCTGCCATTGGGTGTTGTTAGAAAATCGAAGTTAATCAATAATTGGTGAATGTCAACACAAAATTGTATCAAACTCTGGCAATTTTTTATTTTCCCCCTAAACCCCATGGGGGTGAGTATGTAGGTTTGCCGCCATATGGGTTTTGTAAGCAAGTATAAGTTAAACCTTAAATAGATAATGTACATACCAAATTTGATTAAGTTATGTCAATAAATAAGCAAGATATAGGGTTTTCTTGATTTCCCATAAGAATAACATGGAAAACACATTTTTGGATTTGCCCCGTAACCAGTTATGCTTTGATAAAAATTCAAGATACCAAATTGTTTGTTTTTTCAAGCTCTTTTAAATGGTTTCAGTTAAAATTGATGAATTTTTTAAATTAAGGTACAAAAATGCAAAAAACCCATTTTTGACCCCTTTAAAACCCCATAAAACTCCGTTCCCATAACCCGACAATGCTGGTTCGCGAACTCATGAAAATAGACCTGGTCTTACACCTCCATACCAAATTTCATCAAAATCGGAGGTCCCCTTCAAAAGTTATCAGTACCACGGACACACATATATATATATATATATATATATATATATATATATATATATATATATATATATATATATATATATATATATATATATATATATATATATAACCTAAAATATAAAATATAAAAAAATATATATATGAAAATGAACGAATGGTGTTTTTGGCTTCTGGGGACATCAAAATGAAAAAGTAAAGTGGTCCTGGGCTTAGGTCTTACCATGGCTACTACCGTAATAGCGTATTCCCTATAGGGAAATTCGCTAAAAGATCATTAAAAGGAGAAATCGGTCGAGAAAGTGTATTAGATTATTTACTTCATTCTTGAACGCAATACCCCTCATAATTATGGCAACTAAACGGAACTTTACCTGAGTTGATTCATATGTTGTCTTGTCGTTGTTTCCCAAAAATTTATTAAATTGAGTTACAAAATTATTACAGTACTTACCAAAATTCATTTAAAATACAAAAAAAATAAATTTACTTGGGGTATTTATTTAAAATAAAAACCACATATTAAAATTGTTTAATTTAAATCTCCAAAATCATTATTCCCTATGGGCGTAAAAGTGGAGCCAAATTTGTGTCTTACGCAATAGTCTAATTATCCCTTTCCGTCCCAACGATACCATTTGGCATCATGATTTCTTTTTAAGCGTCCTGATTCTATTAAGCCCCAATGATGTCGAATGTTATCACAATATGAGAGGTATATCTATTGTCTTAAGGTTGGCAGAACTGGAATCTCAGCTGCATTCACCAGATCTTTGTCCAAAGTGGAAATTTTCAGCTGTTCAGGATTTTCCTGTCTACGTCAGTTTCACAAACTTTGATGATTATTTCAAGTGAGATACCGGTATACACTCTTTACACCAATACAAAAATACTGTACTATAAATCATACTTTCAAAAAGCCTTTTGACCAGTTGCTAGGTCTTTATTTCTATTCCTAACCTAAAAAGGAACAAAATAAATCATGAGTTCAAATGTTATCATTGGGACTCTGTGACATGGAGTAACATGGGATTATTCACATTTAATTAAATGATTTAGTGATGAAAAATGATTTATTAAAAATTTTTTATTAACTTTTTTAAATAGCCTTATGTCTTAATCACTTTCATAGACATATATTAAATGTGTTATAATACATATAAGTACCGCCGGGAGCGAATTTTTCTACACTTTCACTATTTTATTGGCATTCATTTTTATATAATTTACCCAAAATTTATTTATTTATTATTTTATTTATCATAGGCCTACTTATTATTTTAATCATTTTTTTGCAGACCATGGGCGAGCAATCTATTACTAGATCTGAAATCGACAGTACATGAGTACATGTCCCAATTAGTCCCAATGTCCCAATGAGTACATTTGTACTTTTTTACTAATGACTATTGTTGGTAACTATTGTTATTTTTGCAATATTTGGAAATAGAATAAATAAGAATCACACACAAAATTTTTTTATAATTATTTCTATGCTTGGGACTGAAAGGGTTATGTAAGAAAAATATAAATGTAATGAAAAAAAAACACGAATATGACTTTCTCCTTTGTTAACATTTAATTACATTTAACTAACATCCTCTTTACAAGTCCTCTAAGAAAGATGTATATCATTTTGTATATTCATTTTGCCTCGTCCCCTTGTTACTCCTGTGTCGTTTCGCCCAACGGTCAGCAAGCGTGTCATTGTGTTTTCGTGGTCTGGAATTATTAATAGTAACAACAGCCTTGCTGCGCCTTAACACGCAACTCGACCGTATAGGCCCACAGCGTACATCAGACCTCGCGCGTACACCTCTTTCACAAATAACAAAACTAAGCTGTAAAATATAACATTTGTCACTCGTGATGCCCTAAATTAATTAACACAAATTAAATTTTAATATTTGTGTAGGTTAGCAGAAGTGGCAAAAATCTAGGCCGGAAGGTCAAAATTTCAAATTAAAATTAAAATTAAAAATTAATTTCAAATTATAAAATCTACTTTTGTGACTTAATTGATTATATTTTGCATTTTGTGCTGATCCCACGTTCTAACAATTTAGAATATAATAGCAATTGCAGTTTTCCCCTTAAATAAAGAAGCAGTGGAGCCGGTTTTATATACATATTATTACATATTTTAAACTTTTAAATCCAGCAAGGAACCTTTTTACACACAACATTCGGCTGTGAGCAATGTGAGTATATTGATAGCTTATTGTTAAATAAACATGCGTATATTTTACTTGTAATCATTAAGTTAAACTTCAATGTTTGAGTCTTCCACTCTTAGCCTTTCTTATGTTAAGACATTGATTGCTTGGTTTTTCCTGTATTTGTTAAACTATGCTGACCTAGCCTGTAACAATTTGTATTGTTGATTGGCCCAATAAAATCATTGTATCATTGTATCATTGTAACTAAACTAAAACTTTTTACAAAAATATTAAGAATAAAAATATTTAATTTGAATCTTTATTCAAAATTTATTTCCCGCTGGTGAATCTTGCCTGACTAATAAAAATAAAACATTTCGTCTCTAGTCAACATTTCTATCTCTCAATGTAGATAAAATCTTTTAAAATTATTATTTATGTGTTGTTAATATTAATGTAAATTTTGTTGCTCTCAGAAAACCTCAACTCTAGAATCTTTTACGTGTTTAATTAAATGTGGAACTGAATAAAGACATTTTTCTATCTGTTACCTTCCCGGAGATACCGGCTGATGGAGTGAGGGTATGGCTGACAAAGCCCAACCGAAGTCAGCTCCGGATGGCTGTTGCTGAGATGGGCGAAAAGCACGCCAATAAGCTGCTTAGCCTTCAGCACCTCAGAGTCGGTGGGGTCAGTTGCAGGCTCAAACGGAGGGTGGTAGTTTCGAGATGCTTCCGCTGTCTCGGTTTCGACCACTCCTCCCGAAACTGTAAAGGGCCCGACAGGAGTGCCAACTGCTTCCAGTGTGGAAGCCAGGGCCACAAACGCAAGGAATGTTCCTCGAGCCCCTCCTGCTTCCTCTGCAAGGATTCAGGCTCCAGTGCCCTCGGTCACTTACCCGGGTCTGGTCAGTGCGGCGCCTTCAGAGCCGCACTTGAACAGGCAAAAGGCAGCGGCCGGTAATTCGCATCCTCCAGGCCAACCTTCATAGATCCTGGGGAGCTGATAACCTTCTAGAGCAGCTCGCCCGACAACTTGGTGCTGACGTTCTCCTTATCAGCGAACAGTATCGGGACAGAGACCCAAACATTTGGATCTCGGACAGTCTCGGTACTGCTGCATTTTGGGCACGTAATACACGAGATGTCTTGGTGCGGAGTCACGGGCGCGGCCGAGGATTCGTCTGGGTTCGGTGTGGGGACGTGACTATCTTCAGTTGCTACCTCACACCCAACGAGGCCGTCCAGGACTTCCGCGACAAGATAGATAGCCTAGAGGAGTGCGTTCTCGGCACCACCGGGCATGTCGTCGTTGGTGGCGATTTCAACGCCAGGGCCGTCGAGTGGGGAATGACCTCTAACAGCTCCCGGGGGAAATACATCCTGGATTTCATCGCCAGGGCCGGTCTTGTCGTCCTCAACCAGGGCGACACACCTACTTTTCGGCGCCCCGGGCAGAGAGGCACAATCCCCGATGTCACCTTTACGTCTGAGTCGCTCCTTCCGAGGATCTCTGGCTGGAGGGTTGTGGAGGACTACACGGGTAGCGACCACCAATACATCGTGTTTGACCTGCATGATCAGGCAAATCGTAGAGTTTCCGCATCTCGGGAAGGGCCACGCCGGTGGAACACCAACAAACTGGACGTGGTCAAGTTCACAGAAGCCATCTCTCGGAGAGCGCAGGGGAATCCTGGTGAGGCTGGGGCCGAGGCACTAGTAACATCCACGATGGAACTGATCGTCTCGGCCTGCGACCAGTCTATGCCGCGAAGGAAACCCCGACGCGACAAACAACCCGTTTACTGGTGGACTGAAGAGATTGCGGAACTCAGAAAGTAGTGGGGAATGGCCACTTTTAAAACCGACCACGTGCCCCCCGAGCCACGTGACTTGGCAGCTGGCGCCAGCTGCCATGTCACATAGCTTCCGGTGGGGGTTAGAGGGTATATATGAGATGCTGTAGTTATATGTTATGGCATATAGGTTGGGGTGGAGATGGCGATAGTGTTGGCGTTAGGGTGAAGTGAATTTGCGCATAAAATTAAAAGTTAGTTCAAAATTGAAATTCGTCGGTGTTGACGAAACTCTAACAGTTGAAGAAAAATTAAGAGTTAGTTTAAAATTGAAATTCAAACTTATAACTGGGATGTGGAAAATATGTCAAGGTCATCCAGAGTAAGTTTTTAAAAATTCTATCCAACTATCACCAGAAATAGTTTTAAGTTGAAGTAGTTGGTGATAGCGGGATAATTGATTCGTGCCATGGGAGAGGTGTTTATCGTTTGAAAGTTGGCGATCGAATGAGAAGCGCCGCCTAGGGAGAGGGCTTATAAAATGGCAACCTTCCCCTACCACCCCTTCCCCCACTCCTTTAGACCAATAACCGGTCGCCGACTCTATGTGGTAAAACTGAACCAGACATGGCGGCCGCCATGGATAATTCTAACCTCAAACCTTAGTTTTGCATTGGTGAGCATGCGCCACCCCCACTCCTTTACCTTTCTTTTATATTTTTAAAACCGAACAGTTGTCCGGGCAGCTGCCCCTATGGGCAGATGTTCGGGCAAGTGTTGGGGGCAGAAATGTTGAAATATTGGGGTGGAGATGGCGATAGCGTTGGTGGTCGGTTAAACTGAATTTGCGAATAAAGTAACTAGGGTTGAACTAAAAGTGTACATAAATTAAGAGTTAGTTGAAAACTGAAATTTGACGGTGTTAACAAAACTCTTAATAGTTGAACAAAATTAAAAGTTAGTTTAAAACTGAAATTCAAATTTATAAATGGGATCTGGAAAGTATGTCAAGGTCATCCAGAGTAAGTTTTAAAAAAGCCTATCCAACTACCACCAGAAATAGTTCTAAGTTGAACTAGTTGGTGATAGTAGGATAGGTTGAAGTAACTTTTGAATTTTATTAGTGAACATACAATTAATGTGCAACAGCAGAGTTTAAACAAGTTGAACTTTTGTGATGAATTACAGAGTTGTAAATGCAAACACCGACGACGATGAGAAGGTAAATGCAGAGTCCCCAGATGATGTATTTGAAAAGCTTGAACAAATGTAACATTTCGAGTTGGTTTTCCTGTTCCATTTCCAATCGTTTAATTTCCAATTTCAATTTATCCTCTTCCATTCTAGTTACGAAGGGAACTTCATCCATCATATCCATCATGATTGTGTTAGTGTTTGAAATTTTAGTGATGTTGATAGTTCAGAAGTTGAAGACGGAATGAGAAGTGAAAGGGAGAAATGTTAGTTAAATAAAGAAGTGGTGGGGGGGGGGAAGACGTTGCTCTTAATTATTACCATCAGTAGTGTCAGATGGTGCAGGAGTTAGATTTAGTAAACTGTCTTCGTCCGAACTTTCAACCTTATCACAAATAGGACAATCGTATGTTATTTCCAAATTCATTTTGATGGTTGTAAAATTATCTACAAGTTCTTGTAAAATATTAAAAATGTCTTGTAACTCTTCTTTAGAGTTTATTTCAAAACTAGAATTCATTCGGGCCAATGGAGAGTTGTTCATTGTTGGAGAGTCGGTGATGGAATGAGGATCGGCGCATAGGGAGGGGGCTTATATAATGGTGACCTTGAGCAGGCGTCTAGGGAGGGGGGCTGTCTAGGGAGGGGGCTTTTATATGGGGAACCTTGAGCTTATGATTGAATAAAATGTTTAGTTCTTCTTCTTCGTCTTTTAATTCAATTATTTGAACCGAAGTAGTTGTTTCATCTTCTTCACTTGATGAAGAAAACAATTCACCAGGATTTAAATATTGAACTACAATTCTGAACTATCTTATAGGATATTCGTCAATGATAGAAAGTAAGTTTTGAAACAATTCTTCCATCTCCTCCCTGTCAGTTATTATATGTTCAAACTTGATAAATTTGTTTTCCATGTTGTTAGTTAGAGTGTTGGAAGTGGAATGATTTAATATTATATAAAAATTAGAACTAGTGGTGGGGGAAATCTCAAGGTCATCCAAATGAAGTTTTAAAAAAGAGTGTAAAACTGAAATTACACATTTGATGGTTCTACAGGATCGGAATACCAATCTGATCTGTATTTACATCTTTTTATCATATGTGTACAAAAATCATCTTGATGAGACTTGGTGTGTTGACAATGAGCAAGATCTAGAGGGTGAAATTTGAAACATCTTTGAGGACAGCATGTATGAAAATATCTTGATTTGTAAAATTTGAAAGTTCGCAATTCCGGTGGTGGTAGTTGTTTTGTTTTGCATTTGCAATAACAAGATCCGAAGAATTCACATTTAGTACAAGCCAACCCATCCACCATCATTGGTCCTAAATCTGTACACTGTTGTTCACAACAGTAACGAGGTTTGTACTTGTATTTTTGCTCTTCCATGTTGATGCTGCGGAGTCCAGTGAAAGAATAAGAGTGTATAGTGTTGAATAGCGAGTTTTATATACTATGAAAAGTGGTGGGGGTAATTTCAAGGTCATCCAAACGGAGTTTAAAAAAATTATACCTTACTAATGTAAGGAATGTTGATACTTAAGAAGTTTGTTTCTCTTTGTTTTCTTCAGACTTTTTATCTTTCTCAGCTTTAGCCATAGCAACTAGTTCTTCTATTGATAGCGGATGTACTTCAGGAAATTTCAAAATTAATTTAGCTTGGTATCCTTCTTTAGCTAATACATCTATAGCTTTAGTCATTTGTTCAACAGTGTTGTAATCTTTTCCATAGATTTTTCCATCAAGTTGAATCATCATTCTGTACAACATTTTCTTAAATAGGTCTTGTCGTGGTGAGAGCTGAGAAGCAAATGATTATTTATTCAAGTATCACATCCTTTTTATTAACTCACATTCAACACGTGATTCTTTAGTTGTAGTTTTGTTTGTAAAAAGTTATTCAACATTGGTAATATTTTTGGAACTTGATGTTATGTTGACCAGTAGGCGTTGAAGAAGTTGTAGGTTGTGTAGAAATAAATATTTCATCATCGCAATATTTTGTTTTAGTGAACATCCTTGTATTAGTAGCACTAACATCAACAGTTAAGTGATAACCACCGGTAAGTAAAACTCGCATTTCGTTGGTTAAATCTTCGAGTTGTTCAAAAGTTGTAATGGTGTTGGTATCGTAAGATGCACACTTGACTTTGAGAGACATATTTAGTTTTTTATATTAAGCAATAGAGTGAGTGAGATGTGTACGGTACGAAAGGTAGTCGTAGACTGATGAACTTCACAAGTAGATTTCTGCTTTTATCATCACACAAAATTGGGTCAAGGTCATTCCGTGGAATTTTTAAAAAAGCAACATATTGTAATGTACAATGACATTACAATATGTTGCTTTTTATTTTTTTGTTTTATATCATATTTATTGAGAAACAATTACAAACAAATATTTACAATGTTATGTACAAACTAATCAATAGTAGGTGTTACATGAATTGTAAGTTCAGTAGAGTTATTTCCACTTGGTCCGTGCGAAACCAAATAGAGTGCACCGGGTTGAACTACTCGAAGATCTTCATTTTGAAGAAGTTGTACAAAACGTGTAGGTAGGAAGATTTGAAACTTCGGTTCGTCACCAACTGTATACGGTGCCTCGCTCAATGTGCAATTAATAGCATCACCTACTGAAGTTTCCATTTTCTTGATCGTATGAATGATGTAATGTTTTTCTTCTTTTAGTTCAGAACATTTCTTCGTAGGTAGAATTGATGATTTAGAATGAGCGTTGAACTGATCGACCAAATTTTGAAGTAAGTTCTGCGATGCCATCTTGATGTTATTGTTAATTTTCTTGTAAATAAGAATGTCCGTTGGAGATGTTGTCTCTTCGGAGGTTCGAGTAATACTCATGCTGTGTCATGGTAGCGCTCTCACTTTTATAGTCGACACTACCCCCACCACTTTTTTGAAGGAAACTATTCAAGCGGTAGGCATTCTTTAAAGCGCACTGCGACCTTCGATGTTTAAAACTTTTTGATGAAATACAAAGTTCGTTGAAGTAGCATTGGAAATCTTTATCAATTATTGCATTAATCACTTCGTTGCTTGTAAATGATTGTATCCAATTTGCTTTTTCCAATCCTCTTGTGTAGATAATTTTAAACTCTTTACAATAATGATTCATAATGTGCGGCATCATGTTATAATTAATGAAACCTTCATCCCATCTTAAGTTGTGAAAATGTTTGTTCAACCATTTGTTTGTAACTTTCGCTTTAGTTGTTAGTCTATTAAATGGTACTGGAGGTTTGAACAAATAATGATAAACTACTGATGTGTTCATGTCCAAGATTACTAATTCTTTAATAATAAAATTACCATCATTTCCTCGGAAAGCTTGAAATTCAATTATACCTCTTTTAACTTCCATTATGTGTGGTGCATTAGAAAACGAAACCCGTTTATTCATGATGAAGTCTTATTAACAACTGACTTAAAAATTGAATGAGCCGACGTTTATAACAGACAGGATTGTTCTTCTTCTTTCACTTCTTGTGCCACTTCATCGATATTAAAATTGGTGTGATAGTTGTTTAATTGTCTCCACATTTCAACTTCTTGAGGTATTCTATTAAAGATTGAAGTATCCACGGGACCGTATAAAATTGGAACAAAAGGTTGTTTGTCCAATGTATCGATTAGATAGTCTTTAATTATTGCACTTGAAAATATTAGTTGTTTCAAATATCTGGTGACGGGACCGGTAGTACAACTTAAAGTGTAAAATTCTTCTTTAGTAAAATATAATTTAACATTGTGGGTAGTTAAATCTCTGAAGCGAACAATTTGTCCTCCACGATGTTTTACTATATCAACTTCAATATTTGATTCCAATAAACTTAATCTTGTTCTTCTTCCAAATGTGTTGTTACTTAAATAGCACTCCAAAAGATGTAAATGTTTCATGAGAGATTCCCAAGTAGTTTCACTGAAAGTAACCATTTTGTTTCCATGATTTAAAATAACAATTGGTGAATAATCCATTGATTTTAAAATTCCAACTGATATACTTTTTGTCATGCATGAAGAAATTGGGTAGATAATCCGAAGAAATACTTCTGTTAAAATATTGGTTGTAATGTTAACTTCAACCTTCTTCCTTTTTACTTCTTTTTCAGCTTCTTCTTCTTCTCTCTTCTTATGTTTGTTAAACTTTAGGAACTCGTCCATTTCTCGTTCAACTTGTTTTTCTATATCTGAACTATTATCATCCATTAGAGGTGTATTTTCTTCTCCGTTAGTAGAATTCATCTTGCGAATGATGTTTCCCATACGACGGTTGAAGATAGAATGAAGTTTCCACTAATTATTTTCTCGCTTTTATATTTTTCGTAAAATCCTTGAAATTTATACAATTACATAATTGTTTGTTTTCAACTTGTCTTTCACAAATGAAATTCTAACCTCAAAAATTGAAGCAGATAATTCTAACCTCAAAAATTTGCAGTCGTTGTACAATTCTTCTTAAAGTACATTCTTCACAATTCCGGTCAGCGGTGTGTAAGTAACTATTTTATCATATAGAATTAGACAGTATGCCGAAGTTCCATCCGCTACTGGTTCTTCAAATTCCATTTCAATTTTTATATCCACACTTGATGATTTTACCGATTCATTTTGTTTTGAACAATCGATTACAATTATTGGAGCCTTGGAATAATACTGGTCAGGTGATAATAGTGGTGTATTAGTTTTTCCATAATATGACGATTGAAATCTTGCATACATATCGTATAAAATGGAAAAACGTTTTTTGCTGAACATGACATTCAAATTGTCATAGGGAAAGAATTGAGAGTTTAGGAAAACTTTACAATTCTTTATTTTACAGTGATCAAATTGACCAGCATTTGCAGTGATAACATCTTTTCGCTTAGTTTGAAAACCGAGTATTATGTACCTTGCTCGTTCCAAGTAAGTTGATGTCTTGACGGTCCATGTTTGTCGTTCTGTCTGAGGTAGTGTAGGGTATTCATGAAATTCCCAACTTCGGAATGGCATCACAATATCACGGTCAGATTTCAACTTTCTCAATAATAGGATTCTATGTTCATCAGCTAATCTTATATGAGGTACTCTCCAAACAACTTTATCCAACTGTAGTTGCCATTCCAGTTTATCTTCCGTAGTTGCAGGGTCTGCAAGTATCAAGTCCTTATTAGTTGAAGATCTGAGTAATACTAATTCTTGTTTGACATTTATTATTACCCGTTTGTAATCTTCAGCGAATCCCAAAAGCAATCGTAAAGGTACATGAAAATCAAAGTGACCGTTGGAAGCCGGTGTTATAGTGTCTTTATCGGGGGCAACCCATCCGGCGGTGACTATTGAATTCTTCTCATGCGGTGTTAATGATGTTAATCCTTTCAATGTCGTTGTTAAACCAACCTTTTTTGTTGAATCAACCGTCACCCCTGATATTTCATATCTTATTTCATCAAAAAGATATGCCATCGGGTTATTTATAAAAGGAACTGTTGAAGCAGTTTTTCCATCCAATTTTAATACCCGTCCTTCGATGTACAAGTAACTTTCACACGGTAAAGTGTAAATATCTTGTTGTTGAATGGGGATCCTTATTTCATCGTTATTGTTTAATTTTGATGAAGTGTAAGGGTTGTGCGTGTGATATTCCTTCTCCCATAGTGTTTCGTCGAACGTTGGTCCTTGAGATATATCCAGGATATCCATCGCTGTTAAGTTTCAATCCAATCTTCTGTAGAAAACGAATGTTTTCCGATGTTAACTCTTCCAATGTCGAGGAGCTACTGAGCTCCCGACTCTTCCGTTGCGGTTTAAATGATAATCCCATGTTGACTTTTATGTTGCTGCTCTGATGTGTATCCGTATAGTAATTGTTTCTCCTCTAAAGTCAACACTATGACCGTCTTGATCCAATATGTTCAGTACGATGTCTGAAATGAAACTGGTGTTTAACGGTAGGTATATCAAGTTTTGTGGCTTCTCAACAATTTTAAAACCGGGAGCCACTGTTGGATAAAATGTTTGTAAAATATGTTGATTAACTCCATCTCTATAAGATCCGTGTATAATGTTGCACGTGACATCGATACTATTTACATTCAATATTGTTACAGTTGAATCACCTGAATGAGTAGTTCCAGGAGTTAAGATTTTCTTTTTTGTATCTGTAAATCCAAGTAAACTGCCAATCGACTGTTCCAAGCTGACATCAATATAATATTTCGAAGTTATTTCTGCTTTTAAAGTATTATTGTTTCCTTTAACGGTGATATTGTCTTCTCCGAGTTGTTTCTGTAATAATTGGTTTATATCATCGATTTCATAAGCTCCAGTAGGAAATGTAATTATTTTCAATTCTGAGTATTTTCCTGCAGCATCCTTAGTTTCATAATAATGTAGTAAATTATTCTTCCCTTCCGTAACATTGGGAATTGAGTTGTAGGTAGTCAAATCAAGTAATGCCGCTTCCCATAATCGTTCCTTGGATAGACGCAATGCTGGGAACAGCGTACTTTTCAATGTGGATGAATTTCCACTCAATGACACTGTATACGATGACATCTTAAAGCTGACTGACACTTTTCGCTAGAAACTCCAAACATAAATGCCCACATATTTCAGTATTGTTAGGTTGTTCTCTTTTGTAATTGTAAAAAATGTTTTTGGAGTTTCGAAAATAATGTTGAAGTTCTTTTGGCGGTGGTAGATTGCCAAAACTGTCAAAGTAGTAAACGGTTTGTCCGAGCTTTTTATAGCATACCCAATGAGTGCCTGGACCATAGGTGGAATCCAAATTTACTATTCCAGTTTCATTTTTCCATATTTTAGTTGGTAATGCATCTTTCATAAAAACTCCTCGAAAGAATGGTATTTTCAAACATTTTACATAATCATTTAACTGATGATTTGTTAAGGCTTTATTTGGAATTATCAATTGACTCTTCTTATTTAGTACACACGGTATGGTCTTAGGTATAAACCTGCTCCGTTTTTTACCATTTGCCAAACAGAAGTCTTCTTTACATTTGCCTTATGAGTTCTACGACGTCCTTTTTTAATGTTTCCACCTCTTTTGGGAGCGCCTTTCTTTGCAGGTCTTCCTCTGCGACGTCTTCCACCACCTAACTTTGCTTTCGTCTTCATGGCTGTAGTTACTGCCCAAGCCGATGCTTTTTCTGCAATACTTGCGTCACTTGATTTTACTCTTTGCCAAGCTTTTTCTGCTAGAATTTAATCTGCTATTGCTCTATTTGTTGAATCTTTATACTTTGAATATGCTATATCGTGTTCCTTGCAAGCTTGATCTAATTTATTAATTCCAGGATCTCCTCTTGCTAAACGCTTTGCCAACTTAGTTCCAGGTCCACAATATTGATAACCTCCGGGCAGATGTAATTCGTATGGTAAAGTGTCTATTGTTCGATTTACAACAGCACCAACTGGAATCCGTCTGAGCAGGGACAATGCAGCTGATGTTATACCACGTCCTCTCTTGCCGCTGTCTTGACAATGACTGAGAGATACGGTCTTCATTATGTTGTCTTATATAACTGGCGTGTTTACTCCACGAGATACTTTACACAAATAAATAACTTGTGCAAAATCTTTTATATTTAAAGACTTAGTTATTCAAATTAATTATATACTGATTTATAATTCTATTTTTAATCCAAGCTTCTCGTTCATTGGGTTGAATCATCACATGACTCGTTGTACTAGCTATATGATTGTGGGTATCAATGAGTAAATTACCCACTATTCTTATTAAACAATCTAAAGTTACAGCATCTTTCGGATGTTGAGGATCTTGTAACTGCATAATACGTTTATCATTACAAGTATATGCGGTTGAATCACTTTTTGATGTTGTTATGACTTGTCCAATAGTAGCAGCATCATTTGAATCTTCACCTGGTAAAATATTAATTATTTTCTTCATCTTTGCATCATATTTGGTCCCAAAGTGTTTATCCCAAGTTATTGTTTGTTTCAATGTAACACAATCATCTTCTTCATAACCAGGATAAATATTTTTTATTCTTCTATTACGACCATCGTATGTATCTAATCTACCACCACTTGCAATTAATGTTTGTACCATAAGAGGTACATCTGAATCTTTTATACCAAATCTTCCATTTGTTATTGTTTTATGTCCTGCATCCCATTCATAATTTTTTCCTTGCATTAAATCAAACTTTTCATTTCCATGTATAAATTTATCTCCCCGCTTTAACACGGCATCTTCATGTTTTACAAAATTTGATGTTTCCTTTTTTAATTCTTTAGATAATTGTTCCATAGTAACAGCATCTTTTGGTTGAGAACCAAACTTTACATTTGTCAATGTTTTACCATGACAATCGATTCCATTAACATCTTGTAAAATACAGTTGTCCTTGATGTATTTTAGGTTTACAGCATCACCGTCTTCCTTTGGGTATCCAATGTCATTTATAATAAATTTATAAAAAGAAAATCCATGTTCAGTTTTTTCCGGTATTATAGAATGTAAATATTCTTTATTAACTGAATCTTTATCATTTTTGGGATTTCCCACGTTGGTTATTCTATAATTTCCAGCTTCATACGTTTGTCCATCTTTTAAGTTATTACCCCATTGCAATTTTAAAGTATTTGAAAGTTCAGATGATAAGTACTCTTTAGTAATTGCATCAGAACCTTCAGTTGGTTTACCAACATTAATTAATCTATGTGATTTAACATCGTAAGTATTCTTATGTAATTTCAATGATGTTGAAGTAGCTTCTTTTACTGTCTTCAAATTTGCTCCATCAGTATCTTCTTCTGGATCTTTAACTAGTTTTAAACGTTTATTACTTATGCTATAGTCACCTTCAGGTGTTTGCGGTAATCCACTTCTTTTTCTGTCTTCTCCAACTTGCACTCCTAACGCGGAGTACCGTCCGAACTTGTCGACGCTCATGTTAGAACTGATACGTCTTACGCTTGCAACTCTTTTATATCCGCGGACAATTATACAACTATACCACGATTCCTAAGTTCATCAACTAGAGCCACCCATTCATTATTCAAACCCGTATGACCGGCTTCCATGGCTTCATGCAATAGTCTCATTCGGTCAACCAATTTATTGATGTCGTTGTAGTAAATCACATTTGTATTGTATAGATTTTTCATCAATCCTTTACCAGATGTTGAAGTATCTCCTTTACTCTTTTTACCATGTTGTTCAAGAAGTGATAAATCCATAAGTGATAAAGATTTTCTTTTCAGTGGTTGTCTCACCGCTGGTGCAGTACGTAATGTTGGCAATTTTCGTGGAGGAAACAACTTTTTTATAATGATGTTATATTTTGTTGCACGTGAACGATTAATCATTGCATCCTTTAAGTAGCTTCTTTTATGAGCGTTAGTATTTTGGAGAATCTCCTTAAAAACACTTAAATCTTTGGATGAATATCTTAGTGGTATATTTTTAAAAATTAATTCATATAATCCTTTTGTTCCTTTATATCTATGCTCACCAATAATGATGTAATCGTCTTGAGTTATTTCAAGCTTTGAATCACCAATCTTTAATTCATTCCCATCAATTCTTGCTCCGTATATGTGTGATCTACTCAAATTCGGGTTTGATTTCATGTCATGTAGCATTTTCATTATATATTTTCTTCCAAGAGGTCCATGTTGTAATATATCGCTACTCAATTGAGTTAAATTTGGAATAGATTGTTCAGCTTCAGGTATTGGCTGTTCTTCTCCCTTTTCAACAATTGGTTCTTCTTCTTTTGCTTCTTCTTGCTCACTAGCACTTGTGTATGAATCATCATCTTCTTCTTTTTTTAATGCTTGTACTTCTTGTTTAGAAACTGGTAGTAAAACATCTCCTTCATAACGAGGTTTACCAATAGTTTCTGATATCTGTTTTAAAGGTTCCGTAATAGGTTTAAATGTAGTCTCTAGAAATTCTTCTCTTTCACTTAAACCCATCCTCAATGCACGATTCTTCATCCTAATAGAATCACTGAGTGATTTTATTTCTTTCAATAGTTTTTCTTGATTCACCATGTTTACACTGTGAAGTTCAACGTGTAACTAGATGTAGCATCGGTAGTTCAACGCATAAATACAAATTTATCCAACCCTATACGATATCTACCATTTTTAATATCTTCTTCCTTCATAATAACGAGAAAGCTATATTTCTCATTCCATGCTTTGCCACACATCTCTTTAAATTTTTCAAATGGCATATCCGCATTTACATGATCATTATATATATGCTTTAAATTTGTTTCATCTTGCTTGAAGATGATCAACATATTTGCATTGTCTCTTATGAGTTGTTTTGGAATTTTACTGTATGTTTGACCAATATAAATGCTATCAATATTATGATGTCTTCCCATAGCAAAATAATTCCTTATTGTGTCATGATTTTCACAAGAAACATCGTCAAATATAAAAATAGAAAATGGTTTTGCTTCATTTGGTTGCATAATTGTTTCACTGGCATTAAACTTGTAAAAATTTACTTCAGGTACACTTGCAAGTACTTTATCCAATAATTGATATTTTGGTTGTTGCAATGATTTTGAAAAATGTATATATTGTTAAAACGCAATCCTTTAGGATTAGTTATAAGGTTAAAAACAACATTAGTTTTTCCACAATTTGAAGGACCAGTTATTAGACATCTTATCGTATTTGGTAGTAATTCACCATGTTTTCCATGATTTAACTTATCATTGTCAACTGTCAATTCATCAATGTTATTGATATTAAATCGATCTTTTTGTTGTACAATCTCCATCTTGTATAAAGGTTAAACACACAATGAGCTATTAAACAACTATACTAAGTCTTTTGAAGGAATCCAAGAGTCTTCACTTTTATCAAACCCTAACCACCGGACTTTAACCATATCCTTTTTCCTTTGTAAAATCTTCTCGACAAGATATACATCACCAACTGTTGATTTCAACAATTCGTGTCCATAAAATCCACCTTGAAGTAATTCACCCTTGTTATCCTTTAATAAATAGGTTTCAGGTATAGTTGGTTGCACTTTATAAATTGTAAATACTTCATTAGTCCAATTTGGTAGATATCTTTTACTAAATACACCTTTGTATTTGCTTATACGAACTTTATCGTTGACCTTGAACTTATTTGGTTGCAATTTTTCCAATTTCGGTGTTGTATTATTTTTAATGCGTTGTAATACAATTTTGGCATTAGCACTATTTACCTGGATAGGTTTCATTCCAATGGTACGATGATATTTGTTGTTATACTCTTTTATAAGTTGTGGTAATATGTCATACCACACGTATGATCCTCGTTTTGAAAATTGTTTATACATCGCACCTTTTAATGTTCTATTGAATCTTTCAATTATTGAAGCTTTAACTTCAGAATTTGTAGAATAATGATTTATTTGATATTTCTTCATCAAAGCTCCAAAGTCTTTATTAAAATATTCTTTTCCATCATCGGTCTGTAGATGTTTAATTTTAAATTTATTTCTTTGTATTGTGGTTTCCATAGCTTTTGTAACACTTTTACCAGTCTTATCCTTCAATGGTAAAGCGTCAGCTATTTTAGTAAAACAGTCTATAATTGTTAAAATATATTTAAATCCTTTGTTTAATTTACTGTGCGGTATCATTTCAATAAGATCAGCTTGATAAAGATCATTCATTCCTTTAATGATTGTACTTCTTCTTGGAAATCTTCTTCTTGCTGGTTTATGTAGTTCATTTACAATCTTGTCCTTCACACTTTCCATCTTCAGATGTTGCTTGTACACCGCATGTAAAAATACTGATCCATAGAATAGTTTATTCTCATTTATATAGTTTAAATATAGGTCAAGGCCATTTCATATTAGTGTAAAAAAGAGGGAACATGGCATTGGGCTTGCCATGTCCCCTCTTCTTTACGGAAAGGAAAAAGGAAGAAGGTAGAGGACGAAGAATAGGTTTACTGGTCGATAGGGTTTAGAGAGTAGTGGCCGAATGGTAAAGTATTAATTTTATCTTCTAAAATATGGCGCTTGTCATCTTTGTAGCTTAATGCCCACTTTGTTTGTTTGACACTAAAAATTTGATGATTATAACTTCTAATAGTGTTAAAAGTTGCAGTTGTTTCAATATTTTCAAACAAACATCTTTTATAATGTTCAAACTGTACGTTCTTCTTAAGAAAAGAAGTTTTTATTCCTTTGGCCTTCTTCGTGACTTGATGTTCGTTCCTCTCATTTATGTACAGTTGAAACGAATACAGTTTGGACATTAATGCTACAATTTCCATCATTGGCACACCATTCGTTTCATCTTTAAATTTTCCCAATACTTTCTTGTTTCTGACATAGTCGTAATTTGGATGATGCTTAGGATAATCGGAAAAGTCGAAATCATCTTTATATATAAAGGTGCGTAGATCTTCATACATGTCATTTGTTTTAATCCAGTAAATTAGTGCATCCGTATCCATATATGCAATACCAATGTTCTCTCTTCCATAATAGTTAACCATCTTCTTATAATGAAACTCGTACATATGTGTTTTTGAAATATCCAAGATTGACATTCCAAGATACAAAGGACGATCCATTTCAACTGACTTCTTGTTCATGGAAATAACAACTAGATTTTCATTAATAATTACAGATGAACCAAAGTTTGGTTGTTGCACCAATTTCTGTAATTTTACTGGATCAGTTACCAATTTGATATCCTTATGTTACCTTTTGTTTTCCAAAGTCTTGCCAAATATTGCATTATTCATTAATTTGAAAAAATCTTTTTGAAAACTTGATGTAGCGTTGGCTCTTCTTCTTGTGTTGTTGTCGATGTAAGGTTTTAACCAACAAGATTGAGAAAATTGTAGTACTCGATTAATTTTTGTAATTCTCAATCCTAAGTCTAAAGCTTGTTGTATCATCCAGTAGTGTCCAACATATCGAGACTTGTCGGTTAAAGTCATCATTAATTTCGGCCATCTTCCAGTAGGGGAAATTTCAGTCTTTGGAAGAAGTGGTAAATCGTAATGATGATCGTGAAGATGTTCAGGATATTCAAAATCAACATCAAAAATGTAACCAGTTTCACCATGCTTTGGTAAATCCATAATGTTTCCAATCGATTCTGGATCTATCCATTTAAAATTATCATATGGAAGGGGATTTGACATTGCCCATCCGTATAAGTTATTTGCATCGAAATAACCTAGGAATGTTGTTGGTTTTGATGCATCATAATCGGGCAGATACTTGTTATTCGCCTTAACATGTCTGGTTACACTTTGTGTCAATCCCCCTCGAACTCCTGATTCTAACATCAAAACCATATCTACATCAGTAAGAAGTTGTAATTTACAATTTGTTTCTTTCAACATGGCTTGCCATGCTAGTCCAGGTGAAGTGTATGAATGAAGAGGGTCCAATCCATATGCTGCAAAACACGTATTTCTAAATTCTTCCATTATATCACATAATAAAGTAACATCTAATTTAACATAAAAATCTGAATATTCTCCCAATGTTGTAAATCCTAATTCATTCCATACTTTACATGCATGATCATAATCCTCTTGAGATATGTCCATGTTGTATAATTTACTTTTGAATTCTTCTTTTGGCGGAAGTGATGTTTCATTAAATTTTTCTAAACTGTCTATATAATCATATGGGAAAACACCTTTCCGAAGTACGAGATCCAGTTTGTCGTTACTTACAATCTTCTTTGTTTCAATCAAATCTTTCTTCCTTAAATTTTCAGAAAGTTTAGACAAACTAGATGGCATAAATCGGTAGGAGTCTAAGAATCTTAATTTGACATTTCCAACTGTTTTAGAGAAACTTATAAATTTTTCTGAAGTTTCAGCCAACACATCTATTGAACCATTGTCTCTTCCTAATTCAGGTATTATAAAATGAGCATCATACCCACTGAGGTTATGCAGAACCACAGGAATAAATAGTGGTAAACGATAGCTCAAATTGCATTTATTACAAGCAGCACCCCTGTAATAACCTGTAAGGTGGTCATGATCTTTAACTTTATAATTGTCAATGGTAAATTCATTTTTACATAAGAAACAATGAGTTGCATTTTCATGTTGAATTTCCTCTTCTTCCTCCATCGGTTTCATTGGTACGATATTCGTATATAATCTTTGTACATTTTCAGCTATTAAATATAAATGGTCAAGAAATATTGTTTCCACATTTTCACCACGATATACTAAAGGTTCTGAAGTTAATCCATATTGGTTTAAATGTTCTTCTGATAATGTTGATTTAACCATTAAACAAAAACTATTTGGTTTGTGCATTTGATATTTCACACTTTTTCTAGCTTCACAATTTTCATCTTCTATAGGAATTAGTGTTGATTCAAAGTCCGCATATACAACTATAGGGATACGGTATTGATGATGAACCTTTTGAAATGTAACAAATGCTCTGTTTTCCAAAGGTAAATTAATCTTTGCTTCATAATTATTGTTACATAGCCTTTTGTGCTCTTGTAACCATTCTCTTCCTTGTCTTCCTTCTCGTTGAAAATTAAACCATCTCTTGCAAATTATCTTTCTGTGTCGATCTTTAGAAAGCTGCTTGTTAACAAGAGAGTCGAATTTCTTTATGTACACATAGTGAGACACATCTCCTCGCGTTAGTAGTAGTAAATCCGTATGATCTGGTAGCTCTTCTTTTACAACACGTAAAGGAAACACTTTGTTTGAACTATCTAATGCAAAAACATTGATAGATGTACCAGGATTTTTATTCTCAAATTTTGATATATCTTTCAGTGATACAGGGTAAGTAATTCCTTGAAAATTGTACCTATGTCTTTGATTCATAGTGTTTCATGTGTGTGTGTTTCATAGTGTTGGTTAGGTTTATCGAAATGATTTGGTACAAACTTAGATGTCATCGCATATCTAAAACATTCATTATCTTGATTTTTCACATTAATACATGATCTTGTATCCTTAATTCTTTTAGGCAAAGGAATGTAACTAGATCCCATTAGTCCATATCCATGTTTATGAACTCTTATATCTAATACTTCAATACTTGTAAGACTCCATCCGGATCCTCTTCCTTCGTGTTCCTGAATTTTTGTTAATATTTCTTCTATACAGTTTTCTACTATTGAATCAATGTTTGAACTTTTCATAATGGTTCGGTTTTTTGTTATGAATCCTCTTGGTGATAATTCTTCTTGTACATTTATAAACATAGCTTCTAGTAGTAAACCAAATTTAAGAAAGTTCAATCTTTTCAATTCTTCTTTTAAAGTTTTACTTATGATTGGTTTTGCTTCTCTAATAAATTCTTCTAGCTTCAAGTTTTCATTTTGAATCTTATGATGCATTACTACTTTACCAGGTAATGCAAATACTTGTAGATTCGGTAAAGTAGTTGAAGATATTGCTGTTATTTCATCTTGTTCATCTTGTTCTTCTTGTTCTTCTTGTTGTTCTTGTTCTTGTTCTTGTTCTTGTTCTTGTTCTTGTTTTTCTTCTGGGTTGTTGTGAATTAGTTCTTTATGACAGTCTAATAGAATTTCATCATGAAACGATTCCGAACATTTATCGCAACTATACATGTTGAGATGTTTACTCTTCGAAATTTCGCCAAGAAATGAAATGGGCTCTTGCGTTCCTCCTTTTATAACGGTTCCCCCACCACTATTTCATCTTCTTCACTATCCAAGGAAATCAAACGTTTTGAATAAAAATATTAACCTTCTACAAACTAATTGTTTATTCCCATTGGAGTTTTAGTATATACTTCTTTATATTCAAGCTTTAATTAACTTTCCCCCACCCAACTAATTTTAGTTACTTTTAAAACCAAACACCTGCCCTCCAAACATCTGTTAGGACAGATGTTATGTGAAAATGTTGAAAGAACAAATGTTAGGGTGGAAATGGCTAGAGCACAGGCACTTGGTTCAACTAAATTTGCACATAAATTAACTAGAGTTGAACTAAAAATTCGCATAAATTAAAAGTTAGTTCAAAACTAAAATTCCACAGTGTTAAAAAAACTAACAGTTCAACAAAAATAAACGTTAGTTCAAAACTGAAATTCAACAGTGTTAACCAAATTCTAACAGTCTAACAAATAGGTCAAGGTAATCCAATTTAACGCGAGAATGAGGAATAGAGCACTAAGTGGCATGTTAGTCCATTACCACAAAGTGATCTATTCCTCGCTCTCTATTTTACATCTATTTTTTTTTGTTTACTTATTTATATTAAAATGTTCAAATATTACTATGTAGAATGTCCATTCTTGCTTTTCAATTCTTCAATTGTTTTTAGCAATTGTAACAAATATTCGTTAGTTTTCACCAAAGTCTTTATTTTGCTACATCCAATTTCAATAGAAGGTATTATAAGTTGTAATTTTATAAGTTCGATCTTTTCTTTCTTGCGAATTTCTCTCTTTATTATGTTGTTCCTTATTTTTGCTGAAGATTTAAACTCCATGTTGTTTCTGCTAAAGCCACAATAATAAAAGTCTCTTCAAACAACCTGCATTTATACACATTTCCCCACCATTTTATAATCCCCACTCCTTTCCCCCTTCTTTATAGGATTTGAAAGGGATAGGGTGTAGGGTGGGGGAAGGGTAATTTTGTTATTACACTAGTTGTGCAAGAAAATAGCCGCCAGTGTCCACACCTTGTTCGTAGCACTCCATCATAGATTGTGCCCACTGCCACATGCGGTCTCTGTCATTTGGTGTGACAAGGAAAGAATGACTATCACCATACAATATAAAAGAGTCAATTCGTACATAACATCCTGAGTCCAACCATTTATTAGCTTCAGCCATAAACTTTTCTATTGTATCAAATGGAAATTGTGGATCAATTGCTATGACTTTACGTTCTTCACTAAGTTCAACAGTATAATCATCATCGTTCTCATCATCTTCACTTTCACTGTCGTTACTTAAGGTGTCTTCAGATTGTTCAAAAACATCAGAAATTTCGGAAAAATTGAAATTTTCATTCAGATGAGGAGGCATTTTGAAGCAAGAAATATTGTAAACAGCAGAGACGAAACGACAAGAGCGGCGTGTAGAAGAAAAATGAAGGGGTAACCAACGCTCGCTCCGCTTTTATAATAGTATGCAAATGAGGGATAGGAGCTGACCGTGACCAGTCATCGACCCAAAGGAGTGGGGGGAAGTACTTTTCATACTACTTGGATGGAAGTAGGTTAGTAGGTCACGAGACTTAGAGTGTTAAAAAATAATGGGGGAGAAACACAACGCTATAACGCATTGTGTTTCTCCCCCATTATTTTTTTAAGCAACAATTTGGAAAAAACAGAGTGAATTTACTGTTTACGCCCCCACCTTGTAATACGATCCTTTTTATCCCTGAGGAGAAAGTCTTGAGAATCTAAATTGTTAAATCTCTTCTCTTTACACAAATTCTCACAAACTCTAATTTTATATTTTAAGCCGTTACATTTTGCCAAAATGTGTTGGTGGTCAACAACACTTAGAAAAAAATATTTCAAACCTTTCTTAAGCCTCTCTCCTTTGACGGATATTATTTCAGGATCGTCTTCAACGGTGGGGGTTTCTGTCAGTTGTGGTCCAGAAAGATGTTTCACGACATGTACACGGCAAAAACTTTCGTTTTTAACACATTTCCTCCCACAAGCTGATCCTTTCTTAATTCCCCTGGTAAGCACTTCAGGGCAAGTAGTGGGACGGCTAAATGCCCTACGACGCTCTTCTTGTAATAATTGAAATTGCTCTGAAGGAGCAGGCTTAGGAGCAGGTTTGGGAGTAGGCTTAGTGGATTTAGTTTTATAATAGGTGTGGTCTTCAAGCATAGTAAGTGGTGGGGTAGGAGGCAATGGTGACAGTGGAATGACAGGTTTACTAAGATGATGAAGCAAAGTTTCAAATGAAGGGGTATTAGGACGGGGAGCTGGCTTCTGTGGAGGCGGCATGATGGTTGATGGCGGTGTAGAGTCGTTTGAAAGCGAAGTAGAAGGCGAAGGCGGTGAAAAAATGCTTCGAAGTTTAGAAGTCTTGGTAGGCGGAAGAATAGTGCCAGAAGTTGAAGGTTGGGATTCAAGTTGCTTCTTGTACCAGTCAGGAGGATTTTTCAGACGAAGAGTTTTCTTAGGTGCAGTAACAGCCGTAGTAGAAGTTGAAGTAGAAGTAGAAGTTGAAGTAGAAGTTGAAGTAGAAGTTGTAGTTGGCAGAGATGACATGGTTGTGGCTCCAAGTTCGCAGCGTAACGTCTGGAATCAGAATGAAATGTTAGCCGCAGTCGGTGCGTCTTTTATAACAATATGCAAATGAGAGGGGTAGCAGCTGGCCGAGACTGATTATTGACCTGGGAGGTGGGAGAAAAGGGGAAAGAGAAGGTATTTATTTTGAATAATTCGCATAACTTTTGACTAAAATAAGATAACCACATTCTTCTTTTACTAAAATGTTTGTCTTACATAGACCTTTTCAATGATGTATCGCTTGTCCAAATCTGTCAATCCGTTATCAAGTTATAGCCATTTTAATTTTTCAGGTCATGACCGGTCATTCACCCGGAGTAGTGGGGGAAGGAGTGGGGGAAAGGAGGGGGGGGGCTCCATTTTTTCGGGGGGGGGGGGCTCCATTTTTTCGGGGGGGAGGGGGGGGAGGGGGGGAGGGGGGGAGTGGGGGAGGGGGGGAGGGGGGGAGGGGGGGTTATTGACCCTTCCGAAAGTGGGTCAAGGTCATTCAAGATTTATAATGATCCAAGGTGATGGGAACAGTAATACTGTTCCCACCACCCTGTTTGCCTAACGGTTCCCACTCCCAACCCACTAGTTACGTTCTGCAAGGGACATCGACGCAATTTTGTTTGGACCGTCCGGATCTACCGTAACGGTCCGGTCCGGGTCTACCGTAACCGTGAATTCCAAGGGAAACTGGAACAGTTAATGCAGAAACGCAACTCTAACACCCACCCAACTAATCCCACCCAATCATATTCCTAAACAAAATGCAAAAACCTAGTCCGCAATTTGCGGATGTCCCACCCCTTCTAAGTGAAGTTCAACGGAACTTCTGAATTTACAATTAATCTACCCCCTAACATCTAGCTGTAAGGCAAAACAACATTAATTAGTAGTACCAACACTTAAAACTAACAACACATCATTATTAAAAAACCAAATAATTCAACACAACCAAATACCATCATTATTCTTAAAATTAATACACCTTAATGCTAAACCCAACTTATAACTAACATCGCAATGCGCAAATTATTTCTTAAATTAAATACAACTTAAAACTAAACACACACACACACATACCACATTGCATTAAAAAACGCAACATAGTAGAAGAAGTTCAAATATATATATAGGCCTACTATATATTTGAAACCTCTTGCTGAGTCGCCAACAACCTTTCGCTATGAAAGTTTGTTGACGACTGACGCTAAGATCAGGCTCGTATTGCTCCTCGGATTCTCGAGTAGTGGGGGAAGTTGTTTCACTCCAGTACAGTGTTCAATCCAGTCCAGTTCGCAGCAGTGTAAAAGGAAGGCAAAGGAGTGGGGAGCGGCGCATGCGCAACAACGCAAAACCAAGGTTTGAGGTTAGAATTATCCATGTGCAGTAGCGCTAAAGTGAGTAATACAGGACTAGGCGCATGCGCATAGCATAGACTGATTCCGATCCGGAGAACTCGTTGCATGCGCAGCAGGTTTGAGGTTAGAATTATCCATGGCAGCCGCCATGTTTAGTCTGGTTTCACCACATAGAGTCAGCAACCGGTGGTGACCGGTCATTGGCCTAGAAGGAGTAGGGAAAGGTGGTGACCGGCCATTGACCCAGAAGAGTGGGGGAAGGAGTTGGGGAGGGGGAGGGGGGGGGCTCCATTTTTTCGGGGGGAGGGGGGGAGGGGGGAAGGGGGGGGAGGGGGGGAGGGGGTCATTGACCTTTCCGGTCATTGCCCCAAAACCCCCTACTACTCAGGTGAAAGTCGGTCATCAGCGGCAGCTGCCCGGAGTAATTGCTATAAAAACCAGGTAGTTGGCTCGGGCATCTGCCCAGGGAAGTGGGCCGCTGCTAGGCTATAAAACTAGACTGCTCATTTGCGCCGCGGCCATTAACTTACTGGCTTTCATGTTGATTGCATCGTTATAGCTACTACATTATTTACGTTCATTTACTTCTAACCTTACCACATAGTGTTTCATTACTACATATTGTTTAGTTAATTCTAACCTATAACTCTATTTTGTTAGTACATGACATTCTGTTTCATTTATCTCTTTATAACATATTTTATTTCTCAGTCTTCTTTTAACTTCAACATATAACACACCTCCTGTAATGGTTGCGCAGAGTTTAAAATTGAAACTGTTGCGAACACAACACATATTACAAAATAATTCTAAACTTTCAGTTTCAAAGTCTAAAACTAATTTAAGTAAAGTAAGAAAGCGGTACAGTTTTAACCCATTATACTTTTCGACGACTTCGCGGGTTAATGTTGATGATAGTATTATTCATGACATCTTGCGTTATATGTTACACTTCAACAATTTTGAACTTGTTACACCTATCGACTGTGTTCAACAAGTTTTTTTATTTTACCCCCACTATTCCTTATATAAGTGCTCTCACCACAATTCCTACTTTATACTCCTCTATTCTCTACATCTTAGCTAAGATTTGAGGTTAGAATTATCCATGGCGGCCACCATGTCTGGTTCAGTTTTACCACATAGAGTCGGCGACCGGTTATTGGTCTAAAGGAGTGGGGGAAGGGGTGGTAGGGGAAGGTTGCCATTTTATAAGCCCTCTCCCTAGGCGGCGCTTCTCATTCGATCGCCAACTTTCAAACGATAAACACCTCTCCCATGGCACGAATCAATTATCCCGCTATCACCAACTACTTCAACTTAAAACTATTTCTGGTGATAGTTGGATAGAATTTTTAAAAACTTACTCTGGATGACCTTGACATATTTTCCACATCCCAGTTATAAGTTTGAATTTCAATTTTAAACTAACTCTTAATTTTTCTTCAACTGTTAGAGTTTCGTCAACACCGACGAATTTCAATTTTGAACTAACTTTTAATTTTATGCGCAAATTCACTTCACCCTAACGCCAACACTATCGCCATCTCCACCCCAACCTATATGCCATAACATATAACTACAGCATCTCATATATACCCTCTAACCCCCACCGGAAGCTATGTGACATGGCAGCTGGCGCCAGCTGCCAAGTCACGTGGCTCGGTGGGCACGTGGTCGGTTTTAAAAGTGGCCATTCCCCACTACTTCAGAAGAACATGTTTAAGAACTAGACGGGCCGCCACAAGAGCGAGAATCCCCGCAGACAGAGTTCGTAAAGTCGGAGGCCTATAAAGCTGCGAGAAAATCTCTCCGCCAGGCGATCAACAGGAGTAAGGCGAATAGCTGGAGGAGACTTCGTGACGACGTTGACTCCGACCCGTGGGGCCTGGGTTACAAACTTGTAACACAGAAACTCGGCGCCCGCTCTCCACCTTCCATCATGGAGGGCGCCACCATGGGGAGGATCGTCGCTGCGTTGTTTCCTGAACATCCACAGCGACCGCCGGTTGACTTCGGACGGGTAGAGGACGTTCCACTCTTCACTTTCGAGGAGCTGGAAACCTCCGTTCTCTCCCTGAAGAGTAACAAGGCTCCTGGCCCGGACGGGATTCCCAGTGAGGCTCTAAAGAAAGTATTTTCAATCAACGCTGACTTGTTGTTGAAAATGTACAATGCCTGTTTGGTAGAAGGGGTGTTTCCGGCTCCCTGGAAAACAGCCAGGCTTGTACTGATCAGCAAGGGCAAAGGTGATCCAGAGCTGCCGTCGTCCCACAGGCCTCTCTGCATTTAGGACACGGCTGGGAAGCTGTTCGAGAAGCTGATCCGTTCCCGCCTGACTGCTGCCGTGGAAACTGCCGGGGACTTAAGCCCCCGTCAGTACGGCTTCAGAAAGGGACGGTCAACGATCGACGCTGTCACCGAAGTTCAGAGAGCTGTGGAGAGAGCCGAGAGCCACAACCATTTCTCCCGCCGAGTAGTGCTTCTTGTTACGCTTGATGTCAAGAATGCCTTTAACTCGGCGAGGTGGGTCGATATGTTGGATGCGCTCCGCAACACCTTTCGTATTCCTGCATATCTGTTGCGGCTCATCGAGGATTATCTACGCTCTCGAAGCCTGATTTATGACACGAGGGACGGAACGCAGACAATGGAAGTCACTTCTGGTGCCGCACAAGGTTCAATACTCGGCCCGGATCTCTGGAACGTTGCCTATGACAGCCTCCTGAGGTCCGAGATGCCTGAGGAAACCACTTTGGCTGGGTACGCCGATGACGTTGCAGCTCTCATTGCTGCACGCAACGTTGAGCTGGCCCAACTGACGTTGAAACGAGTTATGCGGGTGGTCAACAACTGGATGTCCGATCACGGTCTCTCGCTTGCTCTCAGTAAGACGGAGATTGTGATCCTCACGAAGAAGAGGATCGACACCGTCGTCCCGCTCCGAGTGGGAAGGGAGGTGGTCACATCAACTCGTGCCGCCAAATACCTCGGGGTTATGGTGGACACCAAGTTAAGCTGGAGGGATCAGATCTTCCGTACGGCGGACAAGGCCGCTAAGGTAGTCACTTACCTTAGTAGGCTGATGGCCAATGTCGGAGGTCCCTGATCCAGCAGAAGACGTCTGTTGATGTCCGCGGTCCAGTACGTGCTCCTTTACGGGGCAGAGGTGTGGGCAGGCGCTCTAGATAAGGAGTGCTACAGGTTGCGACTCGCCCGGGTTCAGCGCCAAGCTGCGCTCCGGGTGTGTTCCGCCTACCGAACAGTGTCCGAGCCTGCCGTCCTGGTGGTCGCCGGAGTCATCCCTGTCAAGCTCTTGGCAGGGGAGAGGAAAGCGATTTATCAGAGACAAGGCGAAATCGGCAAGGACACGGCAAGAACAGAAGAGCGCTTCCGAACCTTCCAGCAGTGGCAACACAGCTGGGAGCACGACACCCGAGGACGATGGACTGCGCGACTCATCGAGCAGGTCCAACCATGGGTGGAAAGGCGGCATGGCGAGGTGGACTACTACCTGACCCAATTTTTGACAGGTCACGGCTATTTTAGGTCGTACCTGAACCGGATGGGAAAGACCGGTTCACCGGACTGCATTTATTGCCCGGGTGTTCCCGACGATGCGGAACACACATTCTTCCGCTGTCCCCGTTGGGAAGGTCCCCGCCTGGAGGCCACACAAATCTTTGGTGTATTTTCGGTGGACTCGGTCGGCCAAAAGATTTTGGAGGATAAGGGCAACTGGGATTGTTTGTCACAGTTCGTCCGGGGCATCCTCCTGGAAAAGAAAACCGATCTGGACCGCGATGTGGCCTAGATCCCTTGATCGAGCGGCTGGATAAGGAGTGAGCCCCATGGGCGTAAGCCAAATTTAGGCCTAGCCTGACGTAATGTGACAAACAATTCCAGGTTAGATTCCTAAAGAGTAGAGGAGGTTTTTTAGTGGGTAAACCCGTTTTTTTAGGGGAGCCCCACACTACAGGCTGGCCACCTGTGTGCGTAATGCATTTTTCCACCTCTCCCTCAAAAAAAAAAAAAAAAAAAAAAAAAAAAAAAAAAAAAAAAAAAAATCTGTTACCTTCCGAACTTTATTTCTAAAAAGGTCGATTAATTACAATACAGTTTTACTTTACTTCATTTACAAAGGTGAGGTTTTTAGTTATTTAAAACTACGCCATATAAGTTACAAAAAGTCTTTGAAAAGTTGTTAAACTAATTACGATGTTTTGTATATATAATGCCCGAAGCCGTTTTTTGTGACATGGTATTTTTCAAGGAGCAATCGTTTACTTTCTATACAGATAGTCTAAAAGTGTAAAATTTTGAACTAGTCATGTTATTAGACCTCACACACCACTCAATTAACGTATTATAACAATAAACGACACCTCAAAAAATGAATTAGTTGTGTCAAGAAACTTAAAATTTGTAATACGCCGTCATTTTTTAATAACACGTAACTTGAATCAATATGTTTTCTATTTTCATCATGAAACTACAGAAAACGACTATTTTGAACTTGTAAAAGATCAAATACATTGAAATACGCATTGCAAAATGAGCATAGCCTAAAGTTTTTATGGCTTATAGTGATTGATATAGTAATAGTTGTTCAGGTTTCAGTAACAAAATAAATGAAGACAAAGGCAAAATCCTTGGTCCCAATGTTTGGAAAATACTTTTTAGACATTATAAATTAAAATACATTTTGAAATGTTTTAAAACTACTTAAGTATACGTTTTTGTTACTGAATCCATACCTTACTTTAAAGAAAAATATACTGATACTTATAATAACCTCTTTGTCTTTTTCATGGCCATATTCATATCTCTCACATATAAATTTAATATTTAATACTGTAATAGCATACACGTTTTAAAGTCACGAATTTAATAACAATTAAAAAAATAGTTTATGCCAGTTAAAACACAAATGCTTCAATCTATTGTGAATATACAATAACATGCTGATTACAAAAGCATGTAAATTACATGCTTGGAAAATTTTTATTACGAATAAAATATGTAGGACTTATCAAAAGACAAATTGTATGAAAATCGAAACCATTTAATTGAACGAAATACCATGAAATATTTGAACTGTACTCCAGTAAATACCTACTCATCTTAAAAAGGCGATGGTTTTCCTAACCCTAAAGGCGTAGACGGCTGAGAACAGACATTTTCCTTCCGTTTCCGCGCATGCCCGATGAGATCGATTGTTGGACTCGCACCAGTCAGTTCCCGCTGTCGCCACCAGAGTTTACCCTAAACATTGGATGCCTAGCGGCACCTAGTGGTTAACTAGGAACCTACATTTTGCCGACAAAATGATTGTGGTAGCACATTCTACAGCTAAAAACTATAACTCTTTAACAGCCATTTCCTCAAGAATTTTTTATTGCGACAACTTCCGCTGTTGACAAATTATTTAAAGACCAAAGCAGGGTGACTTGGAAGTCAATCTGATACATTACTTCTGTTGTGTTCAAGTTTTATTAATTGTAAAATAAGATACAAAAATTGTATTTTTCCAACTACAATCTCAAAGTTCTGTCAGCTTAATTATATTTTGCCGCTGACGGTAAACGGCTGATTTCTCAATATTTAATCACTAAAATTCTAAAGTCGCCCTTTGCACTCGTGTTTATGTTGTAGAGCTAAGTGCTAGAGTGGTTGTAAGATTTAAAGTTTCACGATAAAACATTATACTCGTTGAATGAAGTACATTTTTACATACAACTCATATTTACCTAACTAATTACATAAAAATACAAGATATTTTAACGTTTAAGAGATTGATCCGAATTGGGCAGTGAATTTGGTTATTACCATTAAAAATATAAATTTATTTGTTTGCTACTACAGGGAATAATACGAACTGGTAAAGTTATAAGTTTATCGTGATGATTTTTTCGCCATTTGTTTTTTTAACATAAAATAATAAAAAATTATAGGCGCAGTTAGAACTGCATATAAAGAATATTTTCTTGGTATTAGAATGCAATTTATTTATAGTTTACGACTTCCTAAAAATTTTAAACATCTTGGTTTTGCCAAAGAAAAATATATCTTAGGTTTACAAATCTAATATTTACGGCCATTGATTTAATCGTAGAAAGCAGGAATTGTTAATATCTGTTGCTAAGAAACATAAAAAATTTATATTTTATCAAGAGGTTTTGTTCGCTCGGATAAAAAACTCTTATTCTTCAGAGAAATGATGAACTGTTTTTAGCGAGTGTCTTAATGGGATGAAAGATGTGTTTATTTTACCACGTAAGTAGATCCCTCCATTGTAAAATAATAAATATAATTTTAGATTGAATTTAAAATCATATAAATTTATCCTATTAGGAACTTATAATAACAACGGACAATGTATTAGTTATATTCAACAGTCCGTGGGTTTTATTTTTTAAGATCGGTCTCATTGGACTTTGGACTTATGACTAGCATACCAACTAGTTTTTCTTGGACTTCATTAAAAAAGTTGACGGGTTTAATTCCTGGGATAGCCACAAAATTATCGGTTTGGATCGCTATCCGTAAAACTGTTTTGGGAACTTGGTAGACTGTAACCACTAAACTAAAAAGTGCCTTGGCTTTACCAAAGTCAATTGAAACACTTAACTTTATAAATAACCATGCACACTAAGACGCATGACAAATAACATAAAACAAGACTATGTTTCTTGTGTATTTTCGCGGAACTGACGATACACACATTGAAGACACCCTCTTAACTTGTGAATGGGCAATTAGAGGGAACCACAACTTAGCTCATGTCAAAGGATATACCTAGCACTCAATCTCATAACTAACTTAACTGATACTTGGAAGTTTTCAAGGGGGATTGGTTCTCAAAATTGTTAACAATAACTACATATGGTTGATTCCTAATCTGAGAGCTTTTTTTTTTTTTTATTTTGAAAACTACAACGGAAAGTTGAATTCTTTTTATAAAAAAATTAGCTAATTGAAAACCAATCAGCTATCAAATAAAAAATTAAGAAATATTTTTAACTAGATACATCAAGATTCGTATATTGTTTGATTTTTAAAATTACTTTAAGTAACTCAATCTGGAGTTTACGAAAAAATACCAAACCTACAATAAGTCATTTTGTCGACGTATGATTTATCCAATATTATAAATTTATTATGATAAATGAGCACTTGCTGATTTTGAATGCTGCGTTGAATGATTTGCTAGTATGACGTTAATGTAAGCTATATAGGCTATTCGTATTTGAGTTACAAGCGCATATATTTTATACGCTTCCAGCTAGTTGCCATTTTTTCAGAATTTAGATAAAGACCTACAGATTTCACAATTCTGTTTCCAAACCCTTCATGAAAAAAAAAAACTTAATACAGCACTATAAAAAGGGAATGGTGTTCATAATTTCGAATTAACTCGTATTATAAAACCTGCTAAAACTTTAAGAATGTAGGCTAGTGAAAAAGAGTAAAAGTTTTAGTCTAGTTTTCATTTTAAAGTGACAAAGTTACAAATTTGTTTTTGTCAAGTGAGGAAATGTTATCTATCTGAATTAATTTTGTTTTATGTTTATTATAAAAAATATAATTTAAAATTTAAAACATTTTGTTTATACCTGCACGAATATACTCTACTTTAGTATTGTCATTTTGTACATTTTGTACTTTTGTTCATATTGTAGTATTGTCATAGTATAGTAAGATAGAGGTAAATTGGATCATAAATAAATTACAAAACTTGTTACCAGTTAACTCATGTAAAGCCACTCGTTAATTTCTGCATCATGGAGCAGACTGTAAAATTATGTATTAGTTACAAATTCCAATGATCCTCACTAGTATTTCTTCGAGAGCCGATCGGTTTGCATAAAACTTTCCTTTTACTGTACTGCAATTTACAAAATGTAGCTTATTTTCAACTCCAAATTTACATTGTACTTATTTGAAATATGATTTGTAATTAGAAGCGGTTTTAGTGTATATTTTCAGAAACATTTAATATTAAGAACTCTTCTGTTTTTATCTTTCACAATCGCAACCCTAATTTTGTGGCAACTTCCTTTTCAGAAATAAAAAGCAAACGTCTACAACACTCAAAAATACTCTTACACTTATACTGCAAAGATTAAAGAAGGTAAATTAATGAAAGAGGGATTCTCTCTTTGGGCCTGATGATGATCGGTGTGTCCGGTCGAAATCGATTGCCATTATCCATCTTTTCATATATTTACCGTCTGTATTCTTTGCAGTATAAGTGTAAGTATATTTTTGAGTGTTGTATAGACGTTTGTTTTTCATTTCTGATTACAAACAACAAGTATCATATTTAAAAAAGTGTTTTAATTCTATTTAAGATGCTCACAAGAACACGATTTGTTTGTGGTTACTTGATGGGTTCTGCAAAACAATCTAAATTAAAATACATACCTATGTAAATTTACCTTACCATTAATAATTTTTAATACAATATTATATAGATTTCTTGTGCTTAAAAGATTTTGTTTAATTTTTTATTTGAATTATTTAATTGTTTTAATGACATGAAACATAAAATGCAGATAAATTTTTAAAATTATTGGATGAGTTCGACCTTTTAGTGAAACACATATAATTAAAAACATTGGTAGAAACTATATATATATTTTTATGATAACAATAAGTTTTTGATTTTTTCAGGAATCAAGATATGTTGTTTTTCTGAAGAATAATGTGTATGTTTTAATTCTGCTTGGTATCCAAGGTTTATGGGGTCTTACATATGTAAGTAATGTTTTGAATGTTGATATATTAATCTAAAAAAGCTATCTGAATTTGCAATGTAGAAATATCATAATTTTATCAAATACCCTAAAGAAAAATTAACAAACAAATAGTAAAAATTATAATCTCAATAAAAAGTATTTTGTTAATATGTGATTTCGGTCAAATAACGTTAACCAAACTTCCAAAAGTAACATTTAGGATTATAATACTAAAAGTTTTGAATTATTAACAAACATTTCTAAATATTATAATTATTAACGGACCTTGGATTTTAATTATTTTATTTTCATCATATATATTTTTTAGCTTAAACCATAAACGAAATTAATATAGATGTGATATAGATCGGACTCCTTTTTACCTCATTATATACAGGGCCGGCCCTAGGGTTTCTGGCACCCCAGGCAAAATTGTTGATAGGCGCCCCCCCCCCCCCACAACGAATCCATTCGAGCCATTTATTTTAGGCGTTACAACATATTGCAAAAAATAAAGTTTATAGTAAAAATAAGTTTTTATTACCAATTTACTATCAGAAAAAACAAACTTAGAGTAAAAAAATATTCATAAATTTATTATAAACAAAATTTGAAAAATTACTTATTTATTGCGAATATGCAAAGATTCATTTCATTGGGAAGCTCAGGGGCGATGTTTACCGTAAGTTGTGGGGATTTTTACCACCGGTCGGGGACGCTCTATACCGCTGTCATAATCAGGGCGCTATTTACCATCGATCATGGGCGCTTTTTACCGCCGGGGGGACGCTGTTTAACTCCAATCAGGGGCGCTAATTTACCGTCAATGAGGACGATTTTTACCGCCGGTGGGTAAAGCTATTTAACTCTGATCAATAGCGCTATTTACCGACGATCTTTGACGATTTTTACCGCTGGTGGGTAACTCTGTTTAACTAAGATTAGGGGCGATATTTACCGTCAATTAGAGAGCTAAGTTAGGGCGCTTAGAGGGCCATGAAGGGGCGATTTTTACCGCCGATTGGGGGCGCAATTCAATTTTGATCACGTGTATTTGGGGGCGCTGTTTAACGATGGTTGGGTGCGATTTTTGAGGCTGATTTCAGACGCTATATATGCCTATCGGGGGCGCTTTTACCGCCAATCCAGGGGTTATTAACCATATTTTGGGGGCGCTCTTTACTGCCGATCAGGTTTGCTATCTACCGCCGATCAGGGGCGCTATCTACCGCCGGTCGGGGTGCTATCTACCGCCGGTCGGGGGCGCTATCTACCGTCGGTCGGGGGCGCTATCTATCGCCGGTAGGGGGCGCTATCTACCGCCGGTCGGGGGCGCTCTTTACCGCCGATCGGGGGCGCTCTTTACCGCCGGTCGGGGGCGCTATCTACCGCCGGTCGGGGCGCTTTGAACCGCTGATCGGGAACACTTTACGGAAAATCAGGGGCGTAGTCTCCGCCGCGATGGCGCCCCTCGTTCACCGGCGCCCTAGGCGCTCGCCTAGTTCGCCTATATGGTAGAGCCGGCCCTGATTATATACATTGACTAAATCCTTTCAATTGCGTAAAAATTTCGTTCTTTCAATTTCGTACTTGGTCACAAGACAAAAATGCTAAAAATACGTTAAAAATTTTTAATGTGATTTTTCCAGTAAGAATCAGTTGGAAATATATTGGAAAGTTTTGGGACATAACAGTTCATGCTTTATCTAGGAGTACATTTCCTTTCAAGAATAGCAAAATTGAAATTTTAGAGAAACAGAATGTCGGGTCGAGAATAAACAATTTTATAATTATCAAAGATGACAAAACAGTGAATAAATAACATCAATAATTACAGTTTTCTTAACATAATTGGCAGATGATAGTCATTTTTATAGTCATTTAAGTCATTTAGGATAGTCATTTAAGTCATTTTTATCGCAAATGTTTTCATAAAGTGTAACTGACCATAGCTGATTGCACCTCTTCATTCGCGACTCTTATTGAGAATTTTCCCGACTGACCATGAGAGTCCGCAAAAGTCAAATACCCTCCTTCCACTAAAACCCGCAAAAAGAAATTTTCACAATAGTGAGGTAACTGATCCACTTTGTCTCTTAAAAGTATAACATCCATGTTTGAGATTTCTTTTTTCAAATCCACTTCAGCAGTTTTTCTCAAAACCAAGTCAACCACCCGTTTCTTCAAAGTATCATCGCCTACCATGAAACCGATCAACAGGGAAGTCAACCCCGAGCCAGTCCAGTACACTGAGATTCTCTTGTAAGCGAAAAATTCGTTGATAGAAAATGGATTTGACAGCTTGAACAGCCCATCACTGGAACTATATCCACCGTACCATTTGATTACCTCCTCGAACTGGTGAGAAAGACTAAAGTTTTTCAATAAATTGCTCACCTCATCGTTCGTAAAACCAAAAAATGTAATGAATTCCACACGCTGCATAAATGGAACAAGTTCAAATTTGGCCAACACTGGGCTCTTTACTCCATAGATCCAGTTTTCACTTGCGATAAGAGCATTTGAGATAAGATTTTCACTAGAGAAAGTTTTATTTAGAACTGAAGAATACCAATCGACAATCGAAGGCAAATCTTTTTTTACCTGAAGAATAGCTTCAGTGATTCCTTTCCCAAATTCGTCAGCCAACAGTATAACTGGTTTTCCATGATGTGCATGGAGAACTTCAACTAGAAAATGTAGACCCTCCTCAACTGTAGAAGGGTCCATCAGTCTGACGTTAGTAAGGTCTGTGTAGACTTCTAACATTTTTATTTGTTCTTCACTCAGCTTTTCGCTCTCAAAAAGGTACATGTGATCACTGATTGCATTATAAACAGAGACTTTGAAAGCTGTGAGTATATTGTCCACATTACTCGAAGCCCCAATTATTTTCAAGCTGAAACGTACAACAGGATGTTCTCCTAAGTGTTGCTTAACAAAGTCCTTAGCATCCCATATTTTAGTACCTGTGAAAAACTTTTCTATTTCTGTCTTGGGATGGTGATTTCCAAAAAACAAACTTAACATATCAAGGTTGGTCGATTTTCCAAACTTACTTGGTACATTAACGAATAAATACTTGTGTTGTAGAAATTCTTGAATTAGTAAAGTTTTGTCCACGAATGTGTTTTTATTTCGTATTTCCATGAATTTATTATCGAAAACACTTTTGGAAGACACATGGTAGAAAGTTGAAACAAGTAGTGGTAGTGAAGCTAAAATAAACATAAGTTAAATTAAATATTAACAATCAAACTATGGGCACAAAACAAAAGTTTAGTACAACTGTCGGTGAATCATTTAAAGCAATTACAAAGAATATAGCATTTAAAAAGATCTTTACGATAAAATCAAACGATGAATCATAACAATAATGTTTATTGTAATTACTTACGGAAATACTAAGGCTTTTCAAACTAATGATAAAAGAATGATTCTTAATAAATCATTGACTTTAATTTTCAACTTTTAGACTTCTTTTAATAGCAAGGAGATTTGCAAGGTTGGTATCATACAAATTTTATACTTCTTGTATTTGAATTATATGATGGTTAAATTCTCAAAGACCTTTGAGCCCCGATATTAAGGAGTATTAATAAAATCTTTTGCAATAAAAAGTCAAATTTAAGAAAATGATATGTGGTTCATTTTAATTTGAGTACTACTGATTACACTTGTCAGTCTATATGAAAAATATTAATTGTTGTAGAGGTAAAAAGACACGTTAAGTTTTTACAAGGCAAGATTTTTTACGTTTACAGATCGATGTTACATAATAAATAACACAATAACCAAACAATTCTAGGCTACTTTCAATGAGTAATAAAATAAATATTATGTGGGCTAAGATTGAAGAAAGGTTGGATACGGAATTTTGAATTTTAGTTTATTTTTCGTCACTTAGTTAATTTTTAATTTGTACATGATTGCCACACGAGTAAATGATAAAAAAAATTAAAATGTTTTAGATGAAAACAGAAATATTTTTGGTTCTAAGTTTAAAGCGGGCTGGTTAAAGTTTTATTTAAAATTGTAGATAAATGAGTTTATTTGATAAAAAGCACAATTTACAAATAATATAAATGAGATACAATATGGTAATATCAAAGTTATGATCAAAATGTAAATTTCTAAATAAGTTTGTTTGCTAATTTATTTAATTAAAAGTTGAAAATTCCAGCTGCTTTGAGGTTAAATAATTATAAGGATTTTAAAAAGTGTTTAATTCAGGTACATTGGTAATGATTTATTAAATTTTCATTGTGTTTGTACAATTTGTCGAGAGAAATTGTAGACAATTTTAACTATAAATAATATGATTATAGTATACTGTTAATACAAATAAAGCTAGTTATAATGCTTGGGAACTCTATTATTTCCACTACAAAAAAGCAATTATTTTTAAGCTTGTTCGAAAAGGTTGTCACAATTAAGTAGTTTTAGTAGTCTACAAAAAAAAAAAAAAAAAAAAAAAAAAATTAAAGTACATTTATTACAAAAGACTTCATGGTTTTTATTCATAGTCATAGCCATTTATTTTCTGAATATATACAATTTACAATATTTCATATCATCTTTCGTCAATTTTACATATGTTTACAAAATTATGTACAAATGAATGAATAAATAAACTAAAACGGATCATACAATACAAAATTAAAAATATTTATTCAAGCAGACAGGAATTCATCAACACCGTATATTTCTTTATTTATAAGAAAATGTTTAGTCTAATTGTTAAATTTAACAAAACTTTTGCAACCTCTCAAGTCACTGGGAAGATTATTGTAAAATGTTTTGTCAGAATGAAGCACCTCTCTTTCCGATAAGGATGGGTGAATTTGGGAGGGAGGAGATTAGCACCATGTCGGGTGGGGTACCGATGATTTTCCCCTACAGTTTGGAGGGGACTATGTTTTTGTTTTACCAATAAAGTTACAACGAGTATAAGAATGTACAGTGAGGAAAGGTTCAGAATGGTTGCCTAAAAACTCCTCTACAGGAGGAGAATGGCGGAAGTCCAGAAATTACACGAACTGCCCTTTTTATGTTCTAAAAATGCTTTATTGGTATGAACAGAACCACCCTAAACTTTAACCCCGTTATGACATAATGGATTGAAAACCACCGTGGTATACTGCTAACAGATCCTCACGCTCCAGCAATGGAAACAATGTCCTCAGAGTAAAGTTTACCCTACAAGCTTCTTACAAAGGTATGAAATGTGGGGGTTTCATGTTAGTTGGGAATCCATCCTTACTCCAAGAAACTTGATATTGAAAACCTCTTTTATAGAAGATTATGGGAAACTTAAATTCAGAGCAGGCTTGTTTCTGGTAAGAAATTGGACATAATTGGTCTTGTCCCGATTTAGAAGCAAGTTATTACACAACAGTCAATTCTAAAACTCAGATACCGAAAGAGCAATGTCATCTTGAATATTTTCCGTAGAGTGTCAAGGAAGGTGATTGAACATGAGCCCCATTCCTTTGTGATCATTGTTTAATGCTTATATGTTAATGCCCCAGGTATAATTTTAAATACTTAAATTCTTTTTATGTGACCTGTATAAAACATTTTAATGGAAAGAATTCCAGATCCACAAAAACACATTAAACTAAAAAAATGACTCCTTAAATAATTTAAGCTTATGTTACTGTTACATTTACAATGCGTTAATTGTCAATTGTATTCTTTAGTTTTTAATCATTGATATTTCAATCTAGGAGCTTCACCACCACACCCCGAACTTCTTCGTTGGGAAATTTCAGAGTTAAATTACCAGGATGTTCTTGTTCTTCAGCTGGCGTTACAAAACCTGATTCAAGAAGAATTCTTAAAAAGAAATTAAGGCAATTCTCAGGTGTTTCAGCAATACTCTTGGTTATATCTTGAAGTTTTAAAGTTTTGTTCATCTCCTTTAAACTCATATCCACAGTCCTTCTCCAATATAACTCAATAATGTTTTTCTTAAGTGTTTCTTCTCTCGCCATCGTTTTTAGCAAGTCATAGCCTAACACAGATCCCGTCCAATGTACAACTTCTCTCTTACGAGCCAAGTACTCAATTATCGAATAAGGATTGCATATTTTGAATAATCCATCAACAGAAGAATAACCACAATACCATCTTAACACTTCTTTCGTCTGTTTCAGAGTTATATTATGAACATTCTTCTTCAAAAGGTGTTCAGCTTCATCGTAGGTGAACCCGAAAAACCGGCTCCACTCTACTTTTTCCATGAAGTTGACACGTTCAAACTCTTGAATACTATGTCCAGAAGCACCATGTAGCCAGTTCTCAGCAACGAACAAAGCGTGAGCGATGTGACTTTGATTGCTGAAAGTGTGGTTGAGAAATGACGAGTAAAAATCGGCGATTTGTAGCAAATCGGCCTGATTTTGCAAAATTCCATCAGTGATTCCAACACCGAAGTCGTCAGCTAGTAGTATCACTGGTTTACCATGGGACTTGTACAGGACTTCTGCAAGGAAGGCTATTCCTCTCTTTATCATATCAACACCCATTTGTCTACACTTGGTGTAGTCCGTGTACAGCCTCAAAGTCCTCATTTCTTCAGCACTGATTTTCTTACTTTCCAAGAGATGAACGTGATCACTGAATGCGTTATAGGTGGATGTCTGGAATGCTGTCAAAGTGTGCTCAAAATTCTTTGAGTATCCACTTAATTTTAGACTGAACTGTATCACTGAATGCTTTCCCATATTTGCCTCCACAAAGTCAGAACTCTCCCATATCCTTGTGAATACAAAATAGTGTTCAATGTCTTGTTTCGAATGGTGACGCCCGAGAAACAAATTTATCATGTCTATGTTTGAAGTCTTGCCAAATTTACTCGGTACATTTATAAATACGTATTTGTGTTGGAGAAACTCATAAATTAAAGGTGTTTTATCAACGTATGTAAATGTACTTCTAAGATCTGTGTATTTATTTTCATCCACACTTTTCTTGCTAGTACTAAGTTCAAATAAGAAAAACACTGAAATAAACAGCCGTATCATGATTAATATTACTCACACTTGTCAACATTACTACACATCATGGAATATGAGGTTGTAGAACAGTGATATCATTAGAATATTAATTTAATCGCTTAACAAGATTATTTAGTAGTAATTAAGTAGATTACTGATAAGATGTCACGTTTAACTGACTATGATCATTGTCCAATTAGATATGAGTTACTTCATCTGGTTTAATGTATTGTAAAGATGTACCTTAACCTTATTAATAATTTGTTGTACAACCAGACATTGAACGTAACCTATTTTAGAGGATAACGTTTTCTTGATAAGGAAAAAAGTCCATAAAAAAGTCGTTGTCCGAAATTAATCGTGTAGGTGCCTTCAGACTGTACTAGGCAACAAGTAAGAAGATTCTGTGTAGAATGTAGAGTAAATTATAAAATGACGGCGCAGACTTCTCCTAAAAAGTTATAAGGTTAAAAATATTGGTCGGCCTAGTGTTGGAATCTATAGGTAGTTTTCATCACTAGGAGCGAAAAAAAACCATAAAAAAGACACTTTTGCTCCGTGTGATGAACAACGTTTTTTTGTCATAATGCGGAATTTAACTTTTAATCGCTAAAAATATTAACTAGGCTATAAAGTTGTATTTTCGAGGATATTTACAAAGTAAGTAATATGCAGTGTTTATGTTTCTGTTGTATTTACAAACGATGCTCTTTATAACGTTTGAATTTCAAAATTCTGCATCTCAAAATTAAAAAATGAACAATATACATAGCAAACAGATGACTTTTCAGTGCTAGGACAAAAAAATAATAAGCATATTTTTTAGTCCTAGGACAAAAAAGTAAAGTTTTTGGTACTATTGAGAGAACAAAAAACAGGCTAATTACGTGCAAAAAGATATAAATATTTATTAGATGTAGGGTGCAGCACTGTATTTCTATATAGCCTACTTTACAAGCTTTTTACTACTATAGATAATAGCATAAATATAACCTGATCGTGTCATGCATTTTACGAGACAATGCAAAATATAATGTAATTACATTTCGGAAACTGCAATCTCTTCCCTTGCAATCTTAATCTGCCTAATCAATGTTTAATTCAACAGTGTAGAATCTTAGTATCATAATTTAGTTTCTAATTGATACTGTAAACCTTTAAGGAATATTGAACATTTCTATTAAATTGCATTAACCTAACAATTTTGTATAATGTATGGGGAACTGGGTACTGTGAAAGTGTTGTAATGAGTGTAGTTCTGATGCCATCCGCTAGACGGCATGCCGACCATCGTCGTCACCACAAACAAGGTTGAAATACAAAAAAGAACCCCAAATTACTCGTAATTATAAACCAATATAACAGTATCATAATTGGTTGAATTTAATATTTTAATCGTTATATTGTTTATTGGTGTATGTTATACTGTATTGTTATATTTAAATTGTTATTTTTATTGTGTTTTATAACCAACAATATTTTTGCTTCGGTTTACATTGAAAATATGGACATGCTGATGCTACAAAATGTAATCATTGTATCCGTTCTTAAATATAATTTTTGACCATTTATTTAATAATTTTTATCTAAAATAAAAAAATATGACCATATGTATAGATTTGTTTATTTCGATACAAATCAAAAAATTATCATATCATTTTTCAAATGAGAGGTATGTACATAATAAATGTATCATTAGAAGGCATGCCCATCAAAGCGGTACCATTGTTTAGTTTAAAACCAACTGTTAATATTACTACAGTGTAGTTAAAAATAATTTCCAAAAGCAATATTTATAGAACAGTAATACTATCCCTACTAGTTTACATTGTACATAAAATACAATATTTTTTAACTGGGGAATTTAGTGTGCTATAATATACATTACGGCGTTTTTAATTTTTACTGGGTGCAAATTTCTACATACTGACTAAAAAGATAAAACTGTTAAAATTAGTTTTCTAAACAATTTATGTACAAACTACTAGTACAACCAGGTAGTAATATACAATTTGAATATTGAACTATGCCATATAAGCACCTCTAAAATAATTAAGTATTATATTAAGTCAGGGTTAGAGTCCTAAATGTTCGTGAAAGACTGGCAAACTTACGTGAGCCATGTATCGTGCAGACATTGTCAGGTTTGCTTTGTTGATTGACCCTGTCAATAAACTATGTATGGTAGACGATTCTTTCAGTTCTGGCTTGACGTAATGACAGGCCTTCAAACGATTCTGATTTCATTGACTTATTAATGTTGAAATGCCATTTATGTGTTTTGTTAGCTATTTTTACAATTTCTATTTTATTTTGTAACATGGTAACCATAGAAATATTAAAGTTATGGTTAATCCTTTCCGAAAATAATATCATCCACTGTTTTAATCTAAAACATTTTGGATTGATTTGGCAACATAGCTTGATTATAACATTGATTTGGTAAGATTAGTAACATAGATTTTGAAACTTAGCTTGCAAGTGTATAAATACGTAAGATCACACTTGTAAAGCAAACATGTTTGGTGAACATTTATTTATTAAACTTTGGATTAGTTTTTATACCCATAAACTCTAAAACTGTATTAATTATTTTGCTACCAAAGTATTATTGTGGTACCATGTTTGTGATATTCCCACTGAGATGGTTTATTGAAATCATAAGAAAGATAAATGCTAGTGGAGAGAGATTAGCCAATCTATGAATGGGTCAAAGCTACCTACTGCAACAAAGAAAATGTAAATACCATTCTTTTTATTGGTGTTTTTCTTATGGATTTGCCTTTGGGTATGATCCTTATTGGATGAACAGCGACAAAACAGACAGTGAATTATTAAATCTGAAGAAAATAGATTCTTTCTAAGAAAATTGCATTTAACTTTTGTAGCGACGTTTTTAACATCCCTTTTTTCAAAACCATCCCAATTTGATTTTTTTTTTTAATTTTCAGTCTAAAAACGTTGGTTTTTTAAATATTATATTTTGACAGTTTTCCGATCGAAAAAAAAACTAGATAGTTTAGGGAAGTCGAATATTAAGAAGCCTAAAAATATTTGAACCCTAGTGAATTCAGTTACCTCCGGACATCAGAGGTCAACAAACTCTTGGTTTACCAGTGCTCAATACATCCTCTTTCCTTAGACATTTTGGTACCCATGCAGTTTATAAATGAATTTTATCTTTGAACAAAACCATGAAATAAAAAAGCAGACATTAGAAGTTGAAAAAAGTATTATAAAAACCAGTCATTACATAAAAAAATATAAATGTTAAATTTAATGATGCTAATAAAATATTAAGATGATAAAATTGTAATTAAATGTTTTTATCATGTCAAAAGCCACCTTTTATTTTCTCATTATTATTTATATGGTTTTAAAAACTCCGTGGTTTAAATAATATTTTTTCTCCTAAAAGTAAAACTAAATTTTCGATGTATTTTCTATCACCCCCCCCCCACCCTTGAAAATACGTTTTCATAAAAAATATTTTTGAATATTGCTTGCTGTAGAGTGTAGTAGCATTGACTTATTGGCAGGCAACAAAATAAACTATTCAGCATTTGCCTCCATATTGTAGTCACTAACGGTACTGCAGTAATCAATACGAAAGTTTCTTCATCTCGGAGAACAATACAGGTGCAGTTATTTATAAAGTAACTGTAGAGCAATTATGTCCCGTCCTTTGTTTGGAACCGTTTAGTTATTTCAATGATTGGTTATTGTTTCTTTGCAAAATAAATTGAATGCCGAAGTCACAGAGTGCTTTAGTGGATCAAACTTCTTTCAATTTTGTCCTCTTGAAAGCAAGACACATATGTTAAATATGTACTTGAAATATATTAATACTTATGGTTACTTTTTAGATTCTATGTATATAAGTTAGTAGTGTTTAAAAACTAATTTAACTGACAATGCCTTACGCGGTGAAATGTACATAGGAGACAGCTTTCTTCTCATGTAGAATTAAAGACAAAATCTACTATATCTTCTTTCTATCTTCTTCTACTATATATTTGTCAAATACCACTCACTCATGTATCAGAAAATCTCCATAACCATGGGGTATAGAGGGTTGAAATTTTGCATGGACGTTCGACTTTGCTCAAAAATGCTCACTAAGAAACAGTTTTGCAAAATTTCTTCAGGTCTCCGCCCCACAGGGCTTCAAAATTACCATCTAATGTTAATCTTAAGGCCAATTTTTAATACAAATCAAAGCAACAACGAATCTGAAAAACTATGGGACCTAGAATGTTAAAATTTAGCACGGGTGTTTTTCTTTGCTCATAGGTGCTCACTAAGAAACGGTTTTGCAAAATTCCATCAGGGCTCTGCCACACTGGACTTCAAAATTTCTATCTAATGTTATCCTTATGGCCAATTTTATACAAATCTAGGAAACAACGAATATAGAAAATTGTAAGACCTACGATGTTGAAATTTGGCATGGACGTTCTGCTTTGCTCATAGGTGCTCACTAAGAAACGGTTTTGAAAAATTCCATCAGGGCTCCGCCACACAAGACTTCAAAATTTGTAATGTTATTCTTATGGCCAGTTTGTTTTTATATGAATCTAGGAAAATTATCTGAAAAACCATATGACCTAAGAGAATTATTTGGAATATTTTCAATAGGAGATCCACTTCGCTCAAAGAAACGCATCTTCAGTGCTCTTGGAAAGCATCTTAAGGCTCCGCCCCTCGGGTCTATTAAATTGGTTTAGGGCCAATGGGGTTGAAATTTGGCATGGACATTTCTCTTTGTTCAAAGGTATTCACTAAGAAACGGTTTTGCAAATATAGTTTTTGAAGTCCTTTAGGGCTCCGCCCCACAGAACATCAAAATTACTCTATTGCAACTGTTGTTGAAATTTGACATTGACGTTCCTCTTTACTCACAAATATTCTATAAGAAACAGTTTTGCAAATTTAAAGATTATTATTATATAGTTTTGGAAGTCCTTTAGGGCTCCGCCCTACAAAATTACTTAGGAGCATATGGGGTTGAAATTTGACGTAGACATTCCTCTTTACTCATATCTACTCACTAAGAAACTGTTTTATAAATATAGTTTTTTATGTCCTTTAGGGCTCCGCCCCACAGGACTTCATGATTACTATAAGGCCTACAGGGTTGAAATTCTACGTGGACGTTCCTCTTTACTCATGGGTACTCATGAAGAAACAGTTATGCAAATCCTTAGGGCTCCGCTCCACTGGACTTCTAAATTACGCTTGGGCATACAGGGTTGAAACTTGATTTGTTCCTCTTTACTCATTTGTACTCACTAAGAAAATGTTATGCAAAGATAGGTTTTGATGTCTTTTAGGGCTCCACCCCACTGGACTTCAAAATTACTCTAGGGCATACGAGGTTAACGTGGACGTCCCTTTTTACTCATATGTTTTCACTAAGAAACGGTTTTACAAAATAGTCTTTGAAGTCCTTTAGGGCTCCGCCCCACTGGACTTCAAAATTACTATATAGCCTACAGGGTTGAAATTTGACCTTTTTACTTGTTATGTTGCCTATGAAATAAAAAATGGTTTTGCAAAAATAGTTTTTGAAGTCTTTAAGAGCCCCCTACGTAAGGTCTTTGGGGTTTGAAATTTGACGTGTTCGTTCCTCTTTGCTCATATGTGCTCATTAAGAAAATTTTTTGCAAATTTCAATGCTCTGCTTATAAAATTCTTAAGAAAGAAGATTTCGTCGCTCTTTAAAGAGATATTATTACATGTAAAATGAATTTAATCACGGGTGAAGCCGTGACGGGCAACAGCTAGTAAGTGATAAATCGATGATTTAAAAATAAAATTAATATTTTATAATATAATTTTATAACGATTTTTTTCGGAAGATCCTCTTAAACTATTTAATTAATTAGTTTGTATGAATATTAAAAACTTATTTGGGTTATATGCAATAATATTAAAAGTATCTGGTTGACTAAACCTTGCTAGTTGGTTTTAATTTAATTTTGTTTTGGATCATGGTAATCAGACTATTATGCTTACACCAACAACGAACTATAAGTATGCAACAGCTGTTTCATAAAACTAGGGGGCCTGTGCAGCGCAATGCGCTGCATTTATTAGGGTACCTGGTGATCAAACTTTGCTCCATGATACTTTGAAAAAAATTCATTTTAGTGAAAATTAGATAGAACATTATTGGTGTTTCATCGATCGATCTTCATTACCAATTCTCCAACTCCCCAATGTGATAGTGTTGAGATGTGGTGCTCGTTCTTTTAGGTCTAAATTAGCTAAGATTGCGTAGTTGTTCTTTTGCCGATATGTCTTAGGGCCTTTGTCTAAACCCTCCTATAAAATTTAGAATAAATTCACAGATATTGAATCCACATAGTTCATAAAACGTAAATGACAACAGAATAAAAACAACATTTCGATGAGTTATGCAGCACTCACTGGGGCTGTTTTTGTAGTACTACTGTATGAGGTAGTCAATGACATAGTGGATGAGTCCACATTACTATTTATGACTAAATCCTCTTTAACTTAACTTTCCATGACATTACAAAATTTAAATAAAGAAATCACAAACTAAACCCTCTTATAAAATTTAGAATATATTCACAGATGTTGGATCCACATAATTCATTAAACATAAAACGTAAATGACAACAGAATAAAAACAACATTTCATTACTCCCATAATTAAGAGAATTTACATCTTTGTTGGTGTGTTCTATTTTGTTTTAGTGGCATTTTTATTTTGGTTAAAATTTCTCTTTATAAAAACCATTTTTGTAATAAGCTTGTTTTCTACATTGGAGCTAAAAAACTTTTAAATGTTGAATTTTACACAGGTTTTTTAATACTAGGGGGCCCGTGCAGCGCAATGCGCTGCATTTATTAGATTACCTAGTGATCAAACATAGCTCAATGGTAATGAAAAGAATTACTTTGTTTGAATACAAATCAAATTATATTGAAAATCAAATTAAACGATTTTGGCGTTTCATCAATCGATCTTCATTACTAATTCTACACTTACCAATGTGATAGTGCTGAGATTTGGTGGTTGTTATTTTAGGTCTAAATTAGCTAAGATTACGAAGTTGTTCTTTTGCCGATTTGTCTCATGGCCTCTCTCTAAACCAGGATTGCAGCAGTTTTCCCCAGTCCTGCTCTAAACACTCCTATAAAATTTTGAATAAATTCACAGATGTTGGATCTACATAGTTCATCAAGCATAAAACGTAAATGACAACAAAAAATCAAAATTTTATTACAACTCCCCGGTTCTGTATGAGTTATGCAGCACTCCACTACGGCTGTTCTTTTAGTAGGCTACTGTATGAGGTAATCGTCGTCATATAGTGAATGAGTCCACATTACTATTTAGTACCAGGGGGACCGAGCTTAAGCTCGGTAAAATTATTACTTTCGTTCTCACACAAAGCTCGTTCGCTCCGCTCACTCGCCCTCTTCCATTTTAAAGACGAGCTCGTTCGCTTCGCTCACTCGCCAAGCCGACGGGTGTTGCACTTTGGTATAATTTTCTTAAACTACAGGTTAATGATCTAACACATTGGCTTATATCTACAGTTATCAGCTGATATTTGTTCAATTAATAAAATCTCCATAAGGATAACATGGGATCTTTGAAGTGCTCTAGCGCGAAAACCGGATTTTTCCCAGCTATGGGACCAGTTCCAATCGATTTCTGGTGGCCAAAACCCCCATATTCAATCAAAAAATCAAAAATCCTTGGAGCGAAAAAAAACTTTGCCCGGACAAACGGAGCTTGTTTTAGAGTATAAGATAAAGAACTAAACCCTCTTTCACTTAACTTTCCATGGCATTACAAAATTTAAATTAAGAAATCACCAAAATTAAGAGAATCTACATCTTTATTGGTGTGGTCCATTTTGGTTTTATGTGCATTTATATTTTGGTAAAAATTTATCTTTATACAAACCATTTTTGTAATAAGCTTGTTTTTTATACTGGAGGTAAAAAAAAAACTTTAAAATGTTGTCTCTTCTAAACAGGTGGCTTAATATGAGTAGCATTCTGCATTAAATTTTTAATAGTAAACCAACTTTATTACCAGCATTATTAAATAAACCAACATATTACACCTACAACCAACTATCCCTTTTCCTTATAGTTCACAGCAATTTGAAAAACCATGTACACAAATTTAGTGTTCTATTTTAATATTTGTCACCTTTCGTTATTGTTTCAATACCAATCGGACAACCCACCCAGATAAAAAATTTCAATTTCAAAACTTCTTTCGTATAGAAAAATCATTTTTTCTAAGGTTAAATTACTAATCTTATTTTTATGCCCATATAGGCCTACACGTAAAAAACACTTTCAAACAAAGTCCACCCCCAACAATTTGAGAAAAGGTTAAAACATCACAATAGGCACTCCTCATATAAAGTATTAAATTGTGTTGATATTTCAGTACCAGTACGGTAGTTCAATTGCTTCTATTCATTTTAACATTTTTTTGTTTGTTTTACAATCAACAGCTGTTTTATTTAGCAATTCAGTATAAATTGTTCCCCATGTTAATCTTATGGACAAAAAATGAACTTTGAGGGCTTCCCTTGAGCTTCAGAATTAAAATATCAAAAATCTAAAACCTTATTGCAAAACTACGAACTGAGACCATTCTTTTGACACCTCAAACTTTAAAATTGGTCCAGAAATAAAGAAGGAGTAGTGTTAACAAAAAAAGGGCATCACCTATTATATATATAGATTAGCTGTTTTCCGTCACGGCTTCGCCCGTGATTGAATTTAATTTTTAGGTAATAAAATCTTTAAAAGAGCAACAAAGTTTTCTTCCTTAAGAATGACATTGAAACAACAAAGTACTGTGTGTTGAACTCTGAAGGAATTTTGCAAAACATTTTCTTAATGAGAACCATTGAGCAAAAAAGAACAACCATGTCAAATTTCAACCCCGTAGGCCCTAGAGTCATTTCAAAATCATGTAGGGCGAAGCCCTAAAGAACATAAAAAACTATATTTCTAAAACTGTTTCTCAGTAAACACCTATTAGCAAAACGGAACATAAACGTTGAATTTCAACACCGTAGGATTTATGGTAATTTTGAGGATTTGTGGGGGGAAGCCCCTGGAATAATTTTGAAGTCCTATAGGGCGGAGCCCTAAAGAACTTCGAAAACTATATTTGCAAAACCGTTTCCATCTGAGCACCTATTTGCAAAACGGAGCATCCACATTAGATTTTTAAAATGTTTAATCCCTTAGCATATATGATAATTTTGATGTTCTGTAGGGTGGAGCCCTAAAGTAAATTTGCTAAATTGTTTCTTAGTGAGCAACTATGAGCAAAGAGGAACGTCCATGTCAACTTTCAACCCCGCGGGTCTAGAGTAAATTTTAAGACTTGTGGGACGGAGCCCTAAAGAATTTTAAAATGTATATTTGAAAACCCTTTTCTTAGTGAGTAACCTACCTATGAGCTAAGAGAAACGTCCATGTCAAATTTCAACCCCAGAGGCCCTAAAATGTTTTTGGAGTCCTGTTGGGCAGAGCCCTAAAGAACTTCGAAAACTATATTTGCAAAACCGTTTCTTAGTAAGCACCCATGAGCAAAGAGGAATGTCCATGTCAAATTTCAACCCCATGAAGGCCCTAATGTAATTCTGAAATCCAGTGGGGTAGAGCCCTAAAGTGCTTTAAAAACTATATTTGCAAACCCTTTTCTTAGTGAGTACCCATTAGCAAAGGGAATCCTCCATCATATTTCAACCCCGTGGGCCCTAGAGTAATTTGAAAGTCCAGTGGGGTGAAGACCTAAAGGAATTCAAAACTATATTCGCAAAATGTTTCTTAGATTAGACAGATAGTACTTATGAGCTAAGAGAATCTTCCTTGTCAAATTTCAACACACGTAGGTTATACAGTAATTGTCAGCTTCTTTGAGGTAAAGCCCTAAACAATTTCGAAAACTATAATGGTAAAACAGCTTCTTAGTGAGCACCCATGAGCAAAGAGGAACGTCCATGTCAAAAATTTCAACCCCGCGAATGCCCTAAAGTAATTTTTTAATCCAGTGTGGCGGAAACTTAAGTGCTTCAAAAACTCTATTTGCAAAACCGTTTTTATAATTCTGCACGAAATCAGCCTGTTTTTTGTTCTCTCAATAGTACCAAAATGGATTCTTTCTTGTCCTAGTACTGAAAAATCATCTAGAGAATTTTTTAGGTCCTAGTACTGAAAAGTCAGCTGTTTTCTAAGTATATTAAGGTAGGTTTACACGTGAGAGTTTTTCACTCTCAGAGAGTTTCGTACTCTCAGCAGGTACTCGCAGAGGTGTTTACACATCCAGTGAATTTTCCAAGATGGTTAATCCCAGACAGTTTTCTGCGAGTACTATCAACAGCTGTCTGATATTTTTATGAGAGTAACTAACTACTCTACGAGAGTGAAAAACTCTCACGTGTAAACCCACCTTTATTATTAATTTATTAATGTTGAGGAGCAGAATTTTGAAATTCAAACGTTATAAAGAGCATTGTTTGTAAATAACAGAAATGTAAACACTGCATATTACTTACTTTGTAAATATAATCTCAAAATCTTAATAGTTAATATTTTTAACGATCAAAAGCCTAATTTTGCATTATGATAAAAAACGTTGTTCATCACTCGGAGCAAAAGTGTCTTTTTGATGCCTAATCGTTTTTAAAAACTCGGCTGCGCCTCGTTTTTAAAACACGATTGCGCACCAAAAAGACCCACTTTTGCTCCTAGTGATGAAAACTACTATTGTTAGTACCTATGAACAGTAAAAAAGTATATAGTAATAAAATAAGAAATAAATTAAACTGCACTTAATACAACCAAAGTACACCACACTAAAAGTAATAGTACATCACTCCAATCTTGACAATGACAAACATAAATAAACATTATATCTCACACCTGGTTACTTCTATGCTTATAAGCATTTTCTTTAATGAATCATCATGTGGCAGATATAAACAAACCTAATTTAATTTCCATAATCATTATGTTAGAATACAAAAATGTTTTTCCATAAGAATAACATGGGAACTTTGAGGACGTCTAGGGCGTAGCCCTTTGTGAATATTAATATGAAAATAGTCAGACTTTCCTATTTTGAGCTTAAAGAATGAGTATACCGAATTTCAGCACTCTAGCTAGTCGGGAAGTTGGAGAATTAGTGATGAGTGAGTCAGTGAGTGAGGGCTTTGCCTTTTATAGATATAGATAGATAGATGTGTAGCGTTCTGCATAAAAATGTTTATACTATAATAGTAAATAAAAAGGTCAATACACTTACAACCAACTATCCCTTTTCCCTATAGTTTACAGTGGTTTGAAAACCCATGTACACAAATTTAGTATTCTATTTTCATATTTGTTACCTTTCATTATTGTTTCAATACCAGGCGGACAACCAATTAGACCCATGTCAAAAATTTCAATTTCCAAAATTGTTTTCGAAAACGAAAATGAATTTTTCTAGGGTTAAGTTACAAAACTTATTTTTGTACCCAAATACGCGTAAATAAAACTTTCAAGCAAAATCTACTTGCTACATTTTGAGAAAAGGTTAAAACCTTAGATTAGACACTCCTCATATTAAAGTATGAAATTGTGTTGATATTTCAGTACCAGTTCAATTTGCTTCTATCTAGCTCTTAACTTATGTGTTTGTTTGCTTAACTATCAACAGCTGTTTTATTTAGAAATTCAATATAAATTGTTCCCCATGTTAATCTTATGGACAAAAAAAGAACTTTGAGGGCTTCCCATGAGCTTCGGAATTAAAATATAAAAAATCTAAAACCTTATTGCAAAACTACGAACTGAGACCATTTTTTTTGACACCTCAAACTTTAAAATTGGTTCAGAAATAAGGGAGGAGTAGCGTTAAGAAAAAAAGGGCATCACGTATTATATATATATATATATATATATATATATATATATATATATATATATATATAGATATAAAACCTAAAATTAATAGTAAATGCTTAAAATTAATGTTATTTTCTTTTACCTTTAGTTTTTATTTCGTTACAAAATGGCAACCCATAACGCCAATACAACAATAACATTGTTTTAACCTAATGTTATATGCAAAAAATTGATTTTTCTGTGTATTAAGCTGTTTATAAACTTAAATTTGGTCCAAAACTCTCTTAAATGCAAAGTTTAAGCTGAATATACTTGTTAGATTTCGAGATCGTGGAAAATACATCACCACAGACACTCCTAGAATTACGGTAGAGTAGTGGGGTTTTGCCGGTTCTGGCCCATTTCAAGGCCAAGCGGTTCGAACCGGCAGGTGTGGTTGACAGTGATGGGTGTGTTTTGTAAGTGGGTCAAGGCCATCCGGAGGGAGTTTTAAAAAAGCGGAGCCGCGAGGGGCTCAGTCGGGGCGGGGACTCGGGACGGGTTGGATCGGAGCGGGAGCGGCGGGCCGAGGGAGGGTTGTTTTTTTTTTAGTTTATTTATTTTAATTAATTTAAATTAAAATAGTGTCGTTGTTGTGCAGAGAGGCGTTGGAGCGTCGTGCACCGTTGACGCAGTGGTAGACGCCGAAGGTGATGGCGAAAAGGAGGTAGACGCACAGCATGCACAGTACGCATTTGAACAGTTGCAGCAGGCGGACCATGCCTTGTTGGTTCGCCGTTTCCAATTGCAGCCTGTTGATCTCCAGTCTGAGTCTGTCCTCCTCCAATCGTGATCTGAGCGTAACGTCGTCCATCATGTCTGTGTGTGCGTGTTTTTTAGTTTGTGGTGGGGGGAAAAACGGGAGCGGTGTTGATGGTAGGAAAGTCGGCGATGAAATGAGAAGCGAAGACGAATGCAGTGCATATTTATTGTAGAGTGGTGGGGGGTGAAGAAAAAAAAAACAGTTGTCTTCGACTAAACCTCATCGTCAGCTGTGTCGGAAGGTGCAGCCTCGGAAGGTGGAGGAGTGCCGCCTGCAGGTTCGATGTCCTCGCTCTCCATCTCCTCGCATTGTGGACAATTGTAGGAGATCTCCACAGTCATGGTGATGGTGTTGTTGGGAGCGCTGACTACGTCACTCAAAGTTTCAAAAATATCCTTCAAGTCTTGTTGCGACTTTACGGTAAATGTATTTGTACTTGTCGCTAAAGGAAAGCCGCTCATCGTTCGGGAGTCGGCGAACAAATGGCGAGCGGAGGTGAGGCGGCCGCCTATATTCGGTAGGGGTACCGTGGTGGGGGAAGAAAAGAGTGGGGGGAGGACAGCGGTGGGGCGAAGCCCGGGTGGGGGAAGAAAAGAGTGGGGGGAGGACAGTGGTGGGGCGAAGCCCGGGTGGGGAACGAGGGAACTTCGGTCATCGCAGTTCGCCGCGAAACGCCGTCGGGATAGGTTGTGGGAGCCGTATGAAGATAAGCGCTAGCTGTAACACAATGTAGAAAATAGTAATACTTTGTTTGTAAATTAAATATTAAATTTATATTTAACCAGAGCTTGCATTTCTTGTTCCTCGTCGTTTAATTCAACAATTTTAACACCATTAGTAGTCTGTTCCTCTTCCTCTGCACTTTGCGACGATGAAGACATGGAGGTGCCAGGAGAAGATGACGAGGATGAAAATATTGTGGTAGGATTGACATATTGCACCGTGATGTTGATCCATCTTAAAGGATAGCTATCAATGACTGTCAGTAAGTTTTGGAATAGTTCTTCCATCTCTTCTCTGTTGGTAATTAAATGTTGAAAGGAAATGAATTTATCATCCATGTTGTTGTCAGTGCGAGTAATGAAATAAGAATGAGAAGCGTATGGAATGATCCGTAGAATATATGTTGTAAAAAAAGTGGTGAGGGTAATCCGCATAAATAGTGACACAGCACACGCAACAAGTGAAAGTGACCTCGGGGGGGGGGGTTCCGGTTCGAAAGGGGGGGGGGGTTATGCATGAGTGAATTGAGGTCAAGGTCACCAAAAAATAATAATGATCCAAGGTGATGGAGGCGGCCAGGACCGTCTCCACCACCCTGTGTTCCTCAAACACTCCCAATCCCAACCCAAAAAGTTACGTCTTGCTAGGGATCCCGATTTTTGGCCCGCACGCACGTGGCGATCCAGTTTGGTAGTCTGTGATACGGGCGGCCAGCCTCGGGCCTGGGCACTGGACTTGACCATTCCAATTTTACAATAGGGACTCTGGAACAGGTAATGCAAGACGCAACTCTAACCTCCCACCCTTAATCTAAACCCACCCAATCATATTTTTGCCTGACCAAAATCAAAAACAAAAATCAAAAACAATAAAAAAATGCGCTGCCTAGGGCACAACGCGCATGTCCCACCCATATTTAATGAAGTTCAATCGAACTTCTTTAATTTACATTTACATTTTAATTTAATCTACCCATCCTAACAGCTAGCTGTGGAATATAAAAAATTATTAGTACACAGATAAACACAGACATGGACACACACACACACACACCATAACCCAATACTTAAAATTAAAAAACACATTTCTTAAACATAAATAATACCATAACACACCTTAATGCTAACATCGCAATGCGCAAGTTAAACCTTACAACTAACACATCTTAAGACTAAAACCAAATAACGCTTTGCATAAAAACCATAGACACACACACACACACACACACACACAACAAATATTAAATAGTAATAGCCTAACAACAAGAGTAACTCAAATATATATCGGCCGCTTATACATTTGAGTTGCCCTCTGAGTTGGGTCGGACTGCCGCGTCCGGAGTTCCGAGCCCAACTGCGGCGGCAATAGTCGTCGGGGTAGTTCTCGGTTCGCAGAGTGGTGGGGGCAGCGGTAGGGGTTTAAGGGGGTATGGAACCTTCCAGCAACGTCAATGGAAAATTCCAAACGGATGTGCTTTGTTACATGTGGGTCGGGCAAAACGCAGGTGGAGCCTTGTATCTCTCAATTTGCATTAGATAACATCAAATTACATCCGCTGACAAGTAGGAGCCTTGTACCTCTCGATTTGCATTTGATAGCATCAAATTACATCCGCAGCTTTCCCCATCGCGTGACAGCATAATTATCGTCGATTGTTATCCACCCTCTTCCGACGCTTAATTATAGTTGCAGCGGAAGTAAACCTCCGGTACACGCAACTTGTTTTTAACATACAATAGACTATTGTTTGCAAATGCACACATAATCCTTGGCCTGGTCGGTACTTCTTACACGCTACACCTAAGACGTTGTGACGTCAGAGGGGGGGGGGGGTTCCGGTTCCGGTCCGGAAGGGGGGGGGGGTCATGCATGAGTAACCATCCGCGTGCATATAAACGAAGGAAAGCTCGCGCGCCGCCCATATAGAGGGCTGACACCCCAGCGGTAAACAACAGATCCGTGAGTTTATACCACATAGTACTATAACATATGATTTATTTTTAACACTTAACATTTTAATTTTTTTTTACACTATTTCTTAACACTACAACAATCATTTTATAAATCACACTTTTATTTTCGCGTCTATTTTCCATTTTTGTTTAAACTACGTATGCTAATTAACATCGCGTGCAGGCAACTCACACTGATTATTTGCAGGTTCCATTCTTACACACCTGTTTCCTCCTTACTATGCAGATTACTCTCTTACTTTAACAACACTTAAACTCTAACCGCTACTTCTCGGTCATATTAATATAGTTAGTGCTACACTACAGGATTTACCTGTGCAATGGTGCACGCGATATTTCCTGCACATCTGCGGGTAATACACCTTACACCCGTCTACTATTATACTTATTGCTACATTACACGAGACATTTCTTGCACGCCTGCAGATAATACACTTGCTAACCGTCTACTAATATGATTATTGCTACAGTACAAGAGACATTTCTTGCTCACCTGCAGGTTATACACTTTACAACCGGCTACTATTATAGTTAACACTACACCATAAGATTAAGCCTTACACATGGGTATCGTAATCCTACTTCATCGTGCACGGAGCATTTCTTGCACACCTGCACCTTATACACTTTACTACCGTCTAATATTACAATTATTGCTATGATACGGTAGTTACCTGATCAATCACAGTTGCGGCCCCACTTGCTTATCCACAGGCCGATACTCGCAATCCTACAACTGAATAATTAATTAATTAACTTCCGCTATTACCGATACTTTTCTTAAACTATCCGTCTCTTCCTCCGACTCTTGTGACCGTAGCCGCGGCCGACTGACAAATAACCGAGCTCCCGCAAACCTCGCTCTTTTATGCGGTTTTCTCGGGGAGGGAGTTGGAGGGGATTGGAGGGGGTTGGAGGGGCGTCGCACGTGACTCATCGATCGCATAAAAAGGGGGGTTGCCGCCGCGCGCATGCCATTTCGGTGGCGGCATCGGTCGGGTGAGGTACTATCCGTAGGTCTCTGACGCTTTTATAACTAACGCTTGTTACTTTAAAATGTGTTTCCGCTTTATATGCTAATTAGTTTCTATATATTCAGACACAATCGCGGCCGCTGACCATTTGCCGGCTTACTCTCAAGCGGTTCACATGTAAAATCATGGCTTCCCACACTTTACAGCTGAAACTTTTGCGCACAAAACATATTTTACAACAGCATTCTACACCTGCAGTTTCAAAACCGCGTAGTACGGTGGCTAGACTTAAGAAACGGTTCAGGTTTCACCCTTTGTATTTTGCACCACCTCACCTTGGCAACACTTGTACTATTGATACTATTCTACAGACAGTCTTGACTGACATGGTGAAGTACCAACATTTCCCTCTTCTCACGCCTATTGACGGTCCCGTCCAGTTCTTCTTCTTCACCATCTTACCGGGTCTATATCATCGGACATCCTCCGACTCGTGTCTCATTGCTCTCTATCGCCTCACACGGTAAACACCTAAGAGCTCTCATCTGTCTCTCTTGCGACCATGGACACACAACAGGGTTCACCGGTGCGGTCCCCTGAAGTGACTTCCACTACGGATACTACTGCTAACACTGCAGCAAGTCCCACAGACAATTCCTCCAGGCCTACAACTAACACTTGCTCCCGCCCGGTACAGAGCGATGCGGTGACCACTACTGCCGCAAACGACGTGGAGGCTATTCTACGATCACTGATGGGGTTCGATTAAAATAAATAAACTAAAAAAAAAAACAACCCTCCCTCGGCCCGCCGCTCCCGCTCCGATCCGACCCGTCCCGAGTCCCCGCCCCGACTGAGCCCCTCGCGGCTCCGCTTTTTTAAAACTCCCTCCGGATGGCCTTGACCCACTTACAAAACACACCCATCACTGTCAACCACACCTGCCGGTTCGAACCGCTTGGCCTTGAAATGGGCCAGAACCGGCAAAACCCCACTACTCGGTAGGCCTATTGTATTGTGCATAGTAAACGGGTATTCCGTGAAAATATCAAGTAAAACCTCTCTTATTGTATAAAATTTTCAATGTTATTATTAATCTGTTGCCATTTTGAAACGATTAACGTTAGGTATGAAAAGTATGGCTTCTTAATGAACTTGGCTTAATTAATAAATTCAATGGGTAGTTTGGGTCAAACTGAAATTCTACAGCTAAAATACTCTTTGTACAAACCGTTATCAGTGAAAAATGTACAAAACACTGAGAGTAAGAAAGATATTTTTTAAGTAACTTTAAATATTTAATTTCTCTACGCGAATGGGTTTACAAGTTTATTACTTTACAATCATATGCTAAAAAGCCGAAACCACTTTGATAAACCACCTATAAACAGATGGACAGTGAATGTCTGTTAGTGCGCCAGTTATCGGTAACGGTCATCTATATTTGACTTTGATGTTTCGCGATACTGAGAAGATTTAATGTTATAAGAGGATTACAAACATCAAGATCGGGCAACCCAAACTCAATATCTCTTGCTCCGGTGCCTTTTTGAGCCTGTCGTCTTACCTTTCATCAAGTTTCGTGCAAACGTTATCATTTACTACCGAATTTCCACTACGGTACGAATTTGGTAACATACTGTCTTGTTGGTGAGTTACTTTTAAAGGTTCGATTCAGGACCCAGTTGCCATTTGTCATTGGGCCATTACTTAACGAGGCTTTCTAACAATTGGTCGATGTTATATAGGAAAAAGACTATAGGGTATGGACCTTTCCCCGTTGAAACGTTAAAAAATGAAACTTGCATAGATAGACACAAGAATAAAAAAATAGGATTACAAAAGAGTTCACGACATTGCACTGTACAGTTATTGTTAAGCGATAATACGTTATATTAGATATTGAAATTAAGATGTTTAAAATAGCATTTTGAAACGTTGATCAATAACGGGTATTTCTAAAAACTAAGGTTGTATGCTTAGTTGAATCACATAGTGGTAATATGAATAAACTTAAAAAAATGAACACATTATATTGTATTCAATCTTTCTTCGATATTATATTACATTAGATTTCTTCAGTTATTTATTGGGATGAGAAAAATTTTAAAGGATTTTATTTTTATGAGCAAGATATTGAACTAAGCCTAGGCCTACTATTGAGAAAAACATTACTTTTTACCCAATATGTGCTAAACGTAGGCAACTGCCTGAAAAAACAATCACGCTTCAGAATCTGGGCTGAACTAAATACAATATACCTACAGTGAAATGTTCACAATAGAGTTAATAAACAAAATTTTTATCATTCTGCACGAAATCAGCCAGTTTTTTGTTCTCTCGATAGTACAAAAACCGATTTTTTCTGTCCTAGGACTGAAAAATCATCTGGAGAATTTTTTAGGTCCTAGTACTGAAAAGTCAGCTGTTTGCCAAGTATATTACTATTGATTTATTTATGTTGATGAGCAGAATTTTGAAATTTAAACGTTATGAAAAGCATTGTTTGTAAATAACAGAAATATAAACACTGCATATTACCTACTTTGTAAATATAACCTTAAAAATAAAACTTTATAGTTATTATTTTTAACGATCAAAAGTCAAATTTTCGCATTATGATAAAAAATGTTGTTCATCACTCGGAGCAAAAGTGTCTTTTTGATGCTTAATCGTTTTTAAAAACTCGGCTGTGCCTCGTTTTTAAAACACGATTGCGCACCAAAAAGACCCACTTTTGCTCCTAGTGATGAAAACTACTATAACGAGAATATATTATATTCATAAATGAAAAATTAGGTATATCTTTTTATTTTTATGTAATAGAATCTAATGTCATTGGCGAATTAATAAATACTAGAGATCGCCTCCTGATCGAAATTCGATCAAATTTTCAATTGATCTGGACCCAAGAAGTTTAAAAACATTTTATAACTGAAACATCTGTTCTTCCTGTTTTTCTAGCAGTTGTTTTAAAACAGCTGTCTAATGACTCAATAAATTCTCCTTCCCCTATAAGATTAACATTGGAACTTTGAAAGCCTGTGGGGCGTATCCCTGGAGTCGGATGAGAATTAGAATGGGATTCTGCTCATCTACAGGACTATACCTTTCTAATGTTATGCGCAGATTTCTCCTATGATGCACACAAGCTGCGAAAAAAGGAGGAAACGAAACATGCTTGCCTATTAATAGATATAGGAGATAACAAAGATGAAATTAACTAATTACTAGCGTAATATATCTCAATTCATCGTAATAAGAAAATTAAAGTTTTGGTAAATAAGGGGCCGTCCATAAATTACGTCATCGCTTTTTAACCATTTTTGGACCCCCCTCCCTAAAATCATCCTACCATCATAATTTGTCTGACCCCCCCCCTCTCGGATAAATGACGTCATTTTTAACAAACCTCCGTTTTAAGTAAAAATAATGCTTTTTAAACACTACATGATAAACTAAAAAAATTGACAAATCAAATCTGAATTTATACTTATAAATAAAGCTAAAATGACTTTCTCAATGGAAAAATTAACTATAAAACAACGCCTTAAAATAGTCTAATGTATTTTACAGATAATTATTTTATAATAGTTGAGTTGTGTTAGAATTTATCACTGTTTTACTGTTAAAACATGATAAAAAGTATTTAAAATATGATAAAAAACATCATATTTAAAATGACGTCATATCAAAGCCGACCCCCCCCCCTTGCACATCACCTTACCGTCATTTTCAATCTGGACCCTCCCCCCCTATTTTCAGATGACGTAATTTATGGACGACCTCTAAGGCCAATTGGAAAGGTGTACACTTTTATTACAAAAATAAATATTAATACTATAAATATAAACAATTGCTTAATTGAATTTTATTAAAAATTTTGGCTCTATATAACTTATTTTGTGATGTTTTCCCTATTTATTTCGCTTGATTTGACAGCCTGATTTCCCATAAATCTAAATAGATGTACTCTTGATAAAAATAAATAGTACAACACTGTTAAAAGAAAACTTAAAACAAGGAAAAACAAGTAAGTGAGTCAATATTTATATTTTTCTACATATACATTCATCTCGTTCTCTTGACAATAACCACATTAAAAACAAATACGAATTTTCCAGTGAATCATTTTTGGAATAGTATTATTTTTTATTAATTTTCCTGAGATGTCAAATGTATTTTTAGATATACCAGAAAAAATTATAAATATATCTTCTATCGTAGGATTTACCATGGATTATTTTTTAAGTATGTTTTATTAAATAATCCATCCATAACACATCATAGGTAAAATCCACTTGAAACGTTTTCAATTTTAACGTTCTTTCATTTACTCTCTAAATTATAGATAACCTTTAAAAACATTTCAATAAAATTGAACAATGTTATAATATTAAAAAAAAGAAAAATAATTTTACATTATTTAAAATTAGACAATTGTTAATTTAGACCGTAATTAAAATTCAACAACCATTCTCCATGTATCATATTATTTTAATAGCAATTTTTGTATATTTTGTTTTTGCATTTGGAAAAGGAAGCTACTAAAGGAAACTAAAGAAACGTAAAAGGAATATTTAAGTGGAATGAAAGAGTTAGAACCACTTAAAAAGTTTCCTTCCTCTGGTTAGTTTTATTTAAGTTGCGTAATTGAGTAAAACCTTTCTTTCCGGCGTGATTTCAAACTAGGAACTAATTTAACTAATGACTTTTCTATTAGTCTTTTGAAGTTTACTGACATTTTTAATCGTATTTGATATCCTACGTCACGTATATAGTATCTATATGTTAATTTCTGAAATTAGGTACAGTATTATTTTTTATTTTTAGTGTAATTTGAACTGCAATTGTTATTCACTGTATTTGAATGTGATGACAAAAGAAAACTTGACGGAATATGATTTATGTATAAAATAAAAAAAAAAAGAAAAAGTACAAATAAATTACACAGTGTGTTCATTTTTTATGCTCACCATTGGGATCTCGCAAACTATAAAAGTTACAGGAAAGGTCAGATTAGCAAAGTAGTGCGGAATTAAACTTATAAGCTGAACAAAATGATGTGTAAAAATCCCAGATATTTTAACTGACTCGTTCGCTGTGCTCTAAAAATGGTTTTTCGCTCAAAACTTCTTTTGCCCCTAACTTTGTTGAAATACAAAAAAACTTTTTAGATAAAACTTTACTGAAATTTTATGTAGATTTTGAATATTAAAATTAACATTTTTTACTTCAAACGGTTTTTGATATATTTTAGACAAGTTGATTATTTTTAATGTAAGTATATATTTGTTTCATCATCATAAAAAAGAAATAATTTTTTTGATCACAAAAATACCAAATATTGCGTATTTATTTATCATAATAATTATTTAATTATAAAAAATGTGATTAATAAGCAACCCTGAAATGCTAATAATGAGGATGCTTCTAGCATGTGGTGCAACAATTGTGTAAATCAGCTGTTTTTCATTTTGTGTTTCATATTTTGTTGCTTACATTGTTGATTAGCTGTTTACCGGCATCCGCGGTTCCCATAAATCAATGGTGTAAATCAGCTGTTACATGGGAACCGCGGATGCCAGTAATCAACTCAACAATGTAAGCAACAAAATATGAAAAACAAAATTAAAAAACAGCTGATTTACACCATTGTTGCACCACATGCTAGAAGCATCCTCATTGATTAGCATTTCAAGGTTGCTTATTAATTAAATAATTATTATGATAAATAAATACGCCATAGTTGGTATTTTCTTGATCAGAAAAATTATTTCTTTTTTATGACGATGAAAAAATACACACTTGCATTAAAAATAATGAACTTGTCTAAAATATCTCAAAAACCGTTTGAAGTAAAAAATTTTAGTTTTAATATTCAGAATCTACGTAAAATTTTAATAACGTTTTATCTAAAATGTTTTTTGTATTTTAACAAATAACAAAGTTATGGGCAAAATAAGTTTTGAGCAAAAAACAATTTTTCCATCACAGCGAACGAGTCAGTTAAAATACCTGGGATTTTTACACATCATTTTGTTCAGCTTATAATTCCGCACTACTTTGCTAATTTGACCTTTCCTGTAACTTTTACAGTTTGCGAGATCCCAATGGCGAGCATAAAAAAATGAACACACTGTATTTACCTTTAAATTTCAAATACTTATAGTATAGTATATTTTCATCATAAAAGATGTAAAACCTTTTATTTTTGCATAAGAGAGAAAATTAGTACCTTAACGGTTTTTATAGTAATATTAAACAACACATCTGCTTAGAATAAACATTTTTTGCTTTACATTGCGCCATTAACAAATGGGTAATGCTATTTTAAAAATTTAACACAAGATACAACAAAACAAATTATAACTTTATTACTTAGTTTCAGTGTAGGATTGATTGGCTTAAGAAAGTATTTTTGCATGAGCAATTTTAATTTACTATTGTTATTTTTACAAAGATTTACCACGATGAAGGTGGTACAGAGACGTTAAGAATAGATTAGCTACCCTTAATTAATTACATGTTAACTATCGTTTAGGAGTTGGACCATAAATGACAAGGATGTCGTTAGGACGAAACTGTTCAACAATCTAAGACTTAAAGAATACAACAGTTTTGCTAACTTCAACCCAAAGCTACAACATAAATACACAACTAAAATAAGTGTTATAAATTTAACCACTTGAGAACCAATACTTCAAATATTAAGAGGTAAGTTACCTCTAAAGGTTTTGACAAATAATCTTTGCTGGATCGTTGAAATCCGCTTTGATGTTCGCGAAATCTGTAACTGACAGTTGAAAAAAACTGCAGATTCTCCGTTACAGCTGGAAGATTAGGAGCCCAATGTCAGTCTATCCGAGGAGCCTTTTGTTTAGGTGGCACATGCTAAAATTCTTTTTTGTAGAGACTCATGTTGTTTTCCAGTGGATTGGTTTGGAATTTTAATCTACTAGTAGGTCGGATAGGGATGGTCATTACATAAACATGTTTTTTTTTCTAACTTTGTTTGGTATTTGATGGCAAAACTGGAATCCAGAGGTAGATTAGGACATATTTTGTAGATGTGTATTCATGTTTCACAAGCAATGTACCTTCAAACGTTCCATGATTAATGTACGAGTACTTAGTCACTATAACACATACTATTTGCTTCTTAGGAATTTTTGGAAATTTTGTTTTTTCATTATATTTGATTAATTTCTATACATCGCTTGTTGGCTAGGGTAAGCACAATCTCATAATTTAACTTTTGATAGAATGATTATTAAACTCACAATAGCTAAGTAAAATCCCAAACGGGGAGCCCAAATAATAAATGGCCTTAAATACCTATTTTTATTTTTAATTAAGAATTTATATTTTAAAACCACAAATGAAAATTAATGAATAGGCTTAGAGTTTTTTTCTACAAGTGAGTGTTACATTTATAATTTACATTTATATTTTTTACATTTATAATTATCATTTTATAATTTACATTAATTTACATTTATTTTACATTTATAGTTTTACTACATAAATGTTCACGATGGATAATCACAAACTAATTATAATAACACTCGTTAACTATCAGTAAGTAAAATATATTTTTCTTATTTTTTGGAGTTCTTATTTATAAACTTACTGCACAAAAATATAAATCTTTGTAAAAACTGTAAAAGCTACAAAAGTCCTCGGGTTCATATTGAGTATGAAGAATTAATACAGTAGGCTATAATTTATTGAACGCTCAAAACTTAAGCTTGGTAAACAATAACTTAAACGTTTAGGCCTAAATCTTCTTTTCTCATTTGAATATTGTTTTAAAAGTTTACATTCTAAATTATCAGTAGTGTAGAAAACAAAAACATTTTTACAACATTTACTTCAGACTAGCTGTTACAATGATGAAAATGTGTCATAAAGTAACTGTAATGGAGCCGTAATGTTTATCAACTGTGAAATAACAAGTTCCAGAAATTGCAGCGACGTTAAATTAGATTTTCACACCTCCCTTCACACTTTCAGTAAAACATAAGACAAACACTCGTTTTATAAGATACGTTTTCTGAAAAAAGAGCAAATTGAGTGATTGTTTTATGAATCAATGAATTTTATATAGCCGTTAAACCTAAACAGTAATTGGATGTCTTGACTTTTTACAAAGCAGTCAATGTAGGCAGTCCTCTTGACTCACAAACGGCGTCTTTATCTTCAAACGCAACATGATTGACACATTTAAACAAGATAAAGTTTGTACAGAAAAGGAATTCTAGAAAAACATTATGTTTGTAGAAAGGGGAATAATATAGCAGGGCTAAATTAAGTGTAGATTAGTTGAAGATAGTAATATCCGTTACCCAAGTCATATTAGTATGATTATAAACCGATTTATAGTATGTGGCATCTATACTTATTTAATACGCTAAGGGTTTTTGTTGTCTTGAGAACTCCTCCTACAATTTTCAACCGATTTTCAAGTTTTTGGTGTCGTTGGATAGGGCTTGGTCTGTAGTTGTTTCCGCCAAAAACTGATGAGAATCGGACTGAAAATAAAGACGCTATCCGCCATTGAAATCTCAAAATTTCCCATTTAAATTACATTGGGTTTGAATAAAGCATTTTAAACATCTGTTAACAATCAGGTGTAAATAAGTGTAGTTTTGGCAGTTAAAGATATTCACAATATTGGATTGCTCGGATGTAATTTATTTAGAGCTAAAAGTAACATTTGTATTATATTAAAATAAATTGCTCGATCTCGAGCAACACGTATACTAGTTTAAAGGAAAAATGGTAGTTTTCATCAGTAGGAAGAAATGTGGTTTTTATGCACATATGCACCGTCTTGTTTTACGAATATTCATGTAATAGCGATTAATAATAATAATCAAACCACTTTCATTTCGAGTGGTGGACGTTTTTCATCATACTGCAAAAATTGAGATATAATAACAAATTAAATAATGTTAAATTGTAAAAAAATATCCATTCAACTATAGAAACAATTTTAAACTTTTAATTTGTATTGGTTTTTCCTATTATTAACAAAATTATAATGTCTTTAAATTGTCATCGACAGTCACAAAGCAGATCATGGGGGCTACGCCCAGTCTTTCCACCCCTGCAGATAATTTTTTGATACTGACATATTTTTCTTTTATATAAATAATATAAAGACTTGGTACTATAGCTATGTATAAAATATTACTTGGTTTAAGATAGCAACTTACCTTAATGTTAGCCAACAAGTACATTGTCTTAATTGCATTTTGAGGGAAATAAACGATTTTTTATTTTTTGAATATATCTCTAGTAAACTTTACAAGAATTGACTATCGTTAGTCCTTGTATATAGTTGGAGAAATACATATGCCGTTGTGCGATGAACGTGTCTCCTGGTAGTGGTGAAAGGCGGGAAGCTGAATACATCGTACAGTGGCAACGCTCTTACATTTATTTCCATACTCTCAAAACGTATTGCAGATAGAATATTTATTACTTTCTACATCTTCTATACATTTGTTTGGCTTTTCATTCATTTTTATTCGCTATGGATCGTGAACTTTAACGTTGTTGGTTTTCAACTTATAAACAACGTTCTTCATTCGTTTCTACACCGAAACCTAGGTCTCCATATATATATAAAAAAATTGTTAAAGTCTTAAGGCAAGCGTAACTATAACATTAAAATTGTATTTCCAACAACGCAATATATCAATATCATATAGTATACAAATTAGTACATTCTAAGCAAAATACTTTAAAAGGAGGATAATTGAAAGACTTGTTTGCAGTTAATCTATGCTTTTACTCACGTCTTCTCGCGCTTTGATGTCACTAATCAACTGTCAATAGGTAAGCTCTTCGCTCTCTTAACCCCAGGATAAGCTCATTCGCTTCGCTCACTTCATCTATTTGCTACGCTTACTCACCTCCAGAAATATCTCGTTCGTTTCACTCACTCGCCTCTGCTTATGATTAAATACCGATAAACATAAAGAAATGGCATGTGTTTACCAAGTTAATCACGTGACAATTGTGACTAAGACAATCTTCATTCTCAAATTTTGATGTTTTATTGATATAATAGAAGTAAAATCAGTAACTTATTAAAATGGCGTAAGATGACTGTTATCATAACTTTTTTTAAATTTTATTTTAATTAAACCCACTAAAAATCAACGCTATAAATTACCTTGAGTACAATAATAGAATTAAGCAAAAAATCATACCTGTAATAGCACAACTGTACAATCAGCTAAGTACAAATCCAATTTTATTTTTAATTAAAGTATTTAAGAAAACCACATGCTTGAATGTGAAGGTAGGTTGCTTAGAACCAGGAGACGGACGTAGAATACTTTTTACCCCATTCACGTCAGACGTGACATAGCAGACGAGCTAAACCGAATGGCAAAACATTCCTTAGGTTGGAACTGCACAGCCGTGTAACGGCTAGTCAGAGTATAAGAGTGCAAATTGAATTAATTCACCTTGTAATTATTATTTAATATTATTATTTAAAGTTTGCAATTTATAAACTTCCTCTTATCCGGCATGTCTGGGACTTGAAACCTGCCGGATTACAGGATGAATGTCAGAAAAATATGAATTTAGGAAAATATTACATTAAAAGATGAATTTTATTCTTCAATCAGCTTTACTACCTACAGTATAAAAACAATGCATATATTTATTACATATTAGTATATGAAAAATACCGTAAGCCTATATGATTATGAAGCTAAAATGAAAATTATAAAATGTAAAATAAAATTATTCATCCGATGTCGGATGAATACGACTTGTCTCCCCTCCACACGTTCCAAAGTGCTTTGTATGGTGCAGCGAGAGACAACTCGCGACTTCTGATCCCAAACGAACTTGAACACACATTTTTATTTATATATATCAATAATTTTTTTCTGTAAGTTGTGCCGGATTATCAAGCGTGCAGGATTATAAGATGCCAGATTAGAGGAAGTTTACGGTACTGTTTGCTTGTCGTTTGCAGTCATTATAGAAATTTTATATTGTGATATGCAAATTGTATTCTTGATGAAATCTTTGAGTATTTGCAATCTATTGATTGTATTTCTAATGTAGTGAATTTGTATAGTAGTTGTTATTCATCATCTTGTTTACTTAGTCAATGTTTGATTGTGAAAATGGTGTAGGCCTAAATCATGTATGCGATAAAAAAGTCCTGTAACAATCTTCGGTATACTATTTATTTATTCTTAATCCTGATATACGTATAGTGGGTAAACAACAAACAATCTCACTACCTTGTATAGGCCTAATCATAGTAGCATAACTAATTGAACTCACCCATGATAATTTTGATACACATCGGAGAAGTAATAATTAGTATACTCCCAAAAATACCAACCAAGTAAGGAAAACAATTTTAATTCATATTGCTTAGCCGCCTAGTCAAAAATACCATTTTATTAATAAATTTTAACACATTAAATAAAAAAAATAAATTTCAATTTACCAAACATATTGTTTTAATAAAGATGGAGAAGAATTCTCCGGTTGATCCAATTCCTGACGTATTGATGTGTGGAGGGAGCCTCTCACAAAACATCGCATTCTGATTCTCACCGTCTCCTTGTGACGTCATTATCTCGTATTGTTTCTGGCAAAGACTTAACCTTTACCTTTTGCTCGAAGGAAGATAATTCGGTTATTTTCAGACAGTTGTATAAAAAGTATTTTCTTTCTTGTATTGCTAGAGGGTTATGTCAGTACACAAGGCATAGTAAAACGAAGGTTTTTTAAAAAAAATCTTAATGCATGTATTTATTTAAGTTAAAATCGAACCAATAATTAAATGTAGATTTTCTTACTTCAAGGTAAAAATACTGATGAATTTTTTTTGGATTATACTTACTCAAGTGTAGTCTTAGCCATAGTTTTAGTAGATACAAACTTGGTATATTTATTTTGGTTTAAAACTACTTTATTTAAATTGAATTTTGTACCGTATATTAAATAAGTGTAAAATTACTAGGAAATTAAAATACTTGAAAAAAAATTTTGTTTATACAGGGTGTAAAAAAAGTCTGTCCCCCCCTTTAATTTTTTTATTTGTTGAGATAAACAAATATCGTTTGGGGGGTGATAGTAACTTAACACAAAGTACCTTTTGACGCTATCAATAATTTTTAGTCTTGCCAGGGGTACGGCCCACCAGGAGTCAGAAGAAAATCTTAAATGTAAGCATAGGTTGATATGTACATCAAATTAAAGGTGTCACTTAGCAGAGTACAATGCCGCAAACTAGACTTAAAAATGATGACCCGGACAGAAATGGTAGGCGTTCAAAGTTTCCATTAAAATCATATGGGTAAAAATTAAAAATGCAATAACTTTCTTAATACTCAACCTTTTGACGTCTGGTTTGCGGCTAATAACTCCTAATGCAAAGACGTTTAAAATGATGTATGATGTGACAGAGGCTAAGGAATTTTTAATTTAAACATCTTCTATGGGACGTCCCCCAATGAAGTCTTACAGAGATATGCTTCGGCTTTTGTCACAACATACATAATTTTAAACGTCTTTGCATTAGGAGTTATTAGCCGCAAACCAGACGTCAAAAGGTTGAGTATTAAGAAAGTTATTGCATTTTTAATTTTTACCCATATGATTTTAATTGAAACTTTGAACGCCTACCATTTCTGTCCGGGTCATCATTTTTAAGTCTAGTTTGCGGCATTGTACTCTGCTAAGTGACACCTTTAATTTGATGTACATATCAACCTATGCTTACATTTAAGATTTTCTTCTGACTCCTGGTGGGCCGTACCCCTGGCAAGACTAAAAATTATTGATAGCGTCAAAAGGTACTTTGTGTTAAGTTACTATCACCCCCCAAACGATATTTGTTTATCTCAACAAATAAAAAAATTAAAGGGGGGGACAGACTTTTTTTACACCCTACTACTGCTTACTTGAGTTAAATAAAAAATATATGTGGATCATTTGTTTGCTTTTATTGGTTGTTTACATTAACAGTATGTTTATTTAAAAATCGCTTATTAAAATCATATTAAACTAAAAATAATAATGTTAATAGGTAGTCTTTAGGTTTAAAGCTATGTTCTATTCACAAACAGCAGTTGTTATAGGCTAAATAACATTTATTTAGCTTTTATATATACTATTTATTTATTATATAAGTGTTGTTCAGTTCACCTAATAATATTTGATCAAGATGATAGATTCAAATTATTTATACTAGGATTATTAAGGGAAAACTTAATTGTTTTATTATAAAACTTTGACAAGCTTTCACTAATAACTAGACACATTAGTTCTGCATTTAAGTAATTAACCATCAAAAATCAAGTTTTGACAGTCTTTTCACATCTCTACCACGAATAATCTTAAGGGGTGGTTATAATTACATTGAAGACCAAAAATTGTGTCTTGCTGCTTGGCCTGTAACGTTTACCCTATCATTAGTAAATGAATGCATATGGATAAACAAAATAAAAAGTAAAAAAAAAAAAAAAAAAAAAAAAACAATATTGTACAATAAATTTACTATTTAATAAAATTCTTAAGAAAGTTCCTGCGAAATGTATACTTTGACATTACAGGAGGTTAGACTTTGATATACACTCTGCCATGTATTTGAAAAGCACCCTTTGCCAACAAAACTTCTAGAGGTACATGAATCAAAGCCTTCTCGCATCCAACGACTTATCTGTTTTCAGATGCGGAGTGCACGTTGGTTTCATATGAGTGTTGGAATATATTTGATAAATTTTGAAATCATTCAATGCTGTTTATCATATACCGGGCTTATCATACATCATCGTTTGTATATCCAAATAGCTTGGAAAAATCGACAGTTGAATTGCCAATTTATTTATTTATTTTATTTGCTTTTTCGTTATGCTACATCCTTACTTTTTCTTTTCTTTTACTGATTTTGGAGACACTATCTTTTGAATAAATAACACTTTACATAATCCAAAGTTATTTTTAATTGTTAAGCTTTTATAATTTTATTTTTTTTATATATTTTTGAAAAAAACAAACAAAAAAAAACATGTCGACTAACCAGCTGCTTCACAGTCTAGTGGACACAAATACCAGCCTGTATACATGAAGCAAATCTGATGGACCAAATGCGACAAAGCCAAAGCTTCCACTGACTACTACTTGATCCGGACATCTACGCTATCCCATCCAGTTCCCTACTTTTTCATTCTTTTTTTTCGAACAGATTGTGCATATACTGCGTATTATACATTATGTAGTAAAAAAGTCAAACAATTTTTACCTGAAATTATTATTGTTTTTCAATTATCGTTTTACTTTTAATGTGAAACAATGTTTTTCTGGCGATAAACCCATACGAGAACTTTGCAATGGTAAAAAACCTTTAATGTCAATCATGTGTTTGAATTGCGGTTTAATTCAACAAACAATATGGTATTCAAAGAGATTTATGTTTGAATTTGTGATAAAATTGATAGTCTGATAGATTGAAAACAATCAAGTATAAATGATGGTGAGACCAAGCTGAAACAACAATCTTATCTCAGATTGTTTGTTTTATTTTTACCAATGACCAGTTTGAATGAATTATGATAGGCCTTCTTTTATAATTTTATAAAAGAATTAAATGTTAAGTATTTTCATTATTAGTTTCTTTATTGGATTGAAGTAGAAAATACATGACAAGAAGTTATGGTCAATGAAATTGAAAAAAATACGTTTTCTATAATAAATAAACGGTATCAGTTAACTGACACATACTTTCTCCCAACAATATAAAAAAGGTGTTAAAAGCTCCAAACATTAATGTCTTGATGACTCAGTCGGATAGCTACCAGCTGAGCAGCACTCGTTTGACCCCAGCGACCACAGAATTAAATAGACTGACTATCCCATAAGCCTGTACGTTGTCGGATGTGAAGCTAAATTCGGCCATCTTAGCTGAGTACAGAAACGTAGAGCGACGCTGGAAAGGCGAGAAATTCTAAATGCGCTCTTATCATTTACACCGCAGTTTAAATAGCTTAAAATGCTCGAAATGCTTTGAAATTTGACACACTTATAGTTTAATAGTGTGTGACGCTAATGGTGTGGTTTTAATTCGAAAATAAAAACTGCATGACACTTAAAAATTAAATAAATTCCAATCTTTTTTGTACATTTTAATTGGTGACATAAAAAAGTTACATTGCGAGGAAAATTTTTGTTTTAAGGTCAGGTGCGTGATGTAAGCGAGAGAAATGTAGCCAAAAAGTTATATTTTTCGAAAAGTATTTTTTGAAAAAATTAGCTATTGTAGTTTTTATCATATGACAGGTAGAACACGAGCTTCGTGACGCGGTGATGCGGCCTCTCGGCTGCGCGGCGGCCCGCTACAAACAGGGGAATTTTCCGTGGTTAGCTTATTAGCTTTATGGATTTGATTTTTAAAACATTACATGATAACATGTTTACAAAAGTAGGTCTTGCATGTTAGTATTTAATTTAACATTTTATCTACTAACTACATTTACTTGTAATTAGAATTATTAATAGTCTATAACTATGTATTGTAGGCAATATTATATTTGAAAAACAAACAACAATCATAATCAGTACATTTATTTACAGTCTATTTATTTTACATTAATTCAAATTTACAAATCAATAAATAAAACTATGTTTTAATAACATTACTGACTGCTTTGCTACTGCAAAGTGTTTAAGTGAAAACATCATCTACGCAATACCAAAAAGTTTATAAAAACAAATAAAACAATAAACCACAGTAAATAGTTTACCTAATAAAATATGAGTTTACCATAGATTTCAAAATACAAAGACAATTGAAATAATCAAATATAGAAATATAAATGATAAAGTACAAATAATGAAGTAAGAACAATAAAATGAACGTCTGCCATAAGTTTCTTATTGTTTTACTGTCCCATAAATGTGATTGTTTTAGTTAGGTGGTTTCTGATTTTTTGATTGTGTACAGTAGGCTATCATTGTAATTTTTAGTGTAATGATGTATCCTGATTGTGAAAAATATTTTGCATATTAGTTTGGTAAGCAAGACGAAATGGTTTTCAAACGGATCTTGATCTAAAAAGTGGTCACTGTGAAAAAGATTAAGGCCTATACAATGGTTTAACTTTAGTATCCATCACGTCTACGACATTTTTTGTGCTTATCAAAGTTTCTGTATCAACAAAAAAATTTAACAACCGATTCACTCAACAAACAAAGCTTTGTTAGTTCGGAAGATGGTTGTATTAATCCTCCTCGGTCCTTAAAAAAGTTAGGACTGCGGCATAGATCTTCGTTTACAGGAAAGCTGCAATAATGCCTTTCTATACACACTGATAATAAAATCTATCTGATTTAGCCTACTCAGTTGTATGCATTTAAGTGTCCGATATACTAAGTTCAAAAACAATTAATTGTTCAAACCATTACCTACAGAGTAATGGTAAACAGTATATACAGTACTTTAAATAGTTTAGGAGTAAGACAATATCAAAACCGAATAAAAATAACAATACATTTTATTCTAAAAACTACATTTACTAAAATACTTTTAATATTCATACAGGCCTACTTACTACCTTCATACGGCAAACTTGCATAAACGAGGTACCGTATCAATATCAATAATTCATAAACCCGAGTGGCTTTAAAAGAATTTTACGAAGCCAAAGATAAAGATTAACATGGATGGGAAATTCAATCCTTTATTTTCAATCCTGGGGTGTGTTGTTCTATCGCTGGTCTAATTTGCAATAAAAACCTATCAGAAGAACAGAATTATTTGTAACATTTTTTTAAAGGACGGAGACACTAGTAGGATAAGGCCTAAGTTCGTTTTGTAGGTTAGCATAGTTCAAGTAAAGCTGCTTAAAAGCAAAAAACAGGGATATATTTCTTGATGTCTCATGGGATTCTCAGCCGTGAACACACTATTTCACAACAACAAACTAACATTGAAACTTCTCCTAATCTGATATGAAATCAACTTACCTATGGTAGGTGATACCTCCAGCCCGACCTTTGTTGAAGCACCCATATTTTATGCCACACAATTAGTTGGCGTGACGCAAGGGTTAAAAGCTGTGAAAAGGTTCTGGCTAGGTTGCGGCTGCTGCCGGCTGCCCTGGGAGCGCGCGGCACTAGGGTGACTCATCGCAGCGACCGCCATATTGGTTGAGTTTCTGGCTCAGACGTTGGTTACACCTTTGCGTTCGCTTCGGCCAGTCTATTTAATTCTGTGGTCGCTGTTTGACCCCACGCGCGTCTGTGACTTTTAACTACGTATTGCGTTTACCGCTAAACGAAAAATTGAATTTTCTCCGCAACCACTTGACGTAGAGCAATAATTCAAAATACTAGATTATTTAGTTTTTTGAGCTTGATTTATTGGTGATAAGTAAAATTTATTTCAAGGCAACAGCTATTTTGAAAATTTAAAAAATTGATTTTTGAAACACTTTTTACTCCATAACTTTTGAACGCGCATTTTCTCGGAGATGCGGGTGGTGTCATTTTATTCACCATTTTAAGCTTAATAAACCACAAAATTTTAATCAAAATCGTTAGAGCCGTTTTTGAGAAATTTTGATTTTTGACGATTTTTGAGGGTTTTTGGGGGTAAACTACCCTTAAAAATAAAAAATTCAAAAAAATGAAAAAAAACGCCTGGAATTATCGTGGGTTTGGACCTACATACCAAATTTCACCAAAATCGGACCATTGGGGCATTCTCTAGCTCTGTATACATCCTGACACACACACACACACACACACACACACACACACACACACACACACACACACACACACACACACACACACACAGCGGTGCGGAGTGGACGTGTCTTCCTTGTCTGTGCCCGCGTTGTTATCGTTCAATATGAGTGACTGTTCCGCGTGTTGCGACCCGTTGCCGGACACTAATGATTATGCTACGTGTTCGTCTTGCTCTTCAACTTTTCACTTTGAGTGTTCCGGAGTTCAAGAATCAACTTGGAACCAGATGGGCAACAGTAGACGCGGATCATGGAAGTGTATTAATTGCAAATCCAATAAGGGTAAGGTAGCTGGTAGCAGTAAGGAGACAGTATCTAAGGAAGCCCTCACTAAAATTAGAGATGAAATTATTAATGAATTAAAGAAAGTCATCCAAAAACAATTTTCAGATCAAGAAAAAAGTATTGGCTCTAAACTGGACGACTTTACTAATTCGCTTAATTATTATGGATCCAAAATCGATGATTTCCAAGATGTTCTAAACGGTATTTCTGATAAAGTGAAACAAATGGAGAAGGATTACGATGCATTAAAAAAAGATTATGCAAATCTCAACAATCAAATATCAGCGTATAAGATGCAACTCGAGAATCTCGAGCAGTACAACAGAAACCGGAATGTTGAGGTTACAGGTATACCTGAAATTGCCAATGAGAAAATGTCGGACATTGTTGACAAACTAGCATCACTGTCTGGTGTAGCTGTCACTATGAATAGCGATATTCAGGCGATACACCGTGTCCCAACTAAGAATGATAAAGGGCCCAAACCAATAATAATTCAGTTTTCGAACAGGCAGGTTCGTGATGCTTTCCTTCAGAAGGGTAAAAAAGCTGCTATGAAGTCTACTGACTTTCTGCAAGGCGTTCCTTCTACTAAAGTGTTTATTAATGAGCACTTAACACCTTTCAACAGGAACCTATTATATCACGCCAAGAAGTTGCGGGAGAAAGGATTTAGATTTGTTTGGACAGTGGAAGGGAAGGTATTTGTCAGAAAGTCTGAGAACGAAAAAAGTGTTCGAGTCTCAACCTTGGAGGACATCAAAAAATTAATGCCGGACTAAACAGTTTTACTTATTTGTGTCACATATCACTTGTAGCTCTATTTGAAGTAATAACATTTTTATGGCAAGTTGTCATGAAATAAATGGATTTAAAATATTTTGTTTAAATATAAGAAGCCTGAGGAAACACTTTAACGAACTTGTTTTATATTTGAGCACTTTATCATTTTCATACAACATCATTGTTTTGACCGAAGTATGGATTAAAAGCGGAGAAGAGAACAAGTACAACATGCCCGGGTACGACCTACTGCTGCAGGACCGGCCGGACAATCAGGCGGGTGGCGTCGCTATCTACGTGGACTCTGCCCTCTCCTACTCTCACCGCCCCATCCTACTGCCGACCGCCGAAATAATCAACGTTATCTTCACCGTATCACGCAACAATGTTTCAACAAAACTTTCTCTGTTCGGAATTTATCGACAATGCAAATTTACTTTCAAAACTTTTAAAGACGAGTTTGAAAAAATTTTGATTGGTTCATCTGATCCTTCAATTATTTTAGGCGATTTAAATATAAATTTGTTAAAAATTCAGGTTCTAAAAACGATTATTTAAATTTAATTTCATCATATGGCTTTGTAAATCTAATTGACGAACCCACCAGAGTAGTTTATAATTGTTCATCTTGCCTTGATCATTTATTGTTTAAAAATACTAAAAACATAAATCTTAGTCACAATGTTGATCAGCTTTGCATTACAGATCATTTTGCTATTAGTGTTTTTCTTTCTGAAATTGATGATTATAAACAAAAAGTTAATTTCTTTAAAGTATTAGACAAAGAAATGTTTCGTAGACAACTTTTAATGACAGACTGGCAAACAGTATTTTCTGACACTAATGTAAATAGTTGTGTAGAAACGTTTTATTCGTTGTATCAGAGAGGTCACGAGAATTCTGTTATTTAAAAAAGGTAACTAGTAAGAGTAGAAAAAGGAATGAATGGATAAATAACAATCTTGTTGCTTTAATAAACAATAAAAATAAGTTGTACAAGTTGTTTTCACGAAATAAGCATGATGTGCAGTTGAAATTACAGTATAAAAATATTTCTAAGTTAGTGACTAAGCAAATTAGAACAGCAAAGATAAATTATTATTCTGGTCTTATTGAAAGATCAAATGGGGATTCCAAGGCTTACTGGAATGTTGTTAAAAAAATAATAAAAAGGAAGAAAAGTAGTGTAACTTGTATCAAGGTTGACAATGTTGAACTTGAATCTAAGGGTAATGAAAAAATTATAGCTGATAGTTTTAATAATTATTTTGTTAATGTAGTTCCTGAGTTAAGACAAGAAAATTTTGGCTGTGATATGTTTTTAGAAGATAATAATTTATAGGTACCAAGTATTTCTTAAGGAGTTTTCATGTGATAGCATAGAAATAGCAAACATTATTAAGTCAATGAAAAACAAGGCTAGTGTAGGAATCGATGGTATTAGTATTTATGTAATTAAGGAAAATTTAGATATATTCATTCCAATTCTTTGTAAGTTGTTTAAAACCTCACTTGAACAAGGTATATTTCCAGATGTGTTCAAGATTGCTTCTGTTGTCCCAATTTATAAGTCAGGCAATGCAAGGGAAATTTCTTCATATCGACCGATCTCAGTTATTAGTACAGTTGCCAAGATATTTGAGTCATTTGTAAAAAAGAAGTTGTTAGAGTATTTCAATAGTAAATCCCTGTTTTCAATCAATCAGTATGGGTTTTTACCAGGTAAGGGCACAGATATGGCTTTAGAACAACACATTACAACAATCACCAATTCTGTTGACAAACGAAAACTTACATTGTCTGTATATCTAGATTTTCAGAAGGCTTTTGATGTCTTAGATCACAACATTCTCTTCTCAAAATTTAGGAAATATGGTATTGGGGGCAAAGCGCTGGAATGGTTGAAATCCTTTTGTAGAGAGCGGAAACAGGTTGTCAAGGTGAATGGTGTTTTGAGCGATGTTCTTACATTGCAACATGGAACTCCTCAAGGGGGGGTTTTAGGCCCAATAATTTTTTTAATATATATCAACGACCTGTTAGAGCTTGATTTATATTCCAAAATATTTGCCTATGCCGACGACACCGCCCTTGTATGTTCAGCGCACAACAAAGAATCGTTGAGAATTCAAATAGGGAGGGATCTGTCAAGGGTATCAAACTGGTTGATTAGTAATAAGTTGTAAATAAACTCCACCAAGTCAAAATGTCTCATGTTCTTTGATTATAGCCAACCAAGGGAAGAGTTAAGAAATGAATTCAATTTACTTTGTCATAAGCATTACTGTTTGTATGAGTGTTATTGTAATAGCATAGAGGTTGTAAATAGTGTAAAATATCTTGGATTATATGTTGATCAATTTTTGAAATGGGAACAGCAGGTCAGTCATCTATCTAGTAAGTTAAGGAAAATTAATTTTGCTCTGTATCATTTAAGGGATAATGTTAAAAGTGAACATTTGAAAAAAGTGTACATTTCCTGGTTTGAGAGTGTTTTACGTTTTGGAATTGTGCATTATGGGGGAACATATCCTACTGTGCTCAAACCAGTTGTCAGTTGTCAAAGGCATGCCCTTCGAACAGTATTCAATTTAAAGAGAAATGATAGAATGACCTACCTGTTTTCTCAAAATAACATTTTATCCTTCAATAAATTGCATGTTTACTGTATGATAATGTTTGTATTTAAGTATAAGAATTTATTTAAGATTCGATCTGTAAATAGAATAACACGTTCTGCTCAATTTACTTTATTAGAAGAATATTTTTTTAGAAAAGAAACTAGTAAACACCAGTTTTGCTATCTCGGTCCCAAATGTTTCAATGAATTTGTGCAGTTTTTTGGAAATGAAATCCAGTTCAAAAATATTTCAGAGGTAAAATCAAGAGCTTTAGAATTCTCTAAGAATCATGGTATTTTATAGGTGTTTGCAACTTTTGTATTAATATTGTAATGTAATATATTTTTTATTTAGTAGCTATTTATTAATAATTTATTATATTTGTCTATTTATTAGCATTTATTTCTATACGATCAATTTTTTGTACTGTACACCTATGTTTGATTTGTGCTTGTATTGAGTGCTTATGCAAACCTGCTATGATGTAAATCCAAGTGTAATATTCATCTGAGTGTGTTTTCAGTTAAATGATTCATCAAAATAGTGAGTGCCCGTTGCCCGTTTCATAGTACTTACCTCAAGATGAAAAGACTAATAACCATTATTGTCCTGCTGTCAGCCTTAAATTATGTATTAAAGAGAAATGTATATTTTTTGTCCCGCACGTGCCTTGTATGGCACATGGGACTTTGTAATAACAAAAAAATTGCATGAATAAAACTTTTTGAACACACACACACACACACACACACACACACACACACACACACACACACACACACACATACATCACTCCGAAAACCACTTTTTTGGACTCAGGGGGAACCAAAATGTATAAATCCACCAACAACTCAAATTCGAAAATTTGACGAAAACAATACTTTCTCCATATACTATGGTATAGGGGGAGAAAGTAAAACGTCAGAAAAAACACGTTTCCATTTGATCAAGTACTTATGTTATGAATATTGAGTCCAATTAGCTTACAACTATTTATTACAAAAATATTTCAAGGTAGGCGAAGCATAACATTTGAAATCTGTGTTTCTGATATTATTTTGACACCACTGATCACACAACAGCCATTGCTTTCTATGGCAAATTTTAGTCTTTCTTCCAATCTACATTTTCAATCATCAGTATTGAAACTGTAGTCATGTAATAATCCTTAGAGAAGATTAATTTTCAGATATATAGCAAAGTTGGTTTTCAAAATATTAATAATAAAAAAAAATACTTTAGTACTTGACTTGAAAAAAAAAAAAACAACTGTAGGATAAATTAATAAAAATTGAAATTATTTTTCTTCCCTCATACATTGGCTAATGACATATAGTGGTTATCTAAAATCGTAAACGTTGAAAACAGTTTCTTGATATATAAAGTATTAAACTGAAGCTAAGATCAGCTACCATATTTTAGCTAGGATCATCGATATTATGCCTGAATATGTTTTAATATTTAAAACACCGATGAAATAATTTTTTTGTTTTATCCATCATTAAAATATTTTCACTAAATTATAATATGAGATCTGATGGAGGGGGTTTCACACAAGCAGTACAAATCTAGATAACAATATGATACTCAAATTCCGGTGTTTCGTTCGTCTCTCTCCACAAACCCACCTCAAGATGCCTAGAATTAAATCACACTTGGTCTTCCTGTTTTCCATTCTTATTGTTCATGCATATTTTACATTTACTGGTTTATTTCATTTTATTTTGTTATAATTGTGTGTGAAATTTGCATACAATGATTTGCAATATTTTTTATATTTATATACTTTTTATCTAAAAGTATAGCACCTCAATATAATAAAATTATTTAAAATTTAGTCTAAGTATTGAATTTTTAGTGATAATCTGGTAACAAAGTAGTCTCAAATTTATAAATAGAATTTTTAGGTTTACAAAACTAATTCAAATGGTTAAAGGCAATTTAAAATTGAACTTTGAGATTAAAATATATTCTACAGCAATAATGAAGAAATATAATTTTTAATACACAAAATAAATTATCTCTCCTGTATCCCCAATGTGTTCTCTGCTTGGAACACATTATGTTAGGTTGAAAAGACTATTATACAGACGTTATTTTATTCAATCACTGTTATTACTCATAACAAAACAAACATTTGATGCGCTTGAATATCAATCGAGCTAATTTGAGACTATAAGGTGATATTTAAAACTAGTGTTATGTTATTTATGTTACTTATGTTATTTAAATAGACTACTTTAGTCGTACACTGTTTGTACCCTCCATTTACAACAATCAGAGTCATTATAATCATAATATTGTGCAATACATAAAAAACTAATATTGTTAAATGAAAATATTACAGCAACAAAAATTATCATACATGGCTAACTATCAAAGGTAAAACGCGTTTTCATCACATTGAATATATTAAAATATTCAAAAGTTTTAGGAGTGAAGCTCAATTTAACATATAAAAATACTTTAATTCTTAATCATCTGATTTAACACAAAAGAGAACTTGCATGGCACCAAATATCTTAATATAATGATGAATTTGTAAAAACCTTTTCAATTGTGTTATTTAGCCTACTAAATTAATTTGTAATGTGTTGCTAAAAATAAACAAAATTATGGAAAATGTTACATTTAACCATTAGCAGTATTAAGTAGAAATACACTTGAAATATTTATCAGACAACAAATTTAAGACACTGATTATTCACAACTACAGTCCTTGCTAGAAACAATAGAGGATAATGATGTCAGGTGGTGGGGGGGGGGGGGGGGTCGAGAATCAGATGCTATGTCTAGTGAGAGGTCTCCTCCACCTCCACACATCAAGACGCTAGGAATTAGATCAACCCAAGAACTTCTCTCTGCCGTTATTGCCTCAATGTTGGCTGCTCTCATAGAAAAGTTTTTTTAGACAAAAAAGTTTATCTTTAGACAAAATAGGTACAACAAATGTTTATTGGGAATAATTTTAGTCTAAATCTGTAATTGTGTGCTAATGAAACTTCTTGGGCAATGGCAATAGTAATTTGTGAATATTTTTGTGACAAAAACCACTGAAACAAAATAAATACTTTTCCAAAATATATTTTATGCAAGTTAATATAAATTTAAAATAATGGAATGAACAATTTTAGTAATTAGAAAGATCTAAATGTCTTTTATTTTATTAGAAATTAACGTGTAAGACACCTTCATGATCCTTGAATCTACGTGAGTAAAAGAGTTTAATGAGTAATTGTAGTTTTGTAACAGGTATTGTTTAGTAAAATAAGGAAAAAACGAACGAACTGCGTAGGTTTTTACGGTGATTATCACAATGGTACATACGAATGTATTTTGTTCTTACCGGCATATTCATTAACTAACAGGTTAAATTTTCTAGATTACCTTTCATATTTTAGAAAGCAACACGTCACATTAAATGTATTATGACTACCGAACATTTTATATCCTACATAAAAGGTTTACAGGTCATTTTCATAAAAATTCTCTCACGATTTACGCGTCATATCGACATGCAATGTTTTTTGCATGAAAGTGGCAGCTAAGTATTTTAATAACTTAAGTATTTCCAATCGATTCATATCATACAATTAATTTGTTAAGCCAATGTCCGTGTTTGAGACACATATGAAGCACAAAAGATAATACAGAAGTAAAATCCTTTATCCTAAAAACAAATAATTTCATAGTAAAAATATTTTTTATGTAATTTTTTAAATATTAACATCTTACCAACTATGTATTTTACAATTATTTATTCCTTGAGGTCAAGAAAAATGATCATACTGATACAGTAGGTTTTGTAAAATATTCAGAGGAAATGATGAGATATATTTTTCACGAATTATTTTCCTCACTTGAACAAAGCATCGAGCCAAACAGAATAGGACCGGAGCCTGATATCAGAATTATCCTCCAGGCAACGGCTTACGAAACAATGGGGTGAGATTTAGTTGCTTTTCAAACAGCGAGGCGATCCTCTAGGTAGTTGTTTAGGGCCAACTTCATTTCGTCTGTATAATGCTGACAAACGTATCCGTTCATGATGTAACGTGCATCTATTGAATGAATGGGAGGATTCAGGAACTAAATAAAAATTATGATAAATTACCTTTTCCAAGCATTTAGTTTATTTATGTCTTTTTGCTTGTATAAACTCAAAATATGTGAATAATTGGCTGTTAACCCTAAATATCTCTGCAATACGTATTCAGAATGTGGGAAATATAAAATCATTGATAAAATTTTACATAAACTTAACAAATTCTTTTTCAACCCCCAGCCCAGTGTGAGACAACACAGTGTATTTGACAGCTCACGCTATTTAATTAATACTTTACAAAGATAATAAATAATATATGTCAATGCAGTAAATTTATGGGGTAAAACAATTACTATCTTAACTTGAAATAATTGGACTGTTATCCGTTAGAGCAATACATATACAGGGTGTCCAGCTTCCTTTACAAACCTTTCCAGGTTTTTGCCCACGTCAAAATAAGCAAAAAAGTTCCTGTAAACAAATGTCCTAAAATGCTTCGTTAACCCGCTAGCCGCCGTTTTGTTTTTTACACTAAATAATTTTTATTACCGTAACGGATCATTGTATTAAGTTAATATTTGGCATGAACCTTCACTATAACAATACCCATTATTAGGGAAAAAATTATTTTTTTCCAATGTGTATTTTCAAAATGGCGGCCATTTTAAAAATTTTAAACTCAAATATTTCAAAAACGGTTAATTTTATAAAAATGTTACAAGAGACAAGAAAGTTGAAAAATTAAATTGTCTACAAATTGATACCAAGTGTTGTTGTTGTTGTTGTTGTTATTGGTGGATAAGGAGACCCCGGCCGAACCGTTGAGCACGTCTGCCTCTAATGGGCATTTTGCGCAAGCCCCCGGAAGGATGGGATATTGAAGGAAGAGAAAGGGTGAGACACGGGACTGTCCACTCATGTTCAAGTTAGGGGTTTCTATGCCCGTCGCATTCCTCACCCCCTGCTGTCTTGAACATATGTTCCAGCTAGGGGTTTCGATGCCCATAGCATTTCTCCTCACCCCCTGCTGTCTACATATGTTCCAACTAGTGGCTTACATGCAGTTCGCATTGACCCCCCACTGTCTTGAACATGAATGGATTATGAAGGAAGGGAAATTGTCATAGTGGACAGCCAAAAGACTTACCACAGTGTTATGACAACTTCGTTTGCTGTACCCAATGTCAACTTCGCAACTAGTATAAACCAGTTTTAAAGTTGTCCTGGGAAGATACCAAGTGTTTAAGGATCCAACAACAAATAACGGAGTTATTGAGATTTTTCTCTTAAAATAACCTAAATTAATTGGCATTAATCATAGTGCAAAATCAGTGTTTTTCTGCAGGAAAACCACAATAACTCCGTGATTTGTTGTTGGATCCTTACAAACTTGATGTAACTGTTTAGATAATATAATTTGTCAACTTTTTTGTCTCATGTAACATTTTTATAAAGTTTATCGTTTTTGAGATATTTGAGTTTAAAATGGCCCACATTTTGAAAATATACATCGGGAAAAATAATATTTTTTCTAAAAATGAGCATTGGTGTAATTGAGGTACATGATAAATATGAACTTAATACAACAACCCGTTACGGAAATAAAAATTCTTAAGTGTAAAAAACAAAATGGCGGCTAGCGGCTTAACGAAGCATTTTAGGACATATGTTTATATGTTTTTCGGTTTGTTTTGGCAAACTTAATAACCTGGAAAAGTTTGTAAAGGTGGAAGCTGGACACCCTGTATATTAGAAAGGAGTTTACCGTTCCTTTATACCTTAATACCTTAATTGAAATGGCGACCTAACTCAATAGGTAGTTTAAAACCAAGTATGAATAAGAGATGAGTGTATGATGATTGTGGCGCGATCTTGTAGTCTTTTACTGACTAAGGTCAACATTCTCCTTAGACAGGACTGTTAATTCATGGCCCAACAGCCAATGGTATCTAGGGACCTACAGTTTAACGTGGGATCCGAACCACAATTGACCTCTTATATACGAATTGGTCTAATTATGAGGATGGTCTTTATGGATGAACTAGTATTCACTAGTGTGGACGTCAATACCCACCAGGGAATATCGCATCAACAAGCCATCGCTTATAACTATGCACAATTCGTGACCTTCAATTATTCTTAAACCAAGTAATTGTTTAACTTTATACTGCTAGACACTGCTAGATATAAATAAAAATCAACATATTTTTTATATTACCTCATATTAAGCCGGGTATCCCAAAAGGTGACGTCGATCCCAAACTAAATAATTCTTAAAAATAACATGTATATTTCGTATTGTCCTTCAACAAGAGGGAATGTGAATGTGAAAATATAATGTACCGTAGTTGCAATTTCTGAACGTTGTAATTTCACAGTTGATAAACATTTCAGCTCCTTCAGAGTTACATGATGACACATTCATACCAGTGAAACATCTCGTATGAAGTAAATCTAATGAAATGTGTCTTTCGCGAATATTATTTTTAAGCAGTTAAACGAACAAGTGTTGCACGATAAATAATGTAGTAATAAAAATTTAACAAAGCTCTGGATTAAATGATACGTTAATTGTGATACATAAACATAAACAGAATATGTTTTGATTATATTAAACAATACAGATGGTCGTATATTTTAACACAACTATTTAGTCAGATTTTACTATATAAAATCTGACTGTTCGTAATGTTAAATCATATAATAGAAAGTAAGTAAACCATATGCCAATATGAAATGTAAAATTAACAATAAAATGTATCGGGAGTGTTTATCTAGCCTACTTGTTTGAAATGTTTATCGATTTCATCGTGATGGAATAAAATAATATTAAATGAAAAAGTTTATTTATATTTTGATTTGGCATTACTTGATTCTCTTTTTAAAAACTTGTCATTTATTGAAATGTTATATTGATAAGATAATGGTACAGTTGGAGCTACAGTTGAAATTGAATTGCAGAAACTACTCTGCCTTAAGTGATGTACCACGTTTATTTAATTGTGAAGGACGTCTTAAGAATCGTTGTATACATAAGAGTCTGTTGAGAACACCATCGATTATGAGGTGATAATTGAGTAATGGGTTTACTTCCTTACTGGTACTACACAACACTGTTTTAAAATGTTTCAAGTCTATAAAAAGCAAATCTGATTCTTGAATAATGTTTTAGTACGTTCATGTCTCTTATCATCACACGACGACTTGAGTTATTAAACTATTACAGTAGGCTATAATGAACTCATACCCATTAGTAGAAATTATTCTAGCAAAGTATGGGTTTAATGGATTGGCTATAAGATGAAATCCTGGATTTTGTGAACATTCCATTCTTTATACATAAAACAAACTATTTTACTGATAATAAATATTTTAAACAGTAAAGACATCCCAATACGATAAAAAGTAAATTCAAGTTTAATATCCATTGTTTTGTGAATCCTAAATCTCTTTGTGATTTTAAGAACTTTGTCATATAATTACCAATAGGTTTCAATAACTTTTGAAACGATGAATGTTTTTATCACAATTTTATATTTGAATTTCATACATGTGTAATGGAGAAGGAAAGTTAATACAAATAATTTCATGAATTTCATTATGGATCCTTTAAATAAATAAAAAAAAATTATAAGGAGGTCAATCTAAATGTAAATTGTTTAAAGTCCTTGTTCTAAAATATACCTTATAATAATAATAATAATAATAATTTTTCAAGAAATTATTTCCCTTTTTTTGTTTTGCAGTTTTATACATCATTATGTGACATTAAAAAGTGTTTAATTATTGATATACAAATAATAAAGAAAGTCCACATTTCACTCGGAATCATGAAAAATAATTGATATAACACAAATTCAATGAATATTGCTAACTTAGAGATCGCTCTGTATATTTTTATTATAATACCAAAAAATTATGTGGAACGAGAAATAATTGTTTACTGTTTAATTTAATTATCTTAGCAAAGTAAATACATTTTAGTGGTTCTAACAGATAGTCACTGCACTTTAATATTTCTTTTGAGTATATTCAGTAACATTATGATAAGTTTTTACTATACACATATACATTTTGAAGCACTAAAACCAACTTAGTTTAATGTAAAAAACCATTCTACTTAATTTCATCTTGTTCTCTCTTTGAATTAACCCATAATTTTATTTTATAGCCGAGTTATTCTCGAACCTCGTTATTTTCCTTTGATCAATTTACACCCGTACAAAGAATGTATTTTCGGTTTCCACTATTACTTTACACAAACATTTTATTCAAATTTGAATATATGTAAATGATGTACCTCCCTTTGATGTTTTGTTGAATAACGTGAAGAAAAGGACTTCATTCGTTACAAATAAATTCAGTCACATTTTCATTCAATTTACGGCAATTACTTTTAATAGACGAGAACAGGAAGTCAAATGTGAAATTTGAAGAACCTTTCAACAATGGGAATGGCTCTAGTATATGACTGTGCCATAGTGCAACATAAATGAAAAAAGTTTTTTTATTTGGCACCACTCATTTTTTTTTTTTTTACCAAAAAGAAAGTAGAAAATTTTCTTTTCAAGAAAAATTAACGGTTTTTTACAGTAGGTTTATTATAACCTACTGTAATATAAGTTTGGGTGTTTGAAAAAAAAAAAACAAAAAAAAAACAACTATCCTTCTTGCAACTATGATTCATCAAAATCAAACCGACTGCCTTAGACTTCAACAAGCACTTGATACTCTTTCGACATGGACTAACACCAATTCCATGGCGCTGAATGTGTCGAAATGTAAGGTCCTCTCATTCCACCGCAAGTCTAATCCCATTATCTACGAGTACAGCGCCTTCAACAAGAAGCTTGAGAGAGTGTCGAGTTTTCGAGACTTGGGTGTTGTCTTCTCCTACGACCTTTCTCAAACCTTGCACGTCGAGGAGATATGCGCTAGGGCTAATCGCACATTGGGTCTCTTATACAGGATTTCTAAGGACCCCTTCAGCTATAGGGCAATTACTTTACGGCAACTTCTACTTTCTTTTTGGTAAAAAAAAAAAAAACAAAAAAAATTGAGTGGTGCCAAATAAAAAAACTTTTTTCATTTATGTTGCACTATGGCACAGTCATATACTAGAGCCATTCCCATTGTTGAAAGGTTCTTCAAATTACTTCGTTCGCCTGCTCTACTGCACCCTAGTCCGTCAGCTCCTCGAGTATTGCTCCGTCGTCTGGTCACCTTACTACCAAGCACACTGCGAAAGGATCGAGGTGATTCAAAGAAGATTTGTGCGAATGATCGGAGTACGAATGGGTTTTCCCTACTTAGAAGTGCCAGTTGACACCATCGAAGCCCAGCTAGGTCTGCCCAAGCTGGTATCTCGTCGAAGGATTCTTGATGCCTGCTTCCTGTTCAAGCTCCTGGCCGGATCTATCAACTGTCCCGATCTTCTGGCGCAGATTAATTTTCGGGTCCATTCTCGGACCCGCTCCCAGCACCTGTTCGCTGAAAGAGTACACCGCACCAACTACCTTTCGCAGGCACCTATCCCTAGATTGCTGCGGCTGGGGAACATGCTGTCGGGTCATCTTGACTTCTTTCAAGAGCAAAGCTTTAGCACTTTCAAGACAACATCTGCAGCGATCCTCTCTACACCCCTTGGTTGAGCTCGACCAGCAAGCACGTTTGTAAAGCACTGATCCTGAACTGCTGCACGAATCACGCAGGGACATTTTCACCATTAAGTTATCATTTTTGCATTATATAAGGGTCTGCACTATTTGTTGTTATAACTTGTATGCATTAATTTGTTTTGTTTATATTACGTTGTTATATTGTTTGCATTGTCATATTTGTATTTATTCACACTTGTTGTTATATCGTATGTATTTAAAAATATTTATCCTACCTCTAGCATTGCACATGTCAGCACACCTTATCACAAATATGTTAATTTAATTTCTTCATCATCTTGAATTGTTCCACTTTGCATGTGTTATTGTAGAATTTTGATAAGTGAAGATGTTTGCATGTTTCAACTGTGTATTCTCATGTAAAAATGGCGATGCCGTTGTAAATAAATAAATAATGTTTTTTTTTTTTAATATTGATGCAATTTCATGAAATATTGTTTTTTTAACACACTAAAAACCATGAACTTGAACACTGGGTTTTAGTTTTCCCCCCAGGTTTGTGATCATACTGGATAATTGAAAACAGAATACATACCACATTGATGTCATGTCATGTTCTACTGTAAGAATAATACTGGTTGATAAAGTAGAATACAACAAATGTACCAGGGAATATTAAAGAAAAGCTAATACTTAACTGTCAATTTGTATACAATTATTAATGGGGTAGGGTATAGTTTTGAATTTTTCTTTACATTTTAACATTATTTAAACATTAAATGTTTTAATAAAAATACTGTATAGTCAAACTTTTATCATAGCGTTTTTTATTTTTAATAATTACGTTTGCAGATACTAATGGGAAATACGAATAGAGATAATAATGACCACAGTCAAACAATTTTTTTATTATTATATATATATATATATATATATATATATATTAGTCATGATTTAGGATACTTTAAAAGCTACATCGGGATAAAAAAGTTTTAGTGTAAACAGAGGTAAAACGACACTATTATTAATTCGACCGCGATCGTAAAAAATGTTTGCTGTAACGGTGTTCGCACGATTCCTGGAACCAAACAAGTTTTTCAGCAACCAGTTGTCAGTGATCCGAGTAAGTTTATTTGGTTAATTTGTTTAGCAGCTCTTCTTCCACTTATCTCCCGCCATTATGGGCCGCAAACCCGCCAAATTCTCTCGTGACAGATCCATTACCTCTCAGATATTGTTGTGCCGGAACGTTGGTGGCACTGACCGATAACAATGTTAAAAGGGTTTGGTTGGTGGACCTGGGTCAACCCGGTGTTTGTTTAATAAATGGTTCTGATCTGATGGAATGACTGGTATACGGGTGGGATTCTTGTGTGATTTAGAAAAAAAATATGACCTCTCTGGAAATTATTTTTATATAGATGTTAAGCTAGACTTTTTATACAATCCCAGTAGTACTCTTCTACATTTTTTTTGTTATTTAAGTGGCATTGAATTCTGTAGCAGAAAATGTAATCCGTTGGATGCTGTTGCTAGAAAATATAAGAAAATTGCACTATTTTCATTCAAATGAAAGTTTTAAGACTGCAATATTTTATAAAAATTTTATTTTACTGTATTTAATTTAACTCTAACGTAATAAAAATAATAAATTGTTTATATTGATATGATATTTTAATTCTAAACAGACTGAAGAATCTTGAATTTTACACCTAATAAATGACATGTTAATAGAGTTTTGAAAATAAAAAATATATTTTTAAATTAATTATGATACATTATTACTAGCAAAAAGTGCATATAAAGATCAAAATAATAATTAAATGTAATATAAAATCTTAACCCTCGAGAGGACGCTAAGCGGAGGAATCCTCCGGGTAAATATTTTTTGTTGTGGGAAATATTTATCTTTTGGTTGACAGCACTGTCCTTTTGTGTAGCTGTCGCCCCCCTCCTCCCCATGCATTTGACGTACCCTTATCCCGCTTTCAGCGTCCAGGGTCAGTGTGGCGAGCGCTGTCCTGAGGTGCTGGACGATTCCTCCGTGAGCGTCCTCGTGTGTTTTGTAAGCCCGGAGGAAGAGTCCGTGTGCGATCGTTTTTTATTTGGTTACCCGGAGGAAGAGTCCGTGTGCGACCGTTTTTTATTTGGTTATTTGTAATTGTTTAGGCTACAGTTGCCATTTTAGATTTGTTTGTATTTGAAGTATCTTTTTATTTTTCCATGTATAACTATTTGAATTGATTGTAGTATCTTTGTTATACCATTTAATTTATGGTGTATGCTGGAACACGTCATAGTATTTTTTATATAATATGATAGTTCAGTTTTATGCAAAAGCTTTTTTATTTGTACCTCAAAACGTTATTTTTACTATTTTCATACTATTTTACAAAACTGTTATTGAAAAATATTAAGTTTTAAGTAAAAAAGTGAAATATGTTTTGTATAATCCATAATAGTTGTAATTATTTTATTTGTTAAATTAACTTTACCACTCTTGCTTTGTCTTGCAAGGATATTGCGTGAAATATATTTTACAATCATTTTCTGTTTTTATTTCAAACAATAAAAGTATTTAGAATACATTTTGTGCATTTATTTAAAACCCGGAGGAAACCTCCTTGAGCGAGAGACGGTGTTTTAAATTTTAAGCGACCTCTGGAGGGTTAATAATAAATTTACCAGTTATGATTTTAAAAAATAACTCGCTTTTGAACCAATTTAATCGCATATTTTAACCACCTTTCTCTAGTCAAGTTGATCTTAAACACACGAGGTTGGGTCAATGTTTCAAAAAGAAATAGGTCAAAACATCGAAATAGGTAGTAGCTTATTAATGAACATACGTAGTAATTGTTAAGTCTTTGAACCCAACACTTATCTCTTACAATAAGTGATAGGGGTGAATAGATGCTCTAAATGTTGAGTATTGTAGGATAACAATACACTTCTACGGCATGAAGCTACGAGAGATAGAATGTTAGTGGTGTACAGTTGTGTAGTGTGGAAGTTCTCGTTCGCACATCAGCATGCCAGGCGTCGAATCTCCCCGTATTTTCTACTCTACCTTTATTGTCAAGTGATATTAGTTTTGGAGGATTTGTACGAGGATTCGATCTTTAAACGCAGCATCTGTTGTAGAATGTTTGCAATAAATAAGAATAAATGGTAGGTAATGTATATGTAATAGTTTATGAACCTAATTTTTGCTATTATAGGTAAACCGGTTACTGTCAATCGATTGACACTAATGTAAAAGTTCAGAGTGTACTAGAATTAACCTATCCAGAACGGAAGTCAATAATTTTTAAATACAAAAACCCACTTTAATGGCATTTTTCTATTTTAGACGTAATTTTAATTCAACTTTACAATTTAATTTGCATCATTAATCCGAGCGGTTTAGGAGATAATGGCAATCGAGCTTTAGTTATTCCCCATCAGAATTAAATGGGGAAAATTTTCACATCCATTATTTCAGAAACCTTTACATTAAACCAATGAATTAAATTTTGCAATGAAATTAACAATGATATTAAACCTTTACATGCCCAATCATGAAAATTTCCCTGAACCTCAAGTTAAATAATATTTAATCATAAAATATTGATTATTGAGTAACTATTTTTTCATACATTCTTAATAATCTCAGCCATATTGTAAAATTTGTAAATAAATAAAATAATTTAGGAAAAAAACTTATGGTAGACTAATGTATTTTAAGGTAAAGTCTGAGATATTTTTATACTGGGATATGTTCGTTTAACGAAACATTTTTATATACAATGAATGTGAAAATTTATCTCATGAAATTCTTAAGGGAAAATCTAAATTTCTACCGCCATCATCTCCTACACCGTTTGGATTAGGGGTACAAATTAAAATGTAGGGTTAGCTTAAACTGAAGCGAAGCAGAAAAAGGTTCTAAAAAGTGGTGGTTTGTATTAAAATTAGTGACTTTCTGTATGAATATATTACTACTGCTACACCCTATACACTAAAATCTGTGTCAATCAATAGAGCGTTACCGGTTTACTTATAATGACACAATTCTTTTTTGTGAAAATTACTTCTGTAAAATTTAAAAGAGCGCGGGTAGTCTGGTCTGGGGCATCCGGTGTACTTCAAGAGACCTTTTCTACAGAATGTGCTTCATTTGGAGCACAAAGTGTACAAGTTAACTTCTTGGTATGAATCTTAAACCTTAATCCTCTCTAATAGTGTACATAGCAATAACATTCCCCTTTAAAACACACAAGTACAGTATAATTTTAACAAAGTTATACTATCATCACTTAAAATTGTAATATATTTTAAATTTATAAAATAAATTATAAAATAATAATAAATATGCTTTATAATTCAAGTTATGTTACTGATTTTATTTTCTGAGTTAAAACTTTTGAATACCATATTGATCCAAGAGGCGAACTTCCAAGGAGAAAGGTTGTGTTGGGAACGTTCATTACAACTCTAAATATAATTAATGCACTCGAAGAATTCTAGACATGAGTAGTGGGATTTGGCCACTTTTAAAACCGGCCACGTGCCCCCCGAGCCACGTGACTTGGCAGCTGGCGCCAGCTGCCATGTCACATAGCTTCCGGTGGGGGTTAGAGGGTATATATGAGATGCTGTAGTTATATGTTACTGGCTGGGTAGCTGAGTGGTTAAAGAGCTCGCCTTTGAATCTGAAGGTAGCCGGTTCGATCCTGAGAAAAGTTAGTGCTTTTTGATGGTTCGATACTGGACCCAGCTGCCTTTGGTCATTGGGCTATTAATTAATGATCCTGACAAATAAACAGCTGATATTTGTCAGTAACAAAGCTACACCTCATCTGATCCATCACAATCATCACACTCACCCCTTCAGTCATACTCACCTTAAAATACGCACCACAGAGTGTGTCGGTGTTTCAAATAAAGTATCTAAGTATCATATAGGTTGGGGTGGAGATGGCGATAGTGTTGGCGTTAGGGTGAAGTGAATTTGCGCATAAAATTAAAAGTTAGTTTAAAATTGAAATTCGTCGGTGTTAACGAAACTCTAACAGTTGAAGAAAAATTAAGAGTTAGTTCAAAATTGAAATTCAAACTTATAACTGGGATGTGGAAAATATGTCAAGGTCATCCAGAGTAAGTTTTTAAAAATTCTATCCAACTATCACCAGAAATAGTTTTAAGTTGAAGTAGTTGGTGATAGCGGGATAATTGATTCGTGCCATGGGAGAGGTGTTTATCGTTTGAAAGTTGGCGATCGAATGAGAAGCGCCGCCTAGGGAGAGGGCTTATAAAATGGCAACCTTCCCCCACCACCCCTTCCCCCACTCCTTTAGACCAATAACCGGTCGCCGACTCTATGTGGCGAAACTGAACCAGACATGGCGGCCGCCATGGATAATTCCAACCTCAAAGCTTAGTTTTGTATTGGTGAGCATGCGCCACCCCCACTCCTTTACCTTTCTTTTATATTTTAAACCCGAACAGATGTCCGGGCAGCTGCCCCTACGGTCAGATGTTTGGGCAAGTGTAGGGGGCAGAGATGTTGAAATATTGGGGTGGAGATGGCGATAGCGTTGGTGGTCGGTTGAACTGAATTTGCGAATAAAGTAACTAGGGTTGAACTAAAAGTGCACATAAATTAAAAGTTAGTTGAAAACTGAAATTTGACGGTGTTAACAAAACTCGTAATAGTTGAACAAAATTAAAAGTTAGTTTAAAACTGAAATTCAAATTTATAAATGGGATCTGGAAAGTATGTCAAGGTCATCCAGAGTAAGTTTTAAAAAAGCCTACCCAACTACCACCAGAAATAGTTCTAAGTTGAACTAGTTGGTGATAGTAGGATAGGTTGAAGTAACTTTTGAATTTTATTAGTGAACATACAATTAATGTGCAACAGCAGAGTTTAAACAAGTTGAACTTTTGTGATGAATTACAGAGTTGTAAATGCAAACACCGACGACGATGAGAAGGTAAATGCAGAGTCCCCAGATGATGTATTTGAAAAGCTTGAACAAATGTAACATTTCGAGTTGGTTTTCCTGTTCCATTTCCAATCGTTTAATTTCTAATTTCAATTTATCCTCTTCCATTCTAGTTACGAAGGGAACTTCATCCATCATATCCATCATGATTGTGTTAGTGTTTGAAATTTTAAAACAAGTGATGTTGATAGTTCAGAAGTCAAAGACGGAATGAGAAGTAAAAGGGAGAAATGTTAGTTAAATAAAGAAGTGGTGGGGGGAAAGGATGAATTACAAAGAAGTGGTGGGGGAAAGACGTTGCTCTTCATTATTACCATCAGTAGTGTCAGATGGTGCAGGAGTTAGATTTAGTAAACTGTCTTTGTCTAAACTTTCAACCTTATCACAAATAGGACAATCGTATGTTATTTCCAAATTCATTTTGATGGTTGTAAAATTATCTACAAGTTCTTGTAAAATATTAAAAATGTCTTGTAACTCTTCTTTAGAGTTTATTTCAAAACTAGAATTCATTCGGGCCAATGGAGAGTTGTTCATTGTTGGAGAGTCGGTGATGGAATGAGGATCGGCGCATAGGGAGGGGGCTTATATAATGGTGACCTTGAGCAGGCGTCTAGGGAGGGGGGCTGTCTAGGGAGGGGGCTTTTATATGGGGAACCTTGAGCTTATGATTGAATAAAATGTTTAGTTCTTCTTCTTCGTCTTTTAATTCAATTATTTGAACCGAAGTAGTTGTTTCATCTTCTTCACTTGATGAAGAAAACAATTCACCAGGATTTAAATATTGAACTACAATTCTGAACCATCTTATAGGATATTCGTCAATGATAGAAAGTAAGTTTTGAAACAATTCTTCCATCTCCTCCCTGTCAGTTATTATATGTTCAAACTTGATAAATTTGTTTTCCATGTTGTTAGTTAGAGTGTTGGAAGTGGAATGATTTAATATTATATAAAAATTAGAACTAGTGGTGGAGGAAATCTCAAGGTCATCCAAATGAAGTTTTAAAAAAGAGTGTAAAACTGAAATTACACATTTGATGGTTCTACAGGATCGGAATACCAATCTGATCTGTATTTACATCTTTTTATCATATGTGTACAAAAATCATCTTGATGAGACTTGGTGCGTTGACAATGAGCAAGATCTAGAGGGTGAAATTTGAAACATCTTTGAGGACAACATGTATGAAAATATCTTGATTTGTAAAATTTGAAAGTTCGCAATTCCGGTGGTGGTAGTTGTTTTGTTTTGCATTTGCAATAACAAGATCCGAAGAATTCACATTTAGTACAAGCTAACCCATCCACCATCATTGGTCCTAAATCTGTACACTGTTGTTCACAACAGTAACGAGGTTTGTACTTGTATTTTTGCTCTTCCATGTTGATGCTGCGGAGTCCAGTGAAAGAATAAGAGTGTATAGTGTTGAATAGCGAGTTTTATGTACTATGAAAAGTGGTGGGGGTAATTTCAAGGTCATCCAAACGGAGTTTTAAAAAATTATACCTTACTAATGTAAGGAATGTTGATACTTAAGAAGTTTGTTTCTCTTTGTTTTCTTCAGACTTTTTATATTTCTCAGCTTTAGCCATAGCAACTAGTTCTTCTATTGATAGCGGATGTACTTCAGGAAATTTCAAAATTAATTTAGCTTGGTATCCTTCTTTAGCTAATACATCTATATCTTTAGTCATTTGTTCAACAGTGTTGTAATCTTTTCCATAGATTTTTCCATCAAGTTGAATCATCATTCTGTACAACATTTTCTTAAATAGGTCTTGTCGTGGTGAGAGCTGAGAAGCAAATGATTATTTATTCAAGTATCACATCCTTTTTATTAACTCACATTCAACATGTGATTCTTTAGTTGTAGTTTTGTTTGTCAAAAGTTATTCAACATTGGTAATATTTTTGGAACTTGATGTTATGTTGACCAGTAGGCGATGAAGAAGTTGTAGGTTGTGTAGAAATAAATATTTCATCATCGCAATATTTTGTTTTAGTGAACATCCTTGTATTAGTAGCACTAACATCAACAGTTAAGTGATAACCACCGGTAAGTAAAACTCGCATTTCGTTGGTTAAATCTTCGAGTTGTTCAAAAGTTGTAATGGTGTTGGTATCGTAAGATGCACACTTCACTTTGAGAGACATATTTAGTTTTTTATATTAAGCAATAGAGTGAGCGAGATGTGTACGGTACGAAAGGTAGTCGTAGACTGATGAACTTCACAAGTAGATTTCTGCTTTTATCATCACACAAAATTGGGTCAAGGTCATTCCGTGGAATTTTTAAAAAAGCAACATATTGTAATGTACAAAGACATTACAATATGTTGCTTTTTATTTTTTATTTTTTGTTTTATATCATATTTATTGAGAAACAATTACAAACAAATATTTACAATGTTATGTACAAACTAATCAATAGTAGGTGTTACATGAATTGTAAGTTCAGTAGAGTTATTTCCACTTGGTCCGTGCGAAACCAAATAGAGTGCACCGGGTTGAACTACACGAAGATCTTCATTTTGAAGAAGTTGTACAAAACGTGTAGGTAGGAAGATTTGAAACTTCGGTTCGTCACCAACTGTATACGGTGCCTCGCTCAATGTGCAATTAATAGCATCACCTACTGAAGTTTCCATTTTCTTGATCGTATGAATGATGTAATGTTTTTCTTCTTTTAGTTCAGAACATTTCTTCGTAGGTAGAATTGATGATTTAGAATGAGCGTTGAACTGATCGACCAAATTTTGAAGTAAGTTCTGCGATGCCATCTTGATGTTATTGTTAATTTTCTTGTAAATAAGAATGTCCGTTGGAGATGTTGTCTCTTCGGAGGTTCGAGTAATACTCATGCTGCGTCATGGTAGCGCTCTCACTTTTATAGTCGACACTACCCCCACCACTTTTTTGAAGGAAACTATTCAAGCGGTAGGCATTCTTTAAAGCGCACTGCGACCTTCGATGTTTAAAACTTTTTGATGAAATACAAAGTTCGTTGAAGTAGCATTGGAAATCTTTATCAATTATTGCATTAATTACTTCGTTGCTTGTAAATGATTGTATCCAATTTGCTTTTTCCAATCCTCTTGTGTAGATAATTTTAAACTCTTTGCAATAATGATTCATAATGTGCGGCATCATGTTATAATTAATGAAACCTTCATCCCATCTTAAGTTGTGAAAATGTTTGTGCAACCATTTGTTTGTAACTTTCGCTTTAGTTGTTAGTCTATTAAATGGTACTGGAGGTTTGAACAAATAATGATAAACTACTGATGTGTTCATGTCCAAGATTACTAATTCTTTAATAATAAAATTACCATCATTTCCTCGGAAAGCTTGAAATTCAATTATACCTCTTTTAACTTCCATTATGTGTGGTGCATTAGAAAACGAAACCCGTTTATTCATGATGAAGTCTTATTAACAACTGACTTAAAAATTGAATGAGCTGACGTTTATAACAGACAGGATTGTTCTTCTTCTTTCACTTCTTGTGCCACTTCATCGATATTAAAATTGGTGTGATAGTTGTTTAATTGTCTCCACATTTCAACTTCTTGAGGTATTCCATTAAAGATTGAAGTATCCACGGGACCGTATAAAATTGGAACAAAAGGTTGTTTGTCCAATGTATCAATTAGATAGTCTTTAACTATTGCACTTGAAAATATTAGTTGTTTCAAATATCTGGTGACGGGACCGGTAGTACAACTTAAAGTGTAAAATTCTTCTTTAGTAAAATATAACTTAACATTGTGGGTAGTTAAATCTCTGAAGCGAACAATTTGTCCTCCACGATGTTTTACTATATCAACTTCAATATTTGATTCCAATAAACTTAATCTTGTTCTTCTTCCAAATGTGTTGTTACTTAAATAGCACTCCAAAAGATGTAAATGTTTCATGAGAGATTCCCAAGTAGTTTCACTGAAAGTAACCATTTTGTTTCCATGATTTAAAATAACAATTGGTGAATAATCCATTGATTTTAAAATTCCAACTGATATACTTTTTGTCATGCATGAAGAAATTGGGTAGATAATCCGAAGAAATACTTCTGTTAAAATATTGGTTAAAATGTTAACTTCAACCTTCTTCCTTTTTACTTCTTTTTCAGTTTCTTCTTCTTCTCTCTTCTTATGTTTGTTAAACTTTAGAAACTCGTCCATTTCTCGTTCAACTTGTTTTTCAATATCTGAACTATTATCATCCATTAGAGGTGTATTTTCTTCTCCGTTAGTAGAATTCATCTTGCGAATGATGTTTCCCATACGACGGTTGAAGATAGAATGAAGTTTCCACTAATTATTTTCTTGCTTTTATATTTTTCGTAAAATCCTTGAAATTTATACAATTACATAATTGTTTGTTTTCAACTTGTCTTTCACAAATGAAATTCTAACCTCAAAAATTGAAGCAGATAATTCTAACCTCAAAAATTTGCAGTCGTTGTACAATTCTTCTTAAAGTACATTCTTCACAATTCCGGTCAGCGGTGTGTAAGTAACTATTTTATCATGTAGAATTAGACAGTATGCCGAAGTTCCATCCGCTACTGGTTCTTCAAATTCCATTTCAATTTTTATATCCACACTTGATGATTTTACCGATTCATTTTGTTTTGAACAATCGATTACAATTATTGGAGCCTTGGAATAATACTGGTCAGGTGATAATAGTGGTGTATTAGTTTTTCCATAATATGACGATTGAAATCTTGCATACATATCGTATAAAATGGAAAAACATTTTTTGCTGAACATGACATTCAAATTGTCATAGGGAAAGAATTGAGAGTTTAGGAAAACCTTACAATTCTTTATTTTACAGTGATCAAATTGACCAGCATTTGCAGTGATAACATCTTTTCGCTTAGTTTGAAAACCGAGTATTATGTACCTTGCTCGTTCCAAGTAAGTTGATGTCTTGACGGTCCATGTTTGTCGTTCTGACTGAGGTAGTGTAGGGTATTCATGAAATTCCCAACTTCGGAATGGCATCACAATATCACGGTCAGATTTCAACTTTCTCAATAATAGGATTCTATGTTCATCAGCCAATCTTACATGAGGTACTCTCCAAACAACTTTATCCAACTGTAGTTGCCATTCCAGTTTATCTTCCGTAGTTGCAGGGTCTGCAAGTATCAAGTCCTTATTAGTTGAAGATCTGAGTAATACTAATTCTTGTTTGAAATTTATTATTACCCGTTTGTAATCTTCAGCGAATCCCAAAAGCAATCGTAAAGGTACATGAAAATCAAAGTGACCGTTGGAAGCTGGTGTTATAGTGTCTTTATCGGGGGCAACCCATCCGGCAGTGACTATTGAATTCTTCTCATGCGGTGTTAATGATGTTAATCCTTTCAATGTCGTTGTTAAACCAACCTTTTTTGTTGAATCAACCGTCACTCCTGATATTTCATATCTTATTTCATCAAAAAGATATGCCATCGGGTTATTTATAAAAGGAACTGTTGAAGCAGTTTTTCCATCCATTTTAATACCCGTCCTTCGATGTACAAGTAACTTTCACACGGTAAAGTGTAAATATCTTGTTGTTGAATGGGGATCCTTATTTCATCGTTATTGTTTAATTTTGATGAAGTGTAAGGGTTGTGCGTGTGATATTCCTTCTCCCATAGTGTTTCGTCGAACGTTGGTCCTTGAGATATATCCAGGATATCCATCGCTGTTAAGTTTCAATCCAATCTTCTGTAGAAAACGAATGTTTTCCGATGTTAACTCTTCCAATGTCGAGGAGCTACTGAGCTCCCGACTCTTCCGTTGCGGTTTAAATGATAATCCCATGTTGACTTTTATGTTGCTGCTCTGATGTGTATCCGTATAGTAATTGTTTCTCCTCTAAAGTCAACACTATGACCGTCTTGATCCAATATGTTCAGTACGATGTCTGAAATGAAACTGGTGTTTAACGGTAGGTATATCAAGTTTTGTGGCTTCTCAACAATTTTAAAACCGGGAGCCACTGTTGGATAAAATGTATGTAAAATATGTTGATTAACTCCATCTCTATACGATCCGTGTATAATGTTGCACTTGACATCGATACTATTTACTTTCAATATTGTTACAGTTGAATCACCTGAATGAGTAGTTCCAGGAGTTAAGATTTTCTTTTTTGTATCTGTAAATCCAAGTAAACTGCCAATCGACTGTTCCAAGCTGACATCAATATAATATTTCGAAGTTATTTCTGCTTTTAAAGTATTATTGTTTCCTTTAACGGTGATATTGTCTTCTCCGAGTTGTTTCTGTAATAATTGGTTTATATCATCGATTTCATAAGCTCCAGTAGGAAATGTAATTATTTTCAATTCTGAGTATTTTCCTGCAGCATCCTTAGTTTCATAATAATGTAGTAAATTGTTCTTCCCTTCCGTAACATTGGGAATTGAGTTGTAGGTAGTCAAATCAAGTAATGCCGCTTCCCATAATCGTTCCTTGGATAGACGCAATGCTGGGAACAGCGTACTTTTCAATGTGGATGAATTTCCACTCAATGACACTGTATACGATGACATCTTAAAGCTGACTGACACTTTTCGCTAGAAACTCCAAACATAAATGCCCACATATTTCAGTATTGTTAGGTTTTTCTCTTTTGTAATTGTAAAAAATGTTTTTGGAGTTTCGAAAATAATGTTGAAGTTCTTTTGGCGGTGGTAGATTGCCAAAACTGTCAAAGTAGTAAACGGTTTGTCCGAGCTTTTTATAGCATACCCAATGAGTGCCTGGACCATAGGTGGAATCCAAATTTACTATTCCAGTTTCATTTTTCCATATTTTAGTTGGTAATGCATCTTTCATAAAAACTCCTCGAAAGAATGGTATTTTCAAACATTTTACATAATCATTTAACTGATGATTTGTTAAGGCTTTATTTGGAATTATCAATTGATTCTTCTTATTTAGTACACACGGTATGGTCTTAGGTATAAACCTGCTCCGTTTTTTACCATTTGCCAAACAGAAGTCTTCTTACACTTGCCTTATGAGTTCTACGACGTCCTTTTTTAATGTTTCCACCTCTTTTGGGAGCGCCTCTCTTTGCAGGTCTTCCTCTGCGACGTCTTCCACCACCTAACTTTGCTTTTGTCTTCATGGCTGTAGTTACTGCCCAAGCCGATGCTTTTTCTGCAATACTTGCGTCACTTGATTTTACTCTTTGCCAAGCTTTTTCCGCTAGAATTTTATCTGCTATTGATCTATTTGTTGAATCTTTATACTTTGAATATGCTATATCGTGTTCTTTGCAAGCTTGATCTAATTTATTAATTCCAGGATCTCCTCTTGCTAAACGTTTTGCCAACTTAGTTCCAGGTCCACAATATTGATAACCTCCAGGAATATGTAATTCGTATGGTAGAGCGTCTATCGCTCGATTTACAACAGCACCAACAGGTATCCGTTTAAGCAGGGATAACGCAGCTGAAGTTATACCACGTCCTCTCTTGTTGCTGTCTTGATGATGACTGAGTGATACAGCCTTCATTATGTAGTCTTATATAAACTGGTGTGTTTACTCCACAAGATACTTTACATAAATGAATAAGTTATGTATAATTTTTTATATTTAAACACTTAGTTATTCAAATTAATGATATACTGATTTATAATTCTATTTTTAATCCAAGCTTCCCGTTCATCGGGTTGAATTATCACATGACTCGTTGTACTAGCTATATGATTATGGGTATCAATAAGAAAATTGCCCACTATTCTTATTAAACAATCTAAATTTACAGCATCTTTTGGATGTTGAGGATCATGTAATTGCATAATACGTTTATCATTACATGTGTAAGCTGTTGAATCACTTTTTGATGTTTTTATGACTTGTCCAATAGTAGCAGCATCATTTGAATCTTCACCTGGTAAAATATTAATTATTTTCTTCATCTTTGCATCATATTTGGTCCCAAAGTGTTTATCCCAAGTTATTGTTTGTTTCATTGTAACACAATCATTTTCTTCGTAACCAGGATAAATATCTTTTATTCTTCTATTACGACCATTGTATGTACCTAATGTACCACCACTCGCAATTAATGTTTGTACCATTTGAGGTACATCTGAATCTTTTATACCAAATCTTCCATTTGTTATTGTTTTATGTCCTGCATCCCATTCATCATTATTTCCTTGCATTAAATTAAACTTTTCATTTCCATGTATAAATTTATCTCCCCGCTTTAAAACGGCATCTTCATGTTTTACAAAATTGGATGTTTCCTTTTTTAATTCTTTAGATAATTGTTCCATAACAACAGCATCTTTTGGTTGAGAACCAAACTTTACATTTGTCAATGTTTTACCATGACAATCGATTTCATTAACATCTTGTAAAATACAGTTGTCCTTGATGTATTTTAGGTTTACAGCATCACCGTCTTCCTTTGGGTATCCAATGTCATTTATAATAAATTTATAAAAAGAATATCCATGTTTAGTTTTTTCCGGTATTATAGAATGTAAATATTCTTTATTAACTGAATCTTTATCATTTTTGGGATTTCCCACGTTGGTTATTCTATAATTTCCAGCATCATATGTTTGTCCATCTTTTAAGTTGTTACCCCATTGCAATTTTAAAGTATTTGAAAGTTCAGATGATAAGTACTCTTTAGTAATTGCATCAGAACCTTCAGTTTGTTTACCAACATTAATTAATCTATGTGATTTAACATCATAAGTATTCTTATGTAATTTCAATGATGTTGAAGTAGCTTCTTTTACTGTCTTTAAATTTGCTCCATCAGTATCTTCTTCTGGATCTTTAACTAATTTTAAACGTTTATTACTTATGTTATAGTCACCTTCAGGTGTTTGCGGTAATCCGCTTCTTTTTCTGTCTTCTCCAACTTGCACTCCTAATGCGGAGTAGCGTCCGAACTTGTCGACGCTCATGTTAGAACTGACACATTATATGCCTGCAACTCTTATATATCCGCGGGAAATTACACAATTATGCCGCGATTCCTGAGTTCGTCAATCAGAGCTACCCATTCATTATTTAAACCTGTATGACCAGCTTCCATGGCTTCATGCAATAGTCTCATTCTATCAACCAATTTATTGATGTCGTTGTAGTAAATCACATTCGTATTGTATAGATTTTTCATCAATCCTTTACCAGATGTTGAAGTATCTCCTTTACTCTTTTTACCATGTTGTTCAAGAAGTGATAAATCCATAAGTGATAAAGATTTTCTTTTCAGTGGTTGTCTCACCGCTGGTGCAGTACGTAATGTTGGCAATTTTCGTGGAGGAAACAACTTTTTTATAACGATGTTATATTTTGTTGCACGTGAACGATTAATCATTGCATCCTTTGAGTAGTTCCTTTTATGAGCGTTAGTATTTTGTAGAATCTCCTTAAAAACACTTAAATCTTTGGATGAATATCTTAGTGGTATGTTTTTAAAAATTAATTCATATAATCCTTTTGTTCCTTTATATCTATGCTCACCAATAATGATGTAATCGTCTTGTGTTATTTCAAGCTTTGAATCGCCGATCTTCAATTCATTCCCATCAATTCTTGCTCCGTATACATGTGATCTACTCAAATTTGGGTTTGATTTCATGTCATGTAGCATTTTCATTATATATTTTCTTCCAAGAGGTCCATGTTGTAATATATCGCTACTCAATTGAGTTAAATTTGGAATAGATTGTTCAGCTTCAGGTATTGTTTGTTCTTCTTCCTTTTCAACAATTGGTTCTTCTTCTTTTGTTTCTTCTTGCTCACTAGCACTTGTATATGAATCATCATCTTCTTCTTTTTTTAATGCTTGTACTTCTTGTTTAGAAACTGGTAGTAAAACATCTCCTTCATAACGAGGTTTACCAATAGTTTCTGATATCTGTTTTAAAGGTTCCGTAATAGGTTTAAATGTAGTCTCTAGAAATTCTTCTCTTTCACTTAAACCCATCCTCAATGCACGATTCTTCATCCTAATAGAATCACTGAGTGATTTTATTTCTTTCAATAGTTTTTCTTGATTCACCATGTTTACACTGTGAGGTTCAACATGTAACTAGATGTAGCATTGGTAGTTCAACGCATAAATACAAATTTATCCAACCCTATACGATATCTACCATTTTTAATATCTTCTTCCTTCATAATAACGAGAAAGTTATATTTCTCATTCCATGCTTTGCCACACATCTCTTTAAATTTTTCAAATGGCATATCCGCATTTACATGATCATTATATATATGCTTTAAATTTGTTTCATCTTGCTTGAAGATGATCAACATATTTGCATTGTCTCTTATAAGTTGTTTTGGAATTTTACTGTATGTTTGACCAATATAAATGCTATCAATATTATGATGTCTTCCCATAGCAAAATAATTCCTTATTGTGTCATGATTTTCACAAGAAACATCGTCAAATATAAAAATAGAAAATGGTTTTGCTTCATTTGGTTGCATAATTGTTTCACTGGCATTAAACTTGTAAAAATTCACTTCAGGTACACTTGCAAGTATTTTATCCAATAATTGATATTTTGGTTGTTGCAATGATTTTGAAAAAATGTATATATTATTAAAACGCAATCCTTTAGGATTAGTTATAAGGTTAAAAACAACATTAGTTTTTCCACAATTTGAAGGACCAGTTATTAGACATCTTATCGTATTTGGTAGTAATTCACCATGTTTTCCATGATTTAACTTATCATTGTCAACTGTCAATTCATCAATGTTATTGATATTAAATCGGTCTTTTTGTTGTACAATCTCCATCTTGTATAAAGGTTAAACACACAATGAGCTATTAAACAACTATACTAATTCTTTTGAAGGAATCTAAGAGTCTTCACTTTTATCAAACCCTAACCACCGGACTTTAACCATATCCTTTTTCCTTTGTAAAATCTTCTCGACAAGATATACATCACCAACTGTTGATTTCAACAATTCGTGTCCGTAGAATCCACCTTGAAGTAATTCACCCTTGTTATCCTTTAATAAATAGGTTTCAGGTATAGTTGGTTGCACTTTATAAATTGTAAATACTTCATTAGTCCAATTTGGTAGATATCTTTTACTAAATACACCTTTGTATTTGCTTATACGAACTTTATCGTTGACCTTGAACTTCTTTGGTTGCAATTTTTCCAATTTCGGTGTTGTATTATTTTTAATGCGTTGTAATACAATTTTCGCATTAGCACTGTTTACCTGGATAGGTTTCATTCCAATGGTGCGATGATATTTGTTGTTATACTGTTTTATAAGTTGTGGTAATATGTCATACCACACGTATGATCCTCGTTTTGAAAATTGTTTATACATCGCACCTTTCAATGTTCTATTGAATCTTTCAATTATTGAAGCTTTAACTTCAGAATTTGTAGAATAATGATTTATTTGATATTTCTTCATCAAAGCTCTAAAGTCTTTATTAAAATATTCTTTTCCATCATCGGTCTGTAGATGTTTAATTTTAAATTTATTTCTTTGTATTGTGGTTTCCATAGCTTTTGTAACACTTTTACCAGTCTTATCCTTCAATGGTAAAGCGTCAGCTATTTTAGTAAAACAGTCTATAATTGTTAAAATATATTTAAATCCTTTGTTTAATTTACTGTGCGGTATCATTTCAATGAGATCAGCTTGATAAAGATCATTCATTCCTTTAATGATTGTACTTCTTCTTGGAAATCTTCTTCTTGCTGGTTTATGTAGTTCATTTACAATCTTGTCCTTCACACTTTCCATCTTCAGATGTTGCTTGTACACCGCATGTAAAAATACTGATCCATAGAATAGTTTATTCTCATTTATATAGTTTGAATATAGGTCAAGGCCATTTCATATTAGTGTAAAAAAGAGGGAACATGGCATTGGGCTTGCCATGTCCCCTCTTCTTTACGGAAAGGAAAAAGGAAGAAGGTAGAGGACGAAGAATAGGTTTACTGGTCGATAGGGTTTAGAGAGTAGTGGCCGAATGGTAAAGTATTAATTTTATCTTCTAAAATATGGCGCTTGTCATCTTTGTAGCTTAATGCCCACTTTGTTTGTTTGACACTAAATAGTTGATGATTATAACTTCTAATAGTGTTAAACGTTGCAGTTGTTTCAACATTTTCAATTAAACATCTTTTATAATGTTCAAACTGTACGTTCTTCTTAAGAAAAGAAGTTTTTATTCCTTTGGCCTTCTTCGTGACTTGATGTTCGTTCCTCTCATTTATGTACAGTTGAAACGAATACAGTTTGGACATTAATGCTACAATTTCCATCATTGGCACACCATTCGTTTCATCTTTAAATTTTCCCAATACTTTCTTGTTTCTGTCATAGTCGTAATTTGGATGATCCTTAGGATAATCGGAAAAGTCGAAATCATCTTTATATATAAAGGTGCGTAGATCTTCATACATGTCATTTGTTTTAATCCAGTAAATTAGTGCATCCGTATCCATATATGCAATACCAATGTTCTCTGTTCCATAATAGTTAACCATCTTCTTATAATGAATCAAAATCAAAATCAAATCAAATCAAAATCATTTATTGTCATAGGACTATTTACATAGCATTGACAATAGGTCATATTCAACTACAAGTGTAATAATGAATACATATTACAAAATAAAATTGCTCAAAAACATAGATCTCAAATAACTTAAAATAAAATGTAGGCTGTCTAGCACAGGTTGTCTTTAAAATAGTCTTGCACACTGTAGTACTCTTTTGTCAGGAGTAGCACTTTCAACTTAGCACGAAATGTGCAAACCTCCCGTTCATGCTTTAGGTACAGAGGAAGGGAGTTGAACAGTTTTATGGATGAAAAATGTGTTTGTTTTTCAAAAGTTGAAGTTCTATGGGGCGGAATGGAGATTAAGGAATTTTTCCGGAGGCTATAATGGGATGTATTTCAAAATTCATGTAGTTGTTTATTTTTCACAAAAAACGTTAGACAGTCCAAAATATATAAACATGGGAAAGTAAGAAGATTATGAGATTTAAAAACACCTTTACATGAATCAGTTTTTTTCATCCCAAAAATGATCCTCAGGGCCTTTTTTTGCAAACAAAAAACCTTATGGTGTTTTGCCGTTTCAAATCCCCAAATGGCAATACCGTATGTAAGATAAGGTAAGAAGCACCCATAATAAACTGATAGGAGAATCTCTCTATTCGCAAAGAATTTAAGTCTGCGGAGAATGAACATACAGCAGCTAAGTTTTTTGCATACCTTTTCTATGTGAGAAGAAAAATTTAGATGGGAGTCAATAACCAAACCCAAAAAATCTGTTTGATGAGTGGACTCAATTTCAGTGTCACCAAAGATCAAACTAACTCCTGAAAGGTCTTCATTGGGATGTTTCAGTTTGAAATCTATGAACTTTGTCTTATCTGTGTTCACTCTAAGATGATTTTCACTGAACCACTGCAACAGTTGACAGCATTTAATGAAGACATCTACTTCTAAAGTGTTTCTGCACTTATTGGACACACTAAGAGAAGTGTCGTCTGCAAAAAGACACAGGTCAACTCCAGGGACACTGCAGGAGATATCATTAATAAATAACAAAAAAAGAATTGGCCCAAGGACCGATCCTTGAGGCACTCCAGAACTAACACATATGTCATGGGAATGATGCTTGGATAAACTTCCGCGCTCATCCATGTAGGAGATCTCAACAGATTGCTTCCTCCCAATGAGAAAAGAAGATATCCATTCCAGTGCCTTTCCTCTAATCCCAAAAGTGTGGAGTTTTTGTATAAGAAGCTTGTGGTTCACCATATCGAACGCCTTACTGAGGTCAATGAAAATTCCAAAAACACTTTCTTTGTCATCCAAAGCTTTGGAGACATTATCAATGAAACTAAACATGGCATCTACGGTTGAATAATCTTTCCTAAAGCCAAATTGCTTGTCAAAGAGAGTATTGTTTGACGATAAAAAAGGTAAGAGACGATTCAAAAAAAGTTTTTCAAGGATCTTTGAAAAAGAAGATGTTAAAGATATTGGCCTATAGTTGTCTAGAAGAACAGGACTTCCTTTTTTGAGCAAGGGCCTTATCACTGCCGATTTGAGGGCTGAAGGGAAAATACCCTCCTCAAACGAGACATTTGACCTTGAAACTCGTACATATGTGTTTTTGAAATATCCAAGATTGACATTCCAAGATACAAAGGACGATCCATTTCAACTGACTTCTTGTTCATGGAAATAACAACTAGATTTTCATTAATAATTACAGATGAACCAAAGTTTGGTTGTTGCACCAATTTCTGCAATTTTACTGGATCAGTTACCAATTTGATATCCTTATGTTTCCTTTTGTTTTCCAAAGTCTTGCCAAATATTGCGTTATTCATTAATTTGAAAAAATCTTTTTGAAAACTTGATGTAGCGGTGGCTCTTCTTCTTGTGTTGTTGTCGATGTAAGGTTTTAACCAACAAGATTGAGAAAATTGTAGTACTCGATTAATTTTTGTAATTCTCAATCCTAAGTCTAAAGCTTGTTGTATCATCCAGTAGTGTCCAACATATCGAGACTTGTCGGTTAAAGTCATCATTAATTTTGGCCATCTTCCAGTAGGGGAAATTTCAGTCTTTGGAAGAAGTGGTAAATCGTAATGATGATCGTGAAGATGTTCAGGATATTCAAAATCAACATCAAAAATGTAACCAGTTTCACCATGCTTTGGTAAATCCATAATGTTTCCAATCGATTCTGGATCTATCCATTTAAAATTATCATATGGAAGGGGATTTGACATTGCCCATCCGTATAAGTTATTTGCATCAAAGTAACCTAGGAATGTTGTTGGTTTTGATGCATCATAATCGGGCAGATACTTGTTATTCGCCTTAACATGTCTGGTTACACTTTGTGTCAATCCCCCTCGAACTCCTGATTCTAACATCAAAACCATATCTACATCAGTAAGAAGTTGTAATTTACAATTTGTTTCTTTCAACATGGCTTGCCATGCTAGTCCAGGTGAAGTGTATGAATGAAGAGGGTCCAATCCATATGCTGCAAAACACGTATTTCTAAATTCTTCCATTATATCACATAATAAAGTGACATCTAATTTAACATAAAAATCTGAATATTCTCCCAATGTTGTAAATCCTAATTCATTCCATGATTTACATGCATGATCATAATCCTCTTGAGATATGTCCATGTTGTATAATTTACTTTTGAATTCTTCTTTTGGCGGAAGTGATGTTTCATTAAATTTTTCTAAACTGTCTATATAATCATATGGGAAAACACCTTTCCGAAGTACGAGATCCAGTTTGTCGTTACTTACAATCTTCTTTGTTTCAATAAAATCTTTCTTCCTTAAATTTTCAGAAAGTTTAGACAAACTCGATGGCATAAATCGGTAGGAGTCTAAGAATCTTAATTTGACATTTCCAACTGTTTTAGAGAAACTTATAAATTTTTCTGAAGTTTCAGCCAACACATCTATTGAACCATTGTCTCTTCCTAATTCAGGTATTATAAAATGAGCATCATACCCACTGAGGTTATGCAGAACCACAGGAATAAATAGTGGTAAACGATAGCTCAAATTGCATTTATTACAAGCAGCACCCCTGTAATAACCTGTAAGGTGGTCATGATCTTTAACTTTATAATTGTCAATGGTAAATTCATTTTTACATAAGAAACAATGAGTTGCATTTTCATGTTGAATTTCCTCTTCTTCCTCCATCGGTTTCATTGGTACGATATTCGTATATAATCTTTGTACATTTTCAGCTATTAAATATAAATGGTCAAGAAATATTGTTTCCACATTTTCACCACGATATACTAAAGGTTCTGAAGTTAATCCATATTGGTTTAAATGTTCTTCTGATAATGTTGATTTAACCATTAAACAAAAACTATTTGGTTTGTGCATTTGATATTTGACACTTTTTCTAGCTTCACAATTTTCATCTTCTATAGGAATTAGTGTTGATTCAAAGTCCGCATATACAACTATAGGGATACGTTATTGATGATGAACCTTTTGAAATGTAACAAATGCTCTGTTTTCCGAAGGTAAATTAATCTTTGCTTCATAATTATTGTTACATAGCCTTTTGTGCTCTTGTAACCATTCTCTTCCTTGTCTTCCTTCTCGTTGAAAATTAAAACATCTCTTGCAAATTATCTTTCTGTGTCGATCTTTAGAAAGCTGCTTGTTAACAAGAGAGTCGAATTTCTTTATGTACACATAGTGAGACACATCTCCTCGCGTTAGTAGTAGTAAATCCGTATGATCTGGTAGCTCTTCTTTTACAACACGTAAAGGAAACACTTTGTTTGAACTATCTAATGCAAAAACATTGATAGATGTACCAGGATTTTTATTCTCAAATTTTGATATATCTTTCAGTGATACAGGGTAAGTAATTCCTTGAAAATTGTACCTATGTCTTTGATTTTCATAGTGTTGGTTAGGTTTATCGAAATGATTTGGTACAAACTTAGATGTCATCGCATATCTAAAACATTCATTATCTTGATTTTTCACATTAATACATGATCTTGTATCCTTAATTCTTTTAGGCAAAGGAATGTAACTAGATCCCATTAGTCCATATCCATGTTTATGAACTCTTATATCTAATACTTCAATACTTGTAAGACTCCATCCGGATCCTCTTCCTTCGTGTTCCTGAATTTTTGTTAATATTTCTTCTATACAGTTTTCTACTATTGAATCAATGTTTGAACTTTCCATAATGGTTCGGTTTTTTGTTATGAATCCTCTTGGTGATAATTCTTCTTGTACATTTATAAACATAGCTTCTAGTAGTAAACCAAATTTAAGAAAGTTCAATCTTTTCAATTCTTCTTTTAAAGTTTTACTTACGATTGGTTTTGCTTCTCTAATAAATTCTTCTAGCTTCAAGTTTTCATTTTGAATCTTATGATGCATTACTACTTTACCAGGTAATGCAAATACTTGTAGATTCGGTAAAGTAGTTGAAGATGTTGCTGTTATTTCATCTTGTTCATCTTGTTCTTCTTGTTCTTCTTGTTGTTCTTGTTGTTGTTCTTGTTGTTCTTGTTTTTCTTCTGGGTTGTTGTGAATTAGTTCTTTATGACAGTCTAATAGAATTTCATCGTGAAACGATTCCGAACATTTATCGCAACTATACATGTTGAGATGTTTACTCTTCCAAATTTCGCCAAGAAATGAAATGGGCTCTCATGTTCCTCCTTTTATAACGGTTCCCCCACCACTATTTCATCTTCTTCACTATCCAAGGAAATCAAACGTTTTGAACAAAAATATTAACCTTCTACAAACTAATTGTTCATTCGTGTTCTTTATATTCAAGCTTTAACGAACTTTCCCCCACCCAACTAATTCTAGTTACTTTTAGGTAGAAATGGCTAGAGCACAGACACTTGGTTAAACTAAATTTGTGCATAAATTAACTAGAGTTGAACTAAAAATTCGCATAAATTAAAAGTTAGTTCAAAACTAAAATTCGACAGTATTAAAAAAAACTCTAACAGTTGAACAAAAATAAACGTTAGTTCAAAACTGAAATTCAACAGTGTTAACCAAATTCTAACAGTCGAACAAATAGGTCAAGGTAATCCAATTTAACGCGAGAACGAGGAATAGAGCACTAAGTAGCATGTTAGTCCATTACCACAAAGTGATCTATTCCTCGCTCTCTATTCTACATCTACTTTTTTGGGTTTACTTATTTATATTAAAATGTTCAAATTTTACTATGTAGAATGTCCATTCTTGCTCTTCAACTCTTTGATTGTTTTTAGCAATTGTAACAAATATTCGTTAGTTTTCACCAAAGTCTTTATTTTGCTACATCCAATTTCAATAGAAGGTATTATAAGTTGTAATTTGTTCCTTATTTTTGCTGAAGATTTAAACTCCATGTTGTTTCTGCTAAAGCCACAATAATAAAAGTCTCTTCAAACAACCTGCATTTATACACATTCCCCCACCATTTTATAATCCCCACTCCTTTCCCCCTTCTTTATAGGATTTGAAAGGGATAGGGTGTAGGGTGGGGGAAGGGTAATTTTGTTATTACACTAGTTGTGCAAGAAAATAGCCGCCAGTGTCCACACCTTGTTCATAGCACTCCATCATAGATTGTGCCCACTGCAACATGCGGTCTCTGTCATTTGGTGTGACAAGGAAAGAATGACTATCACCATACAATATAAAAGAGTCAATTCGTACATAACATCCTGAGTCCAACCATTTATTAGCTTCAGCCATAAACTTTTCTATTGTATCAAATGGAAATTGTGGATCAATTGCTATGACTTTACGTTCTTCACTAAGTTCAACAGTATAATCATCATCGTCTTCATCATCTTCACTTTCACTGTTGTTACTTAAAGTGTCTTCAGATTGTTCAAAAACATCAGAAATTTCGGAAGAATTGAAATTTTCATTCAGATGAGGAGGCATTTTGTAGCAAGAAATATTGTAAACAGGAGAGACGAAACGACAAGAGTGGCGTGTAGAAGAAAAATGAAGGAGTGACCAACGCTTGCTCCGCTTTTATAATAGTATGCAAATGAGGGGTAGGAGCTGACCGTGACCAGTCATCGACCCAAAGGAGTGGGGGGAAGTACTTTTCTTACTACTCGGATGGAAGTAGGTTAGTAGGTCACAAGACTTAGAATGTTAAAAAATAATGGGGGAGAAACACAACGCTATAACGCATTGTGTTTCTCCCCCATTATTTTTTATAGCAAAATTTTGAAAAAACTATGTGAATTTACTTTTTACGCCCCCACCTTGTAATACCATCCACTTTGTGTCTGAGGAGATAGTCTTTAGAGTCTAACTCATGAACAGATTTCTCTTTGCGCAAGGACTCAATTACTTTAATATTATATTTTTTGCCGTTACAACTTGCCAAAATGTGTTCGTTGTCAATAACACTTTCAAAAAAATAAACACAACCTCTCTTAAGCCTATTTCCTTTTACACCAATAATTTTGGATTGGTATTCAACAGTGGGGGTTTCTGTCAGTTGTGGTTCAGAAAGGTATTTCACGACATGTACACGGCAAAAACTTTCGTTTTTAACACATTTCCTCCCACAAGCTGATCCTTTCTTATTTCCCCTAGAAAGCATTTCAGGGCAAGTAGTGGGACGTCTAAATGCCCTACGACGCTCTTCTTGTAATGATTGAAATTGCTCTGAAGGAGCAGGTTTAGGGGCAGGTTTAGGGGCAGGTTTAGGAGCTGGTTTAGGAGCTGGTTTAGAGGAATCAGTTTTGTGATAGGTATGATCTTCAGGTGTAGTAAGTGGTGGGGTAGGAGGCAATGGTGATAGTGGGATGATGGGTGTACTAAGGCGATGAACAATAGTTTCAATTGAAGGGGTATTAATACGGGGAACTGGCTTCTGCGGTGGCGGCATCATAGTTGATGGTGGTGCGGAGTCCTTTGAAGGCGAAGGTGAAGGTGGTGAAAAAATACTGCGAAGTCTAGAAGTGTTGGTTGGCGGAAGAATAGCTCCAGAAGTTGAAGGTAGAGATGCAAGTTGATTCTTGTAGCAATCAGGAAGGTTTTTAAGGCGAAGAGTTTTCTTAGGTGCAGTCGTAGTAGAAATTGAAGTTGAAGTAGAAGTAGCAGAAGTAGTAGTTGGCAGAGACGACATGGTTAGAACTCCGAGTACACAGCGTGATGTCTGGAATCAGAATGAAACACTAGCCACAGTCGCCGCGTCTTTTATAACAATATGCAAATGAGAGGGGTAGCAGCTGGCCGAGACTGATTATTGACCTGGGAGGTGGGGGAAAAGGGAAAGAGAAGGTATTTATTTCAAATAATTCGCATAACTTTTGACTAAAATAAGATAACCAAATTCTTCTTTTACCAAAATGTTTGTCTTACATAGACCTTTTCAATGATGTATCGCTTGTCCAAATCCGTCAATCCGTTATCAAGTTATAGCCATTTTAATTTTTCAGGTCATGACCGGTCATTCACCCAGAGTAGTGGGGGAAGGAGTAGGGGTAGGAGTGGGGGAAGGGGGGGGGGAATCGACTCCATTTTTTCGGGGGGGGAGGGGGGGGAGGGGGGAGGGGGGGTCATTGACCTTTTAAAAAGTAGGTCAAGGTCACTCAAGACTTATAAAAAACCAAGGTGATGGGAACAGTAATACTGTTCCCACCACCCTGTTTACCTAACGGGTTCCCACTCCCAACCCACTAGTTACGTTCTGCAAGGGAGGCCCTGGTCCGTCCGCATCAAAGCGTAACGTCCCTGTCCGCATCAAAGCGTAACGCTAAATAGGGAAACTGGAACAGCTAATGCAGAAACGCAACTCTAACCCCACCCAAACTAATCCCACCCATCATATTCCTAAACAAAATGCAAAAACCTAGTCCGCTTACCTACAATTTGCGGATGTCCCACCCCTTCTAAGTGAAGTTCAACTGAACTTCTGAATTTACAGTTAATCTACCCCCTAACATCTAGCTGTAAGGCAAAACAACATTAATTATTAGTACCAACACTTAAAACTAACAACACATCATTATTAAAAACCAAATAATTCAACACAACCAAATACCTTCGTTATTCTTAAATTTAATACACCTTAATGCTTAAAACCTCTTAAAAATTAATACACCTTAATGCTAAAAACCTCTTAAAAATTAATACACCTTAATGCTAAACCAAACTTAAAACTAACATCGCAATGCGCAATTTATTTCTTAAATTAAATACAACTAAACACACACACACACATACCACATTGCATTAAAAAACGCAATGTAGTATAAGAAGTTCAAATATATATAGGCCTACTATATATTTGAAACCTCTTGCTGAGTCGCCAACAACCTTTCGCTATGAAAGTTTGTTGACGACTGACGCTAAGATCAGGCTCGTATTGCTCCTCGGATTCTCGAGTAGTGGGGGAAGTTGTTTCACTCCAGTACAGTGTTCAATCCAGTCCAGTTCGCAGCAGTGTAAAAGGAAGGCAAAGGAGTGGGGAGCGGCGCATGCGCAACAACACAAAACCAAGGTTTGAGGTTAGAATTATCCATGTGCAGTAGCGCTAAAGTGAGTAATACAGGACTAGGCGCATGCGCATAGCATAGACTGATTCCGATCCGGAGAACTCGTTGCATGCGCAGCAGGTTTGAGGTTAGAATTATCCATGGCAGCTGCCATGTTTAGTCTGGTTTCACCACATAGAGTCAGCAACCGGTAGTGACCGGTCATTGGCCTAGAAGGAGTAGGGAAAGGTGGTGACCGGCCATTGACCCGGAGGAGTGGGGGAAGGAGTGGGGGAAGGGGGGGCCTCCATTTTTTCGGGGGGGGAGGGAGGAGGGGGGGAGGGGGGGGTGTCATTGACCTTTCCGGTCATTGCCCCAAAACCCCCTACTACTCAGGTGAAAGTCGGTCATCAGCGGCATCTGCCCGGAGTAATTGCTATAAAAACCAGGTAGTTGGCTTGGGCATCTGCCCAGGGAAGTGGGCCGCTGCTAGGCTATAAAACTAGACTGCTCATTTGCGCCGCGACCATTAACTTACTGGCTTTCATGTTGATTGCATCGTTATAGCTACTACATTATTTACGTTCATTTACTTCTAACCTTACCACATAGTGTTTCATTACTACATATTGTTTAGTTAATTCTAACCTATAACACTATTTTGTTAGTACATGACATTCTGTTTCATTTATCTCTTTATAACATATTTTATTTCTCAGTCTTCTTTTGACTTCAACATATAACACACCTCCTGTAATGGTTGCGCAGAGTTTAAAATTGAAACTGTTGCGAACACAACACATATTACAAAATAATTCTAAACTTTCAGTTTCAAAGTCTAAAACTAATTTAAGTAAAGTAAGAAAGCGGTACAGTTTTAACCCATTATACTTTTCGACAACTTCGCGGGTTAATGTTGATGATAGTATTATTCATGACATCTTGCGTTATATGTTACACTTCAACAATTTTGAACTTGTTACACCTATCGACTGTGTTCAACAAGTTTTTTTTATTTTACCCCCACTATTCCTTATATAAGTGCTCTCACCACAATTCCTACTTTATACTCCTCTATTCTCTACAGCTGAGCTAAGATTTGAGGTTAGAATTATCCATGGCGGCCGCCATGTCTGGTTCAGTTTCGCCACATAGAGTCGGCGACCGGTTATTGGTCTAAAGGAGTGGGGGAAGGGGTGGTGGGGGAAGGTTGCCATTTTATAAGCCCTCTCCCTAGGCGGCGCTTCTCATTCGATCGCCAACTTTCAAACGATAAACACCTCTCCCATGGCACGAATCAATTATCCCGCTATCACCAACTACTTCAACTTAAAACTATTTCTGGTGATAGTTGGATAGAATTTTTAAAAACTTACTCTGGATGACCTTGACATATTTTCCACATCCCAGTTATAAGTTTGAATTTAAATTTTGAACTAACTCTTAATTTTTCTTCAACTGTTAGAGTTTCGTTAACACCGACGAATTTCAATTTTAAACTAACTTTTAATTTTATGCGCAAATTCACTTCACCCTAACGCCAACACTATCGCCATCTCCACCCCAACCTATATGCCATAACATATAACTACAGCATCTCATATATACCCTCTAACCCCCACCGGAAGCTATGTGACATGGCAGCTGGCGCCAGCTGCCAAGTTACGTGGCTCGGGGGGCACGTGGCCGGTTTTAAAAGTGGCCAAATCCCACTACTGACATGCTCAACCGCTCGTTCTAGCTGGCGAATTTTAGAAGGATAAATCCTTTGAACCTCGAAATTTCCCTTGACAATCAGTGCAATTAAAGCGTCATTTTAGAAATAGGTGATGTTAATTAGTTTTATTATTTCTATAGCATAGTTACAAAAAATATTATGTTGTGGAATAGACTATGTTGAAGAACGTGATCTTCTTAGGAATGAGTAGTTTTCATTACTAGTCTTGAAAGTGACTATTGCGGGGAGAAAACGCATTAAATCGGGGAAAAAGGCTATCGAGCCCCACCATGGCATTTTTGAGACGAGAATTGAACATTATTTTTCATTACGATATCGAAAAACTTGTAAACAACATGAATATTTTTTATTCAACTTAGTATAAAGAAAAAACCGAACACATAACGCTGAGTTTTCGTGCTTGAGTTTCGAGGTACACAAGCACGGAAACTCAGCTTTATGCAACAGCTGATAGGCCTAATGGAACAGCTGCATCGGAATCCCATAACGGTTACTTTCCGTGCACTACAAATGCATAGAAAGTTAACGTTATATATTTCTTCCGTGCAGTAGCGGGAATAACCTTTTTTCTTATCTCATTTTACGTCTAGAATGTGTATTTTCGTGTGTAGGGTAATGAAAAATACTAATTTATAAACATAAAAATACTATATACATTTTTCAACACTGCATTTTAACGAGTAAGATAACCTAATTTAATTTACGATGGAACATTCATTCATTAAGGAACAGACAGTATTAATACCACGACACCATTATCATCTGCATGGACCGTTATCGGTACTGTACTCAATTATACCGGCGTATCAGACTGCACTTCCTTGAGAATCGGGTTATATCCTGACCGGGTCTAGCGGTCAAAATATGCGATCCATCGCGTCGGCCACTCGCGTAGGCCACGGGTGAAGACCGCCGTGTGAGTTAGATGGTACAAAACCAGCGATAGACTTGAGTAGTATGCAGGAAAATAAGATAGGCTTACATTATGGGACTGGAAAATTCAAATGTTAACAAAACCAAACTATGAAAATGTAGCAAGTACTGGTGATGGTACATACAATGTATTAAATTATAACTAAACAAAATAGTGACATTGAATTCATAGGAGATCTTTAGGAAAATAACAACTCAAAAGTATACAAGATATTGAAAACATTATAGTCCGTTTTGTGTCATTGTCAGTTCTGTTTAGCTGTTGGAAATAGCTATTTCTGTATATGAAGAGCGAAAAGTACGTCATTGCCACTCAAGAATTTGGCAACACTTGCAGGTAACAAAGAGTAAAATGTTGATTTTTTACACATTTTTAATAGTTGTTTCCTCGGTGACGACAACCATGGTTGTCGTAGAAATTGGCAACATTGGTGTTATGGAATGTAGTTCACGTGTGGCACAACAGTCATTTTGACCTTAGGATTTGTACTTTTTATAGGATGTTTATGTCGATTCCATAGAAAACGACAACAAGGCCAATAGGTCAGATGTTTATATCCAGTTTTGCCAACTTAATTCCTGATTTCAAACTTAATTCCTTCCTGGCTGATGCGTACTGTTTCGTGTTCTGACGTTTAAACACTGGAGTGCTCAAAGTAAAATTAATACGGCAATCATCTGTTTTGCGAAGGGTATCGAGTGCGAAAACAACTGCCTCATCGGACGGACGTAGGTAAAAATATTTTTCAGTTTTGTATACAAAGATGCAAAGCAAAAGATTACAATGAATGGATTTAAATGGACACAAGCCAAACAATATCGATTTGAAATTAGCAAATTTCATTACGATAATTATCAGACATGAGATGTTTCAAGCAAAGGGTACACTTTTGTTATTTTTATTTTATAAATTTTATAGATTTTTCAAGAAATTTCAGATTGTAAATAATCTTTTTCGTTATTAATGTATTGGTAAAATCTTTGACCGATTATTTGAAACACTTTAAAGTTTTTATTTCTAACTTTTAGTAATGAACCCAATTACTTTTTTTCAAAGACTACCAAGATTTGACTTTAGTAACAAGGTTTTCATGAATATATTTGCCTGTAGGGCACGTTTATTTGAAGTGTGACGTTTTTGACCGCTGGGCTCTGTTTTAATCGCCTCACAGTAACGGACATCGTAATCTCCCTCCGCCTGCTATGGGGGACCGACCGATTTTGAAGATTCCATTGACATTCGGATTTGAATAATGATTAGGGCCTATGCGGTTTTTGCATGTACATATTTGAATACATTCTGATGTATTCAGAGCGAAGGTCAGGGTTGTATTTTTATCATATGTTTGAAACTTAAATACTAGGCTATAACGTAAAATCATAAGCAACTAATCGGTCTGTATGTTCCAAAACAAAACATGTTTGGTCTTAAAATGTAAAATGTTATTTTCATGAGTTCGCGAACCAGCATTATCGGGTTATGGGAACTCAACATTTTATACTGAAACCACTCAACAGAGCTTAAAAACATACAATTTAGTATTTTGAATTTTTAACTTTTCTTAACAGGTTGCGGGGAAAATTGTAAAATATGTTTTCCGTGTTATTCTTACGGGGAATCAACAAAACCCTGTATCTCGCATATTTATTGCCATAACTTGATAAATTTGTTATGTGCATTTACTGGGTAGGATTTAACTTATATTTACATAAAGAACCCATATGGCGTACTCACCCCTATGGATTTATGGGGAAAATAAAAGACCACCATAACTTTATCAAATTTGGTATACCTACATTCACTAGGTAGGGTTTAACTTATATTTACCAAGAAACCCATATAGCGGCAAACGTAACATATTCTCACCCTCATGGTCTTTATGGGGAAAGAGAAAATATACCAAAAGTGCACTGGACCTAAGTACGTTTGCTGAGGACGTAGGTCTGCTGCGATAGGGGTATTATTATATCATGTGTGCATTTTTTAACGGAACGTTTTAAACCCCAATCCTTGTTACAATTTGACGTCTACATATATCATAATTAATTAATAACCCAATTACCCAAACTCAAGAGTTATTATAATTAAAAAGTAAATAATTCTTACTCGTGTATAAGGGGTTAGTATTATAATTTGCATTAATTTCATTAATTATAAAATAAGTTTGACCAATGTGACTTTCAAACCAAAGATGTTTTGGCAATACAAAATAATTACTTTAGATCTAGCTGCAAGCTACGAAACGGTTGTAACAGTTTCCGGAATCGCTGTAGATTTTCTGTAACGAGTAAATCCCAGTGATGTGCAGTGACAGCTGGAACCTATTATTTTTCTCTAATCTGCGACGTCAGCGGCAGTTGCGCCGCTCTGAGCGATACGCCGCGCCGCCACCGCACCGCCTCGGACAACATAACTGGATTCTGATTCTTGTTAACTTTGCAAATAAAATGTCCGCGACCGTTTTTAACTGTCTGGGATGAACATATCACGGTGCGTGCGTGTGTGTGAGAACCTTGACGCGACTTGGCAGGTTGTATTTTACCCCCTGCTGTAGTTCAGTAGCCTCCGGTTATCAAGGGGTCAACAAACGTTGTTTAATTCGTGCTCGATTGTTGGTTTTGAGAATAGTTCATCCGACATTATGTGTACAAATATTTGACAATATTGGTTTTTATGCGTGATATAATTAAGCCTTCGTTGATTGCGGTAATTTCAAAACCTCTTATTTTGTTTGGTATTTTTTGGAATCTTTGTTTTGGAATATTCAAAAAAATATGTTGGGAAAAAGATATAATTTGTAAGATTTGTTAAAAAAAGCATTTATGCCCCTTTTGAAAGAATATAATACCCCGTTCCCATTGTCCGATTATGATGCTTCGCGAAGTAATGAAAATTTATCTTATTCTACACCTCCATACTAAATTTCACCAAAATCGGAGGTTCTATCAAAAGTTATCACTACTACGCACACAAAGATCTCGTACATATATGTTACACTCAATTGCCTAATTCGGACAATGCCCGAAATTTTTACCCATTCCGCGATGTGGACAGTGCGGAATACCCACATCGCAGAGTGAACATTTATTCGAGCACTGTCCGAAGCAAAATACCCAGACCGCGGAGTCGGTAATTTTTAGTGCACAAATGCCGAAATAAACACGTTCTTTGGCTGTTGAGTAAAACTATGATAGTATCCAAACTACGACGTTAGTAAATTTTACTGTCCACATCGCGGTGCGGGTATTTGTAGTTTGCGCAAACGCCGATTAGCTTCTACACACAGCTTCTAAGAGGAATATGTAATCAAAAAGTAAATTTTTACTTACGTGGTAATTTATTGTAGAAGTAATTTACCCACGTCGCGGTGTGAGTATCGTGGTTACTCAACCGCCGATGAACGTGTTTATTTCGGCATTTGCACACTATAAATTACTCACTCCGCGGCCTGGGCATTTCGGCCAATGTCCGAATAAAATGCTCACTCCGCGATGTGGGTATTCCGCATTGTTCACATCGCGGAGTGGGTAAACATTTCGGACAGTGTCCGAATCCGGCAATTGAGTGTAACATACACAAATATATGAAAATGAACAAATGGTGTTTTTGGCTTCTGCATAGGAACATCGAAATAAAAAACCAAGTAACATGGTCCCGGGCTTAGGTTCACCAACTCGCAATCAAGTCATGAATAAAGACCGACATAAATCGAGTGTCAATAATTTTTAAAATAATTTAAATACATGTCTAACTCATTATTTGCTGAACCAAAAGTTCACTGATTGCAAGTAGTGGGGTTTGGTTACTTTCAAAACGGAAGTCGTGCCAATTGCCAGCCGCTGCCGGCCAGCTGCCATCGGCCAGCTGCCAAATCAGTTGCTGTCGCCATATGCCATGCCATATAGCTTCCGGTGGGGGAGGAGATGTTATTTGAAATTTGAAATTCAACTTGACAATTGGGTTATGGAAAGTATGTCAAGGTCATCCAGAGTAAGTTTTAAAAAACCCTATCCCGCTACCACCGGAGTAATAGTTCGGAGAGTGGAACTAACTCCGGTGATAGCGGGATAGGTATAGAATTAGGTTTGTGAATTTTATTTGTGAAAAACATACAATCAATGTGTGACAGCAGTGTTTAAACAGGTTGAAGTTTTGTTATGAACTACAGAGTTGTAAACACAAACACCGACGACAATGAGAAGGTAAACGCAGAGTCCCCAGATGATGTATTTAAAAAGTTTGAACAAACGTAACATCTCGAGTTGGTTTTCCCGTTCCATTTCTAATCGTTTGATTTCCAATTTCAATTTATCCTCTTCCATCCTTGTTACAAATGGAACTTCATCCATCATATCCATCATGTTTGTGTTTTTTTGAAATTTTGAAAGAAGCGATGTTGATAGTTGAAGAGGCGAGGATGGAATGAGAGTTAAAAGAGGGAAATGTCGGTTAAATAAAGAAGTGGTGGGGGGAAAGAGCGTTGTTACATAGAAGCGGTGGGGGAAAGATGCTGCTCATCATTTGCCTCAGAAGTTGTGTCCGACTGTAGAGGGGTAAGAGGAGTAGTATTTAGTAAACTGTCTTCATCAGAACTTTCAACCTTATTACAAATAGGACAAGCGTAAGTTATTTCCAAATTCATTGTAATAGCGTTAAATTTATCTATAATTTCATTTAAAGCATTAAATATTTCTTGTAAATCATCTTTTGAGTTTATTTCAAAACTAGCATTCATTCGTGCCGATGGAGAGGTGTTCATGGTTATAAAGTTGGCAATCGAATGAGGATAAGCGCCTAGGGAGGGGGCTTATATAATGGTGACCTTGAGCAGGCGTCTAGGGAGGGGGGCTGTCTAGGGAGGGGGCTTCTATATAGGGGACCTTGAGCTTATGATTGAATAAAACGTTTAGTTCTTCTTCTTCGTCTTTTAATTCTATTATTTGAACCGAAGTAGTTGTTTCATCTTCTTCACTCGATGAAGAAAACAATTCGCCAGGATTTAAATATTGAACTACAATTCTGAACCATCTTATAGGATATTCGTCAATGACAGAAAGTAAGTTTTGAAACAATTCTTCCATCTCCTCCCTGTCAGTTATTATATGTTCAAACTTGATAAATTTTCCTTCCATGTTGTTAGTTAGAGTGTTGGAAGTGGAATGATTTAATATTATATAAAAATTAGAACTAATGGTGGGGGAAATCTCAAGGTCATCCAATTGAAGTTTTAAAAAAGAGTGTAAAACTGAAATTATACATTTGATGGTTCTACAGGATCGGAATACCAATCTGATCTGTATTTACATCTTTTTATCATATGTGTACAAAAATCATCTTGATGAGACTTGGTGCGTTGACAATGAGCAAGATCTAGAGGGTGAAATTTGAAACATCTTTGAGGACAACATGTATGAAAATATCTTGATTTGTAAAATTTGAAAGTTCGCAATTCCGGTGGCGGTAGTTGTTTTGTTTTACATTTGCAATAACAAGATCCGAAGAATTCACATTTAGTACAAGCTAACCCATCCACCATCATTGGTCCTAAATCTGTACACTGTTGTTCACAACAGTAACGAGGTTTGTACTTGTATTTTTGCTCTTCCATGTTGACGCTGCGGAGTCTAGTGAAAGAATAAGATTGTATAGTGATGAATAGCGAGTTTTATGTACTATGAAAAGTGGTAGGGGTAATTTCAAGGTCATTCAAATGGAGTTTTAAAAAATTATACCTTACAAGTGTAAGGATTATTGAAATTTAGGAAGTTTGTTTCTGTTTGTTTTCTTCAGACTTTTTTTCTCTCTCCGCCTTAGCCATAGCAATAAGTTCTTCTGTTGATAGTGGATGTACTTCAGGAAATTTTAAAATTAATTTAGCTTGATATCCTTCTTTAGTTAATACATCTAAATCTTGAGTCATTTGTTCAACAGTGTTATAATCCTTTCCATAGATTTTCCCATCAAGTTCAATCATCATTCTGTATAACATTTTGTAGAATAGATCTTGTTGTGGCGAGAGCTGAGAAGCGAATGATTATTTATCAAACTGTTACATCCTTTTTATGAACTTGATATTGATCACGTGATTCCTTAGTTGTAATTTTATTTATTAAAAGTTATTCAACATTGGTAATACTTCTGGAACTTGACGTTATGTTGACCAGCTGGCGATGAAGAAGTTGTAGGTTGTGTAGAAAAAAATATTTCATCATCGCAATATTTTGTTTTAGTGAACATCCTTGTATTAGTAGCACTAACATCAACAGTTAAGTGATAACCACCGGTAAGTAAAACTCGCATTTCGTTAGTTAAATCTTCAAGTTGTTCAAAAGTAGTTATGGTGTTGGTATCATAAGATGCACACTTAACCTTTAGGGACATGTTGAAGTTTTGTATTTAGTGATAGAGAGTGAGATGTGTACGGTACGAAAGGTAGTCGTAGACTGATGAATTTAACAAGTTGATTTTCACTTTTATTATCACACAAAATTAGGTCAAGGTCATCCCATGGAATTTTTAAAAAAAGCAACATATTTTAATGTACAAACACATTACAATATGTTGCTTTTTTTATTTTTTTTTTTTTTTAGGTTTATATCATATTTATTGAGAAACAAATACAAAGAAATATTTACAATCTTATGTACAAACTAATCAGTAGTAGGTGTTACATGAATTGTAAGTTCAGTAGAATTGTTTCCACTTGGTCCATGTGATACCAAATAGAGTGCGCCGGGTTGAATTATACGAAGATCTTCATTTTGTAGTAGTTGTACGAAGCGCTTTGGTAGGAAGATTTGAAATTTTGCTTCATCACCAATTGTATAAGGTGCCTCGCTTAATGTGCAATTTATAGCATCACCTACTGAAGTTTCCATCTTCTTTATTGTATGAATGATGTAGTGTTTTTCTTCTTTCAGCTCGGAACATTTTTTTGTAGGTAGGATTGTTGATTTTGAATGAGCGTTGAATTGTTCAACTAAATTTTGAAGTAAGTTGTTTGATGTCATCTTAATGTTTTTGCTGATGCTAATCTTCTTGTTAATAAGAATATCCGTTGGAGATGTTGTCTCTTCGGAGGTTCGAGTAATACTCATGCTGTGTCATGGTAGCGCTCTCACTTTTATTATCGAGAATACCCCCACCACTGATGGTACCCCCACCACTTTGTTGAAGGAAATTATTTAAGCGGTAGGCATTCTTCAAAGCACACTGTGACCTTCGATGTTTAAAACTTTTTGATGAAATACAAAGTTCATTAAAGTAGCATTGGAAATCTCTATCTATTATTGCATTTATCACTTCATTGCTTGTAAATGATTGTATCCAATTTGCTTTTTCCAATCCTCTTGTGTAGATAGTTTTAAACTCTTTACAATAATGATTCATAATATGCGGCATCATGTTATAATGAATAAAACCTTCATCCCATTTTAAGTTATGAAAATGTTTGTTTAACCATTTGTTTGTAACTTTCGCTTTAGTTGTTAGTTTATTGAATGGAAATGGAGGTTTGAACAAGTAATGATAAATTACAGATGTGTTCATATCTAAAATTACTAATTCTTTAATAATGAAATTTCCATCATTCCCTCGAAAAGCTTGAAATTCAATTATACCTCTTTTAACTTCCATTAACTGTGATGCAGTAGAAAACGAAACCCGTTTGTTCATGATGAAGTCTCATCCACAACTGACTGTTATTACAAACACGATTGTTCTTCTTTTATTTCTTGCGCTTCTTCGTTTATATTAAAATTGGTGTGATAGTTGTTTAATTGTCTCCACATATCCACTTCTTGAGGTATTCGATTAAAAATTGAAGTATCCACAGGACCATATAAAATTGGAATGAATGGTTGTCTGTCCAATGTATCGATTAGATAATCTTTAATTATTGTACTTGAAAATACTAGTTGTTTTAAGTATCTAGTGACAGGACCGGTAGTACAACTTAAAGTGTAAAATTCTTCTTTAGTGAAATGTAATTTTACATCATGTCTAGTTAAATCTTTGAAGCGAACAACTTGTCCCCCACGATGTTTGATTATATCAACTTCAATATTTGATTCTAATAAACTTAATCTTGTTCTTTTTCCAAATGTGTTGTTAGTTAAATAACATTCCAAAAGATGTAAATGTTTCATTAGAGAATCCCAAGAAGTTTCAGTAAAGATAACCATTTTACTTCCTTGATTTAACATAACAATTGGTGAATAATCCAATGATTTTACAATTCCAACAGATATACTTTTTGTCATGCATGAAGAAATAGGGTAGAAAATTCGAAGAAATACTTCTGTTAAAATATTTGTTGTAATGTTAACTTCAACCTTTTTTCTTTTTACTTCTTTTTCATCTTCTCCTTCTTCTTCTTTCTTCTTATGTTTGTTAAACTTGAGGAATTCATCCATTTCTTGTTCAACTTGCTTTTCTATATCAGAACTATTTTCATCCATTAGAGGTGTATTTTCTTCTCCGTTAGTAGAATTCATCTTGCGAACGATGTTTCCCAAACGACGGTTGAAGATAGAATGAAGTTTCTACTAGTTAATTTCCTGCTTTTATATTTTTTGTAAAATTTTTGAAATTTATACAATTACATAATTGTTTATTTTCAACTTGTGTTTTATAAACAAAATTCTAACCTTAAAAATTGAGGAAGATAATTCTAACCTCAATATTTTGCAGTAGTTGTACTAATTATTCTTAAAGTACATTCTTCACTATTCCGGTCAGTGGTGTGTAAGTAACTATTTTATCATGTAGAATTAGACAGTATGCCGAAGTTCCATCTGCTACTGGTTCTTCAAATTCCATTTCAATTTTTATATCCACACTTGATGATTTTACTGATTCATTTTGTTTTGAACAATCGATTACAATTATTGGAGCTTTGGAATAATACTGATCAGGTGATAATAGTGGTGTATTAGTCTTTCCATAATATGATGATTGAAATCTTGCATACATATCATATAAAATGGAAAAACGTTTTTTGCTAAACATGACATTTAAATTGTCATATGGAAAGAATTGAGAGTTTAAGAAAACTTTACAATTCTTTATTTTACAGTGATCAAATTGACCAGCATTTGCAGTAATAACATCTTTTCGCTTAGTTTGAAAACCGAGTATTATGTACCTTGCACGTTCCAAGTAAGTTGATGTTTTGACGGTCCATGTTTGTCGTTCTGTTTGAGGTAATGTAGGGTATTCATGAAATTCCCAACTTCGGAATGGCATTACAATGTCACGGTCAGATTTTAACTTTCTTAACAATACGATTCTATGTTCATCAGCCAATCTTACATGAGGTACTCTCCAAACAACTTTATCCAATTGTAGTTGCCATTCCAGTTTATCTTCCGTAGTTGCAGGGTCTGCAAGTATTAAGTCCTTATTAGTTGAAGATCTGAGTAATACTAATTCTTGTTTAACATTTATTATAACCCTTTTGTAATCTTCAGCAAATCCTAAAAGCAATCGTAAAGGTACATGAAAATCAAAATGACCGTTGGAAGCAGGTGTTATAGTGTCTTTATCAGGAGCAACCCATCCGGCAGTGACTATTGAATTCTTCTCATGTGGTGTTAATGATGTTAATCCTTTTAATGTAGTTGTTATACCAACCTTTTTTGTTGAATCAACTGTCACCCCTGATATCTCATATCTTATTTCATCAAAAAGATATGCCATTGGGTTATTTATAAAAGGAACTGTTGAAGCAGTTTTTCCATCCAATTTTAATACCCTTCCTTCGATGTACAAATAACTTTCACATGGTAATGTGTAAATATCTTGTTGTTGAATGGGAATTCTTATTTCATCATTATTGTTTAATTTTGATGAAGTGTAAGGGTTGTGTGTGTGATATTCCTTCTCCCATAGTGTTTCGTCGAATGTCGGTCCTTGAGATATATCCAGGATATCCATCGTTGTTAAGTTTCAATCCAATCTTTTGTAGAAAACGAATGTTGTCTGATGTTAACTCTTCCAATGTCGAGGAGCTACTGAGCTCCCGACTCTTCCGATGTGGTTTAAATGATAATCCCATGTTGATTTTTATGTCGCCGCTCTGATGTGTATTCGTATAGTAATTGTTTCTCCTCTAAAGTCAACACTATGACCGTCTTGATCCAATATGTTCAGTACGATGTCTGAAATGAAACTGGTGTTTAACGGTAGGTATATCAAGTTTTGTGGCTTCTCAACAATTTTAAAACCTGGAGCAACTGTTGGATAAAATGTATGTAAAATATGCTGATTTACTCCTTCTCTATATGATCCATGTATAATATTACATGTTACATCAATACTATTTACTTTTAATATTGTAACAGTTGTATTACCTGAATGAGTAGTTCCAGGAGTTAAGATTTTCTTTTTTGTATCTGTAAATCCAAGTAAACTGCCAATAGAGTTTTTCATTCCGACATCTATATAATATTTTGAAGTTATTTCTGCTTTTAAAGTATTATTATTTCCTTTGATTGTGATATTATCTTCTCCGAGTTTTTTCTGCAATAATTGGTTTATATCATCAATTTCATAAGCTCCAGTAGGAAATGTAATTATTTTCAATTCTGAGTATTTTCCTGCAGCATCCTTAGTTTCATAATAATGTAGTAAATTGTTTTTTCCTTCTGTAACATTAGGAATTGAATTGTAGGTAGTCAAATCAAGTAATGCCGCTTCCCATAATCTTTCCTTGGATAAACGCAATGCTGGGAATAGAGTACTTTTTAATGTGGATGAATTTCCACTCAGTGACACTGTATACGATGACATCTTAAAGGTGACTGACACTTTTCGCTAGAAACTCCAAACATAAATGTCCACATATTTCAGTATTGTTAGGTTGTTCTCTTTTGTAATTGTAAAAAATGTTTTTGGAGTTTTGAAAATAATGTTGAAGTTCTTTAGGCGGTGGTAGATTGCCAAAACTGTCAAAGTAGTAAACGGTTTGTCCGAGCTTTTTATAGCATACCCAATGAGTGCCTGGACCATAGGTGGAATCCAAATTTACTATTCCAGTTTCATTTTTCCATATTTTAGTTGGTAATGCATCTTTCATAAAAACTCCTCGAAAGAATGGTATTTTCAAACATTTTACATAATCATTTAACTGATGATTAGTTAAGGCTTTATTTGGAATTATCAATTGATTTTTTTTATTTAGTACACACGGTACGGTCTTAGGTATAAACCTGCTCCGTTTTTTACCATTGACCAAACAGAAGCCTTTTTTACTTTTGCTTTACGAGTTCTACGACGTCTCTTTCTAATATTTCCACCTTTTTTGGGAGCTCTTCTTTTTGCAGGTCTTCCTCTGCGACGTCGTCTTCCACCACCAAACTTAGCTTTTGTCTTCATGGCTGTTGTTACTGCCCAAGCCGCTGCTTTTTCTGCAATACTTGCGTCACTTGATTTTACTCTTTGCCAAGCTTTTTCTGCTAGAATTTTATCTGCTATTGATCTATTTGTTGAATCTTTAAACTTTGAATATGCTATATCGTGTTGTTTGCAAGCTTGATCTAATTTATTAATTCCAGGATCTCCTCTTGCTAAACGTTTTGCCAACTTAGTTCCAGGTCCACAATATTGATAACCTCCAGGAATATGTAATTCGTATGGTAAAGCGTCTATTGCTCGATTTACAACAGCACCAATAGGTATCCGTCTAAGCAGGGATAACGCAGTTGAAGTTATACCACGTCCTCTCTTGTTGCTGTCTTGATGATGACTGAGTGATACGGCCTTCATTATGTAGTCTTATATAAACTGGTGTGTTTACTCCACAAGATACATTACATAAATGAATAAGTTATGTATAATTTTTATATTTAAACACTTAGTTATTCAAATTAATTATATATTGATTTATAATTCTATTTTTAATCCAAGCTTCCCGTTCATCGGGTTGAATTATCACATGACTCGTTGTACTAGCTATATGATTATGGGTATCAATAAGTAAATTGCCCACTATTCTTATTAAACAATCTAAATTTACAGCATCTTTTGGATGTTGAGGATCATGTAATTGCATAATACGTTTATCATTACATGTGTAAGCTGTTGAATCACTTTTTGATGTTTTTATGACTTGTCCAATAGTAGCAGCATCATTTGAATCTTCACCTGGTAAAATATTAATTATTTTCTTCATCTTTGCATCATATTTAGTCCCAAAGTGTTTATCCCAAGTTATTGTTTGTTTCATTGTAACACAATCATTTTCTTCGTAACCAGGATAAATATCTTTTATTCTTCTATTACGACCATTGTATGTACCTAATGTACCACCAGTAGCAATTAATGTTTGCACCATTAGAGGTACATCTGTATCTTTTATACCAAATCTTCCATTTGTTATTGTTTTACGTCCTGCATCCCATTCATCATTATTTCCTTGCATTAAATTAAACTTTTCATTTCCATGTATAAATTTATCTCCCCGCTTTAACACGGCATCTTCATGTTTTACAAAATTGGATGTTTCCTTTTTTAATTCTTTAGATAATTGTTCCATAGTAACAGCATCTTTTGGTTGAGAACCAAACTTTACATTTGTCAATGTTTTACCATGACAATCGATTTCATTAACATCTTGTAAAATACAGTTGTCCTTGATGTATTTTAGGTTTACAGCATCACCGTCTTCCTTTGGGTATCCAATGTCATTTATAATAAATTTATAAAAAGAATATCCATGTTCAGTTTTTTCCGGTATTATAGAATGTAAATATTCTTTATTAACTGAATCTTTATCATTTTTGGGATTTCCCACGTTGGTTATTCTATAATTTCCAGCATCATATGTTTGTCCATCTTTTAAGTTGTTACCCCATTGCAATTTTAAAGTATTTGAAAGTTCAGATGATAAGTACTCTTTAGTAATTGCATCAGAACCTTCAGTTGGTTTACCAACATTAATTAATCTATGTGATTTAACATCATAAGTATTCTTATGTAATTTCAATGATGTTGAAGTAGCTTCTTTTACTGTCTTTAAATTTGCTCCATCAGTATCTTCTTCTGGATCTTTAACTAATTTTAAACGTTTATTACTTATGTTATAGTCACCTTCAGGTGTTTGCGGTAATCCGCTTCTTTTTCTGTCTTCTCCAACTTGCACTCCTAATGCGGAGTAGCGTCCGAACTTGTCGACGCTCATGTTAGAACTGATACATCTTATACTTGTAACTTCTTTATATTTGAGGACAATTATACAATTATACCACGATTTTTAAGTTCATCAACTAGAGCCACCCATTCATTATTTAAACCAGTATGACCGGCTTCCATAGCTTCATGCAATAGTCTCATTCTGTCAACTAATTTATTGATGTCGTTGTAATAGATAACATTTGTATTGTATAGATTTTTCATTAATCCTTTACCAGATGTTGACGTATCTCCTTTACTCTTTTTACCATGTTGTTCAAGAAGTGATAAATCCATAAGTGATAAAGATTTTCTTTTTAAAGGTTGTCTCACAGCCGGTGTGGTACGTAATGTTGGTAATTTTCGTGGGGGGAAACAATTTTTTTATAACAATACTATATTTTGTTGCACGTGAACGATTAATCATTGCATCCTTTGAGTAGTTTCTTTTATGAGCGTTAGTATTTTGTAAAATTTCTTTAAAAGTATTTAAATCTTTTGCTGAATATTTTATTGGTATATTTTTAAAAATTAATTCATATAATCCTTTTGTTCCTTTATATCTATGGTCACCAATAATGATATAATCGTCTTGAGTTACTTCAAGCTTAGAGTTACCAATTTTCAATTCATTTCCATCAATTCTTGCTCCATATACATGTGATTTACTTAAATTTGGATTTGATTTCATGTCATGTAGCATTTTCATTATATATTTTCGTCCAAGAGGTCCATGTTGTAATATATCACTACTCAATTGAGTTAAATTTGGAATAGATTGTTCTGCTTCAGGTATTGGCTGTTCTTCCTTTTCAACAATTGATTCTTCTTCATTTTTTGTTTCTTCTTGTTCACTAGCACTTGTATATGAATCATCATCATCATCTTCTTTTTTTAATGCTTGTACTTCTTGTTTAGAAACTGGTAGTAAAACATCTCCTTCATAACGAGGTTTACCAATAGTTTCTGATATCTGTTTTAAAGGTTCCGTGATAGGTTTAAATGTATTCTCTAAAAATTCTTCTCTTTCACTTAAACCCATCCTTAATGCACGATTCTTTATCCTAATAGAATCACTGAGTGATTTTATTTCTTTTAATAGTTTTTCTTGATTCACCATGTTTACACTGTGAAGTTCAACGTGTTACTAGATGTAGCATAGGTAGTTCAACGTATTAATACAAATTTATCCAATCCTATACGATATCTACCATTTTTAATATCTTCTTCTTTCATAATAACGAGAAATCCATATTTTTCATTCCATGCTTTACCACACATTTCTTTAAATTTATCAAATGGCATATCCGCATTAACATGATCATTATATATATGCTTTAAATTTGTCTCATCTTGCTTAAAGATGATCAACATATTTGCATTGTCTCTTATAAGTTGTTTTGGAATTTTACTGTATGTTTGACCAATATAAATGCTATCAATATTATTATGTCTTCCCATAGCAAAATAATTTCTTATAGTATCATGATTTTCACAAGAAACATCGTCAAATATAAAAATGGAAAATGGTTTTGCTTCACCTGGTTGCATTATTGTTTCACTAGCATTAAACTTGTAGAAATTCACTTCAGGTACACTTGCAAGTATTTTATCTAATAATTGATATTTTGGTTGTTGCAATGATTTTGAAAAAATATATATATTGTTAAAGCGTAAACCTTTAGGATTAGTTATAAGGTTAAAGACAACATTAGTTTTTCCACAATTTGAAGGACCAGTTATTAAACATCTTATAGTATTTGGTAGTAATTCACCATGTTTACCATGATTTAACTTATTATTGTCAACTGTCAATTCATCAATATTATTAATATTAAATCGATCTTTTTGTTGTACAATCTCCATCTTGTTTAAAGGTTAAACACATAATGAGCTATTTAATAACTATACCAAGTCTTTTGAAGGAATCCAAGAGTCTTCACTTTTATCAAATCCTAACCACCTAACTTTAACCATATCCTTTTTCCTTTGTAAAACCTTTTCAACAAGATATACATCACCAACTGTTGATTTTAACAACTCATGTCCATAGAATCCACCTTGAAGTAATTCACCCTTATTATCCTTTAAAATGTAAGTTTCAGGTATAGTTGGTTGCACTTTATAAATTGTAAATACTTCATTAGTCCAATTTGGCAGATATCTTTTACTAAATACACCTTTGTATTTGCTTATACGAACTTTATCATTAACCTTAAACTTTTTTGGTTGTAACTTTTCTATTTTTGGTGTTGTATTATTTTTGATGCGTTGTAATACAATTTTAGCATTAGCACTGTTTACTTGGATAGGTTTCATTCCAATGGTGCGATGATATTTGTTGTTATACTCTTTTATAAGTTGTGGTAATATGTCATACCACACATATGATCCTCGTTTTGAAAATTGTTTATACATAGCTCCTTTTAATGTTCTATTAAATCTTTCAATTATTGAAGCTTTAACTTCAGAATTTGTAGAATAATGATTTATTTTATATTTTTTCATCAAAGCTCCAAAATCTTTATTAAAATATTCTTTTCCATCATCCGTTTGTAAATGTTTAATTTTAAATTTATTTCTTTGTATTGTTGTCTCCATAGCTTTGGTAACACTTTTACCAGTCTTGTCCTTCAAGGGTAAAGCATCAGCTATTTTAGTAAAACAGTCTATAATTGTTAAAATATATTTAAATCCTTTGTTTAATTTACTGTGTGGTATCATTTCAATAAGATCAGCTTGGTAAAGATCATTCATTCCTTTAATGATTGTACTTCTTCTTGGAAATCTTCTTCTTGTTGGTTTATGTAGTTCATTTACAATCTTATCCTTTATACTTTCCATCTTAAAGTGTTGCTTGCACACTGTTTGTAGAAATACTGATCCATACAATGGTTTATTCTCTTATATATAGTTGAAATATAGGTCAAGGTCATTTAATATTAGTGTAAAAAAGAGGGAACATGGCATTGGGCTTGCCATGTCCCCTCTTTTTTACGGAAAGGAAAAAGGAAGAAGGTAAAGGACGAAGAATAGGTTTACTGGTCGATAGGGTTTAAGGAATAGTGGCCAAATGGTAGAGTATTAATTTTATCTTCTAAAATATGTCGCTTGTCGTCTTTGTAGCTTAATGCCCACTTTGTTTGTTTCACACTAAAAAGTTGGTGGTTATAACTTCTAATAGTGTTAAATGTTGCAGTTGTTTCAACATTTTCAAACAAACATCTTTTATAATGTTGAAACTGTACGTTCTTCTTTAGGAAAGATGTCTTTATTCCTTTGGCTTTTTTTGTGACTTGATATTCGTTCCTTTCATTTATGTACAGTTGAAATGAATAGAGTTTAGACATTAATGCTACAATTTCCATCATCGGCACACCATTTGTTTCATCTTTAAATTTTCCCAATACTTTTTTGTTTTTGTCATAGTCGTAATTTGGATGGTCCTTAGGATAATCGGAAAAATCAAAATCATCTTTATATACAAAGGTCCGTAAATCCTCATACATGTCATTTGTTTTAATCCAGTAAATAAGTGCATCCGTATCCATATATGCAATACCAATGTTATCTCTTCCATAATAATTAACCATCTTCTTATAATGAAACTCGTACATGTGTGTTTTAGAAATATCCAATATTGACATTCCAAGATATAAAGGACGATCCAATAGAACTGATTTTTTGTTCATAGAAATGACGACAAGATTTTCATTTATAATTACGGATGAACCAAAGTTTGGTTGTTGCACTAGTTTCTGTAATTTTACTGGATCAGTTACTAATTTGATATTCTTATGTTTCCTTTTGTTTTCTAAAGTCTTGCCAAATATTACATTGTTCATCAGTTTGAAGAAATCTTTTTGAAAACTTGATGTAGCAGCAGCTCTTCTTCTTGTGTTGTTGTCGATGTACGGTTTCAGCCAACAAGATTGAGAGAATTGTAGTATTCGATTAATTTTTGTAATTTTTAATCCCAAGTCTAAAGCCTGTTGTATCATCCAATAATGTCCAACATACCTAGACTTATTGTTTAAAGTCATTAATAATTTTGGCCATCTTCCAGTAGGGGAAATTTCAGTCTTTGGAAGAAGTGGTAAATCGTAATGATGATCATGAAGATGTTCAGGATATTCAAAATCGACGTCAAAAATGTAACCAGTTTCACCATGCTTTGGTATATCCATTATGTTTCCAATTGATTCTGGATCTATCCATTTAAAATTATCATATGGAAGGGGATTTGACATTGCCCATCCGTATAAGTTATTTGCATCGAAATAACCTAGAAATGTTGTTGGTTTTGATGCATCATAATCGGGCAGATACTTATTATTAGCCTTAACATGTCTGGTTACACTTTGTGTCAATCCCCCTCGAACTCCTGATTCTAACATTAAAACCATATCTATATCAGTAAGAAGTTGTAATTTACAATTTGTTTCTTTCAACATGGCTTGCCATGCTAGTCCAGGTGAAGTGTATGAATGAAGAGGGTCCAATCCATATGCTGCAAAACACGTATTTCTAAATTCTTCCATTATATCACATAATAAAGTTACATCTAATTTAACATAAAAATCTGAATATTCTCCCAATGTTGTAAATCCTAATTCATTCCATACTTTACATGCATGATCATAATCCTCTTGAGATATGTCCATGTCGTATAGTTTACTTTTAAATTCTTCTTTTGGCGGAAGTGATGTTTCATTAAACTTTTCTAAACTGTCTATATAATCATATGGGAAAACACCTTTCCGAAGTACGAGATCCAGTTTGTCGTTACTTACAATCTTCTTTGTTTCAATAAAATCTTGTTTCCTTAAATTTTCAGAAAGTTTAGACAAACTCGACGGCATAAATCGGTAGGAGTCTAAGAATCTTAATTTGACATTTCCAACTGTTTTAGAGAAACTTATAAATTTTTCTGAAGTTTCAGCCAACACATCTATCGAACCATCGTCTCTTCCTAATTCAGGTATTATAAAATGAGCATCATACCCACTGAGGTTATGCAGAACCACAGGAATAAATAGTGGTAAACGATAGCTCAAATTACATTTATTACAAGCAGCACCCCTGTAATAACCTGTAAGGTGGTCATGATCTTTAACTTTATAATTGTCAATGGTAAATTCATTTTTACATAAGAAACAATGAGTTGCATTTTCATGTTGAATTTCCTCTTCTTCCTCCATCGGTTTCATTGGTATGATATTTGTATATAATCTTTGTACATTTTCAGCTATTAAATATAAATGGTCAAGAAATATTGTTTCCACATTTTCACCACGATATACTAGAGGTTCTGAAGTTAATCCATATTGGTTTAAATGTTCTTCTGATAATGTTGATTTAACCATTAAACAAAAACTATTTGGTTTATGCATTTGATATTTGACACTTTTTCTAGCTTCACAATTTTCATCTTCTATAGGAATTAGTGTTGATTCAAAATCAGCATATACAACTATAGGGATACGATATTGATGATGAACTTTTTGAAATGTAACAAATGCTCTGCTTTCTGAAGGTAAAATAATTTTTGCTTCATAATTATTGTTACATAATCTTTTGTGCTCTTGTAACCATTCCATTCCTTGTCTTCCTTCTCGTTGGAAATTAAAACATCTTTTGCAGATCAGCTTTTTGTTTCGATTTTTTGAAAGTTGTTTATTAACAAGAGAGTCAAATTTCTTTATATACACATAATGAGATACATCTCCTTGTGTTAGTAGTAGTAAATCTGTATGATCTGCTAGTTCTTCTTTAGCAATACGTAAAGGATAAACTTTATTTGAACTATCTAATCCAAAAACATTAATAGATGTGCCGGGATTTTTCTTCTCAAATTTTGATATATCTTTTAGTGATACAGGATAACTAATTCCTTGAAAGTTATATCTATATCTTTGATTTTCATAGTGCTGGTTTGGTTCATTACAATGATTTGGTACAAATTTACATGTCATCGCATATCTAAAACATTCGTTATCTTGATTTTTCACATTAACACATGATCTTGTATCCTCAATTATTTTTGGTAAACGAATATAACTAGATCCCATTAGTCCATATCCATGTTTATGAACTCTTATATTTAATCCTTCAATACTTATAAGACTCCACCCTGATCCTCGTCCTTCATGTTCCTGAATTTTAGTTAATATTTCTTCTATACATTTTTCAACTATTGAATCAATGTCTGAACTTCCTATGATAGTTTGATTTTTAGTTATAAATCCTCTTGGTGATAATTCTTCTTGTACATTTATAAACATAGCTTCTAGTAGTAATCCAAATTTGAGAAAATTTAATCTTTTTAATTCTTCTTTTAAAGTTCTACTGATGATTGGTTTTGCTTCTCTAATAAATTCTTCTAAGTTTAAATCTTCATTTTGAATCTTATGATGCATTACTACCTTTCCGGGTAAAGCTGATACTTGTAAATTTGGTAAAGTTGTTGTAGGTCTTGCTGTTATTTCATTTTGTTCTTCTTTTTCTTCTTGTTCTTCTATGTTGTTGTGAATTAGTTCCTTATGTATTTCTAACAGAATATCATCATTAAACGATTCCAAACATTTATCGCAATGATACATGTTTGGTGGTGTTCACTCTTCAAAATTTCGCCAAGAAATGAAATGAGCTCTCCCTTTCCTTCTTTTATAATAGTTCCCCCACTACTATTTCATCTTCTTCTTCTTCTTCTTCACTTTCAGAAGAAAACAAACGTCTTGGACAAAATATTAATCTTCTACAAACAGATTCTTCATTAGTATTCTCTATATGAATTGGAGTTTCAATATGTATTTCTTCATATTCAAATGATGACGAAGACTCTGATATTACTACATCCATATCCAAATTTTCATTCTCCACATCATTGGCATTTTCTTCTTCTGATGTTGTTACATCCACATCCATATCATTTATAGTTTCTACTTCTGAAGTTTCGCTATTATTTTCATCTTCTTCCATATTTAAATCCTCTAATTGAATTTTATACAATATTTCAATCATAGATTTCCTTGGATAATCGGTGTTGTCCACAGGAGCCATTTCCAGTAAATGAGGAATAACTGTTTTTGATCCGGCTTATATGATATTTTGCTAAGTATGTCAAGGTCATTTTTGATTAAGCGAGAACTGGGAATAGATCACTAAGCAGCATGATGATTCATTACTACAAAGTGATCTATTCCCCATTCTCTAAGAAGTGTCCAATCAATAACCAAAGTCCAAGTTCATTTTTTTGTTTAATTTAAGTCTTTTACATCTTCTTCTTTTATTACACAATTTATAGGTTCATTGTTCGATGTTTCAATATGTTGTTTTATCTTGTGCTCCAGCTCTTCTATTCTTGCTTCCTTTATCATTAATTCCGATTGTAAGTAACTGATGTAATCAGCCGCCATGTCTACCGTTCTTGATCTTATTTCTCCTAACTTAACACCAGGAATCAATCTCTGTAGTTTGTAAAATCTCAACCTTATTCTTGACTCTCTTACTTTAGCCATTTCTCGAAATCTTTGTTTTCTATCTTCTTCTTTGCTTGTGGTCAAGTCCATACTTCTGACAAGTTTACTTTCAGAGTGATTCCTCTACAGTAGGCTTCTCCTTTATACACTTTCCCCCACCATTTTCAATTTCCCCCACCCTACTAATGTAGGTCAAGGTCATCCAATATAACGCGAGAACGAGGAATAGAGCACTAAGTGGCATGTTAGTCCATTACCACAAAGTGATCTATTCCTCGCTCTCTATTCTACATCTACTTTTTTTTCATTTTACTATTTTATTATTTTTTTTTTTGTTTTTCTTGGGGGGAATGAGTGTTTACTTTTTACAATGTTCATTCTTCTTCTCCAACTTTTCAATTTTTTCTAACAATTCCAACAAATATGCATTGGTTGCTTGCAAAGTTTGTATTCTAGTACATCCCACTTTAATAGAGGGAACTGTTAACTGTAATTTTGTAAATTCTATCCTTTCTTTCTTGCACCTTTCTCTCATGTATGTGTTTTTCCTGATTCTTCCTGATTGAGCTGATATTAACTTATTACAATCCAAATGGGGTTTTGATACTTTAAATACTGATGTACAAAAATTAGTTGATGTTGTCGGCTGTTGATTTTCATAGAAATTTTGTGTTGAAGTAATAGTTTGCTGATTTCCATAACAATTTATACTTGAAGTGGCAGGTTGCTGATTTTCATACCAAATTGAACTTGAAGTACTAGGCAGCTGATTTTCATACCAATTTGAATTTGAAGTGCTAGGCTGATGATTTTCATAACAATTTGAACTTGAAGTATTTGGTTGATAATTTTGATGCCAATCCACAGATGCCAATACAGGTGTTGTGGAAGGATGCTCCATCGTTGTATAGAGTGAATTCTGTTCTACAATTTTGCTGGTTTTATCTCATTTCCCCCACCAATAACTTCTACATTTCCCCCACCACAATAATTTAAATTAGATACCAAACTTCTAGGGTCACATCCAAATCTTCTTCTTTTAAATATTTTATAAATGCAGAGCTTTCTGATGTTACATTAGGTGTGTTTAAATATGCCATTATTTTGTCATGACTTTCTTCATTGTGAATATAGCAATGTACATTTAGCAACTTTTGATTATCTTCTTTAGACTTGACAAATCCTGCAACAGAGCTCCAATCTTCATATTTAATTTTAAAATGGCAAACTTCGAACTGCATGTTGTTTCAACAAATGCTGCAACAATATTAAAAGTCTCTTCAAACAGCCTACATTTATACAAGTTCTCCCACCACTTTATAATCCCCACTCTTTTTCTTCCCCACCTTCTTCATATGTAGAAGGGATATCATGATTTTAATGCACTATACTTAATAAATTCAAACAAGTTTTGTGCACAAATGTTACATTTTTTCTTGACTGTTTCAAATTTCATCACTTGGCTTTTTACAAGGTGAACTAATTTACCTCCATCATCTTCAAATTGTTCAAAGTCTAAAACAGATGCTTTTCCACAATCATGACACATTTTTGTTCCATCTTCAAAAATAAAAGCAAGATAAATACCAAATCCACTATTGTCCTTCTTAAATTTCATGACCATTTCACGAATTGGTTGAGGTATTTCACATTTATTTGATGTTATTATATAACGGTAAAGAAACCCATTATTGATAATTTGTTGTAAACACAAAACTAACAAGCTGTCCATAGTGTTAGACTTGTACTGAAAGTTATATCCATAACTATCTCTTTATATGCTCTTACCCCCACCACTTTTATGTAGGTCAAGGTCATCGGATATTAAGCGAGAACTGGGAATAGATCACTAAGCGGCATGTTATTACATTACCACAAAGTGATCTATTCCCTATTCTCTAAAAGGGGTGCTGATAATTTAGATTCCTAAAATTTCTTTTCCTTCTTCTTCACCTTCTTGAACAGTTGTATTACCAGACATGTGTGATATTAATTTCTTCAATTCTCGATTTTCCATTTCTAATCTTTTCAATTTTAGATCTCTTGCTTCAACTTGTACTTTCAAAAATTTGATATAACTTCCAGCCCAGTGGAGAGTTTTCAATCTTGGTGCTCCAAGTTCAATTCCTGGTATTTGAAATTGTAGTCTATTGAATTCCATCTTCATATCTTCTCGGTCTTGTCTTTCTTTTTCTAGTCGTTTTAATCTTTGTTTTTCCCTGAAGGAAGAAGTCGGTACATGATGAAACATTTTGATCAACAATTTCTTGAAGAGTGAGCTTCTACACAGATAGTCAACACATTTATCCATCAAATTTAAGTCAGTAGTGGGGAGATGCCAATGGTGGGGAGACGTCAATGGTAGGGAGAGTTATACTAATGTAATGGTTATTTCTACCGTTACACTCGCTCCATTCTCGAAAAGATATTTGTAATATGGTTCGGGATACTGTTCTCTTTCAGATCCCGCATGTTCTTGAATAAAGTTGAAAGCCAATTTTTTTGAATAATCATTGTGAAATACTTCCCTGACACAAACAAGAATTTTTTCTTCCAAAAATTTGACTTGAACTAATGGTATTTTGCTTACATCTTCCTTGTCCATGATAGGTAGCTTGTAGGTAAAAGTATTAGGTGGTAGTTTTTGTGGTTTATCCAGTAGAGAACAAAATTTCTTGTACAATTTCTCCTCAATGTCTGGAAAACGATGTATATCAAACAGATTGTAGTATGAAGGATCAAAAGGTATTTTACGAAACATCTTCGGTCACTAGTCTCTTTAAGACTGATCTCCTGCACAAATATTTAACACATTTATAAACATTCCCCCACCAACTTTTAACTTGTGGTGGGGATATTTTCCCTCCACTACTTCTTCAAAATAGTGGGGGTACCTTAGTCCAATTCAGATTCAGATTCAGAAGACAGTAAAGGTGATATGGGTGATTCCAATGATGAATCCAATATAAATATTTCAATAGCTTCCTTAATTATATCTTCATCACTATCATTTATCATTTCTTCAAATAGTTCTTGTTCAATCTGTACCATTTCTTCCTCTTCCATCATAGAATCATTATCAGTTTCGTCATAATTTTCCTCTATGTTTTCTTCCTGTATTTCATTTGTGCTTTCAAAAACATCTTTAACTTGAGAATAATTAATAAATGGAGTATCTCTAGACAACATGTTTCCTTACTACTTCTTTTACTTCAAATAACAAACTATGCATTGCTTACTTAGTCTTATATATACTCCTACCCCTACTATTTTTGCAAAACCAAGTAATAGGAGGGGGTTTATATCTATTCTTCTCTATCTAGGTTATATTTCATTGCTGTCACATCTACTATAATTTTCTGCTCTTCAACTTTATTGCGAATAAAAATTGTCCAAGGAAATAGTTCATTAATATTGTTAATTGTTACTTTTATACTATACAAAATTTCAAAATGTTCTACTAATGAAACAAAAACTATAACTCCTAGCTCATTGTTTGCCATAATTTTTTCTTCAATTTTCATCCGTAAGTTTGTTATCAAACTCCATATATTAATATCATTGGCTATAAAACCATCAATTCTAGTAAGCATCTTCATGCCGCAAGGTGTAGGTACAGACTAGAAACTTGGAGGTTCATAGCCCGCCTTTTTATTAAATTTAAAAATGGGGAGGGGGAAGGAATAAGGATTGGGAAGGGATAGGGTGTATGGTGGGGGAAAGGTAATTTTTGTTATTACACTACTTGTGCAAGAAAATAGCCACCAGTGTCTACACCTTGTTCATAGCACTCCATCATAGATTGTGCCCACTGCAACATGCGGTCTCTGTCATTTGGTGTGACAAGTAAAGAATGACTATCACCATACAATATAAAAGAGTCAATTCGTATATAACATCCTAAATTTAACCATTTATTAGCTTCAACCATAAACTTTTCTATTGTATCAAATGGAAATTGTGGATCAATTGCTATAACTTTACGTTCTTCACTAAGTTCAACACTATAATCATCATCGTCTTCACTCTCACTCTCACTACCATTATTTAAAATGTCTTCAGGTTGTACAAAAACATCGGAAATTTCGGAAGAATTAAAATGGTAATTCACATTAGGAGGCATTTTTTCAAACAAATAATATTTTAAAAGGTGGAGAAAAAAATACAAGAGATGTACTTCACGGCACAAAGTGCGAGTACAGACTAGAAACCTGAAGGTTCATAGCCCCACTTTTATAAATTTTAAATATGGGGAGGGGGAAGGAATAAGGATTGGGAAGGGATAGGGTGGAGGTGGGGGAAGGGTAATGTGGTTATTAAGCCACTCTTGCAACAAAGTACCCAACACCAATGTTCAGTTCGTATGATCTCATCACATCGTCCTGCCAAGTAAGAATTTGTTCTCGATCATTTGGAGTTAGAAGGAAGAAGTTACTGTTATTGTAGACAATAGGTGAACCAATTATAATGTTGAATCCTAAATTTAGCCATCTATGTGCTTCAAAAATAAATCTTTCAACTACATCAAAAGGAAATTGTGTTTCTATAAAATATACTTTGAATTGTTCATTAATTTCAATTTCATCTTCACTGTCATCTTCACTTTCATCTTCACTGCTATTATCCATGTCTTCTATCACATCTTCTTCATGTTCTTGGAAAGCATCTTCTTCATGATGTTGGAAACCATCTTCAGGTGGTTGAAAAACATCTGCATTTTCTGAAGGATTAAAATTTTCATTAAAGTAAGGAAGCATTTAAAAAATAAAGATATTAAAACTGGCAGGAACAAAGCAACAAGAGCGGCGAAGCAACAAGAGTGGTGGAAGAAACCAGAATGAAACACTAGCCATAGCCGGCGCGTCTTTTATAACGGTATGCAAATGAGAGGGGTTAGCAGCCGGCCATGACCGGTCATTGGCCCGGAAGGTGGGGGAAGGAGTGGGGGAAGGAGTGGGGGAGAGGGGGGGGGTCATTGACCTTTCAGGTCCGGTCATTGACCCGAAGGAATGCAGACAAACACAGAACCATCCTTTACTCACTACTCACATGAATGTAGGTCACGAGACTTAGAGTGTTAAAAAATAATGGGGGAGAAACACAACGCTATAACGCGTTGTGTTTCTCCCCCATTATTTTTTTTAGCAACAATTTGGAAAAAACTAAGTGAATTTACTGTTTACGCCCCCACCTTGTAATACGATCCTTTTTATCCCTGAGGAGAAAGTCTTGAGAATCTAAAGTGTTAAATCTCTTCTCTTTACACAAATTCTCACAAACTCTAATTTTATATTTTAAGCCGTTACATTTTGCCAAAATGTGTTGGTGGTCAACAACACTTAGAAAAAAATATTTCAAACCTTTCTTAAGCCTCTCTCCTCTGACGGATATTATTTTAGGATTGTCTTCAACGGTGGGGGTTTCTGTCAGTTGTGGTTCAGAAATATGTTTCACGATATGTACACGGCAAAAACTTTCATTTTTAACACATTTCCTCCCACAAGCTGATCCTTTCTTAATTCCCTTAATATGCATTTCAGGGCAAGTAGTGGGACGGCTAAATGCCCTACGACGCTCTTCTTGTAATGATCGAAATTGCTCTGAAGGAGCAGGTTTAGGGGCAGGTTTAGGGGCAGGTTTAGGAGCTGGTTTAGAGGAATTAGTTTTGTGATAGGTATGGTCTTCAACTGTAGCAAGTGGTGGGGTAGGAGGCAATGGTGATAGTGGGATAATGGGTGTACTAAGGTGATGAACAATAGTTTCAATGGAAGGGGTATTAAGACGGGGAACTGGCTTCTGCGGTGGCGGCATCATAGTTGATGGTGGTGCGGAGTTGTTTGAAGGCGAAGGCGAAGGTGAAGGTGGTGAAAAAATACTGCGAAGTCTAGAAGTGTTGGTTGGCGGAAGAATAGCTCCAGAAGTTGAAGGTTCAAATGAAAGCTTCTTCTTATACCAATCCGGACAGTTTTTCAAGCGAAGAGTTTTGTTTGATGCAGTAACAGCCGTAGAAGTCGAAGTCGAAGTTGAAGTAAAAGTTGAAGTGGTAGTAGGCACAGAAGTAGTAGAAGTAGTAGTAGGCACAGAAGACATCGTTATAACTCCAAGTTCACAGCCTAACGTCTGGAATCGGAATGAAACACTAGCCCCGGCCAACGCGTCTTTTATAACGGTATGCAAATGAGAGGGGTTAGCAGCCGGCCATGACCGGTCATTGGCCCGGGAGGTGGGGGAAGGACTGGTGGGGGGGGGCTCCATTTTTTCGGGGGGGGGGGCTCCATTTTTTCGGGGGGGGGGCTCCATTTTTTCGGGGGGGGGCTCCATTTTTTCGGGGGGGGGGGTCATTGACCCTTCCAAAAGTGGGTCAAGGTCATTCAAGATTTATAATGATCCAAGGTGATGGGAACAGTAATACTGTTCCCACCACCCTGTTTGCCTAACGGTTCCCACTCCCAACCCACTAGTTACGTTCTGCAAGGGACATCGACGCAATTTTGTTTGGACCGTCCGGGTCTACCGTAACGGTCCGGTCCGGGTCTACCGTAACCATGAATTCCAAGGGAAACTGGAACACCTAATGCAGAAACGCAACTCTAACCCCACCCAAACTAATCCCACCCATCATATTCCTAAACAAAATGCAAAAAAAAGTCCGGCTTGCGGATGTCCCACCCATTTTAAATGAAGTTCAACTGAACTTCTGAATTTACAGTTAATCTACCCCCTAACATCTAGCTGTAAGGCAAAACAAATGCACAAAACAAACATAAATTATTAGTACCAACACATCATTATTAAAAACCAAATAATTCAACACAACCAAATACCATCATTATTCTTAAAATTAATACACCTTAATGCTAAATACCATCATTATTCTTAAAAATTAATACACCTTAATGCTAAACCCAACTTATAACTAACATCGCAATGCGCAAATTATTTCTTAAATTAAATACACCTTACAACTAAACACACACACACACACATACCACATTGCATTAAAAAACGCAACATAGTAGAAGAAGTTCAAATATATATAGGCCTACTATATATTTGAAACTTCTTGCTGAGTCGCCAACAACCTTTCGCTATGAAAGTTTGTTGGCAACTGAAGCAAAGGTATAGCTCCTATCGCTCCTCGGGTTTTCAAGGAGTGGGGGAAGTTGTTTCACTCCAGTACAGTGTTCAATCCAGTCCAGTTCACAGCAGTATAAAAGAAAGGTAAAAATTAATACACCTTAATGCTAAATACCATCATTATTCTTAAAAATTAATACACCTTAATGCTAAACCCAACTTATAACTAACATCGCAATGCGCAAATTATTTCTTAAATTAAATACACCTTACAACTAAACACACACACACACACATACCACATTGCATTAAAAAACGCAACATAGTAGAAGAAGTTCAAATATATATAGGCCTACTATATATTTGAAACTTCTTGCTGAGTCGCCAACAACCTTTCGCTATGAAAGTTTGTTGGCAACTGAAGCAAAGGTATAGCTCCTATCGCTCCTCGGGTTTTCAAGGAGTGGGGGAAGTTGTTTCACTCCAGTACAGTGTTCAATCCAGTCCAGTTCACAGCAGTATAAAAGAAAGGTAAAGAAGTGGGGAGCGGCGCATGCGCAACAACACAAAACCAAGGTTTGAGGTTAGAATTATCCATGTGCAGTAGCGCTAAAGTGAGTAATACAAGACTAGGCGCATGCGCATAGCATAGACTCATTCCGATCCAGAGAAATTGTTGCATGCGCAGCAGGTTTGAGGTTAGAATTATCCATGGCAGCTGCCATATTTAGTCTGGTTTCACCACATAAAGTCAACAACCGGTGGTGACCGGCCTTTGACCTGGAGGAGTGGGGGAAGGAGTGGGGGAAAGAGTAGGGGAAAGGGGGGGGGCTCCATTTTTTCGGGGGGGGGGGGTCATTGACCTTTCCGGTCGGTCATTGACCCCAAGGAGTAGGGATAGACACAGAACCCTACTTCTCTTACTACTCAAGTGAAAGTCGGTCAACCAGTCATTTGCTTGCCATCTGCCGCCATCTGGCTGGAGTTATTGCCTCTATAAAGGTGGGTAGTTTATCTCGCTACAAACATTCATTGCCTCGCATCCGCTCGGTCATCATCTCTCGTTAGTTTTATGTTATGACTACTTCACTTACTAGGTTTGAGGTTAGAATTATCCATGAAATAGCCTTTGTAAATTCTAACCTATAAAATTACTACTCTGGCTTTCTGTTTCAATTTCTTTTACACTTCATTTTATATCTCAGTCTTCTTTTAACTTCTGAACTTAACACATCGATTATAATGACTGCACAATGTTTAAAATTAAAGCTTTTGCGAACACAACACATATTACGAAGTACTTCTAAACCTTCAATTTCAAAGTGTAAAACTAATTTAAATAGAGTTAGGAAGAAGTACAGTTTTAACCCATTATACTGTTCAACAACTTCTCAGGTTAATGTTGATGATAGTGTTATTTACGACATTTTACGTTCTATGTTACACTTAAATAACTTAGAACTTGTTACACCTATCGACTGTGTTCAACAAGTTTTTTTATTTTACCCCCACCATTCCCTATATAAGGGCCCCGACAATAATTCCTACTTCATTATCTTCTATGCTCTTCAGCTAACAACATCTCCACTCTAATTTACACTACAATAATAATGGAAACCAACCAAGAAAATGTTCAAGTTCATGAAATATCATCAACAACTCATCCAAGGGAAAATCCTTCTAGAAATTCAACTACAACAACTCCTCAGAACCCTGTACAAGTTCCAGATGTATCTTCTACAACAATAAATGATGTAGAAGCTATTCTTCAATCCCTTGTCGGTTTCGACTGACCTGTATGATGATCACCGATAAACTGAACTCTTAGAGTTCAGTCTTTTTTAAAACCCCCTCCGTATGACCTTGAAGCAATTATCCCCTCTCCTTTATACACTAACTCCTACTTCAAAAATTAACACCATCTCCTCACCCCTTCTCCACCCCTTCATTTGATTTAGCCTCTCCCCACCTAAAGCTATATGGCATAGCATATGACGGCAGCGACTGATTTGGCAGCTGGCCGATGGCAGCTGGCCGGCAGCGGCTGGCAATTGGCACGACTTCCGTTTTGAAAGTAACCAAACCCCACTACTATTGCACTTCATTGATTAAACGTTGTGATATGTCAACAGTTTTTTGATTCCTTCAAAATGAAAACAAAAAAATATTTTTTGCAAAAATATAAGAAATATGTACAATGTTTACTAAGATATTAATTTTCAAACAAAAATTGTATGTTGAATCAGTTACTTTCTTAAATTTGCACGTTTAATGTAACGATGCTTTGACCTGACAGTGTCACAAGTAAATTAATTGAGTAATACATATCCAATTACGCTGTGATAAAGGACCCAAATTTCTCGTCGCCCGTTATCGTGTGATGTCTTGATTAATTTAGTTGGCTATAGATGATGGAATTCCAACTCAATTTTCAGACAAATGGATATCAGTGATAATAATTGTTGTATTAATGAATGTAACACACTTTGTAGGACTTCAATTTAGCGCAATAAATTGTATATGAACCAAATATAACAATTAGTCCACAAATGCAACAATTAAATTTTCAATTTGTAAGAATAATAAAGTTGAGTCGCATTTAAGCCCTATCACAGTAATAATTTAGAATAATAATGAAAAATACTATTATTTAGCTTTAATATTAACTTTTGTTCATATATTATTATTTGTTGTGAAAAATATAGCAGGTGTCTTTAAATGGTTCCGACTTTTTCTTAACTTTTGAATAACTATAATTTTTATACTAGTTTCCATAAAAGGTAATAGGGTAATATTACCTACTTTTTGTGACCTTTTGGGTTCCAAAATATAAGGTATTCTTGACTTTATCTTGTTTGTATTTTAAATTATTTTTCAAAATAAAACAACTGTCTCGAAACTTTACTCTTTCCACGATTACAATAGGAGCTAAAATAGCAGTCTTGACTTGAAAGAAAAGAAATACAATTTTGGATAAAAAGTTCAAGAGTGAGGTTAGTTGCTTTTAAAGGTTAATTTAAAATAAACTATAAGGAATAGCAATGACGATTTCAAAAAAGATGTGGAGACCCATTCGTGTTGGATAAAGACATTAAAGATATTTCAAACCCATGTCCACTGACATCTACTACCAATGGAATTCGCTACTAATGCTACTCTAATATTAAGATAACGGAAAATAGGCTTACTGAAAGATAACTCGAATAAAGGGCTACTTCAACATTCTAATCGTTCGCAAAATTGTTTCCAAACGAGAAAAAAATATTTATAACTTTGCAAACTCTTGTTGCTACAGCTAATTGGATGTGTTTCCGCATTTTATAAGGGAGAAGTGACCGATAAAGAAGACCATCTTCTTAGTTGTGGATTAATACAACCAGTTCGAATCCATTTTGGCCACTTTGCGGGCATTAAGATAACCGAATGCCGCGCCTCCTCGGCTCTTGGGCATTAGAGAGGAACAGACCCATCCCGTGGTGGGTGGGGGGAGGGAGGGAGGGTCGCGAGGAGTCCCGCCGTTCCCTAGGGTCAAGGCCGAGTCACTATTCTGATTCTTCTGATGTTGAGTTCCGTTGTGATAAATGCTGCCGTTCCTTTGCAGCACTGAAGTCATTTTTCGCAAATTCCTCCAGTGTTTATTGGCTTGGGTGGGCATTGTAAGTTTTATCTCAACACGAAATGTAGTTTTCTAAAAACACACAGCCTAATGTGTTCCTCATGTTTGAAACTTATGCTATTAATCTGATCAGATTTGATTCAAGCATAGGTGAATTATATGGAAACATGTACAATTTACTTACTTTCACTCACTTATTAAGATTATGATAATAGTACAATTATGGTGTGGATGTAAATAAAATGTAACGATGTTAAATGCACTGTTATGAGTGGGATTTGTTGTTAGTAAAAGATTAAGGCCAAAATAAGTTACTATTTCCCATAATAATAAGTATACCTAAACCTTAATTAATTATTGGACGAATGGGAAATTGACCGTTACAAATCATTTCCTTCTACATAAATACTGTAAAACCTACACAATTGTAGTTTTAGTATGAAGTAGCAATTATTCGTTTCGTATACGCACATTTTTTCATTGCAGATTTATTTGACTTATTATTTAATTGTATACATTTTTTAAAGCTATTTGTTATTAGGTTAGTTGTAAGGAAGGGTAAGGAGCATTTGGTTATTTTTCAAGAACACATAAAGAATTTTTAATTTAATTTCATTAAACCTTTTTGATTCTCAAATCTCCATAAAATTATTGAAGAGGTTAATTAAGAAATTACGTTCCATTTATAATCCGTCCAATAAGCCGCCAATAAGACTGTCCGTCCACTTATAGGCCTAAGCTGTACGTATGAGCCGACAAATGTCTGGCTTAGAAGTTCTCTCTTAAAGTCATTTGATGCTTCACACTTGTTCAAAATAAATACTCCTCATAGCTTATAAAGAGATTATTAACATAAAAGAAAAATCGAGGAAAAATTAACTGAACAATAAATGACAACGAATAAGGACCTAGAGGATTACACACAGGCAGTGTAACAAGGTGCACGTACACAGTAGCGTAGGAGTAGATGGTGGCTTCATGAATGGGAGAAAGTGGCCATTGAGGAGGGTCGGGCGCTCACGAACAAGTCCGGAAGTTGGAAACCGTCCGCAACCGTGGAGCAGGCGGCCGCGCCGCCGACAACGCGAGTACCTGGGGGCCGAGCAAATCAGTAGCCTACATACAGTGCGCTGAAATGCCCAGTGCAACAACGCTTATTTCTTATTCAAGATGAGGTCGTTCGCTCCGCTCACTCTCCTTTCACACTATTTCAGTGTAGGCCTTCGGGTGCTGCACTCTTTTGTATGTATGTTGAAACACATGTTGAGTCTTTAACAAGTGTACTCTAATTAATTATTAAGAAAACAGCCGTTTTCAAAATTCTTGTTAATTTTTTATATGTTTTAATTTAAATGCATTTCTACAAATTGATTATTTGTTTTATACTTTCACATGACTTTTATCCACCCAGGTATTCATAATCAGTAGTACGATTTAAAAATGATAACTTATAAGTACCATTTAATAATTTAGTAACTGGCTGCCATGCAAAAATACATGTTTGTACTGGAACACGTGGTCTGCACTTTGACAGTTGAGTCAGCTGTCTTCGTTATTTATTTGTTGTAATTTTAAACTCTATAAGACCAATGCAATTTTTTTTAATTTCAATTAAAGTTTATAGCGAAATAAGATTTTTTGGCATGGCTATATGGCAGTATTTATATGATTTTTATCCCAGGACTAAGTTATTTGCAAATTTTGAAGAAAATCGTTCTAGCCGATTTTTTTAGATCCATATTTGTGAAAACATACATACATGCAAATATACCTTACTCGTATTAGAGTTTAGGATATAATAGGATTAACTAGAAGAAAAATTCTGATTTAAAATGAAGGAATGACTGGTTTATAAAATGTGCATGGAAGGAAGAAACTAAAGAATAATAACAGTTAAAAAATGGATTTGGAATTGTCTTAAAAATAGTAATAAATAATAATAGCTCATTAGTTAAAGTTTACCATAAATAAGTTAAAGTTGAGTGTTGAAAGTTATTAAACATTATTTTAAGAGGAATTATTATGTAATATAACTTGAAAATTAGTATTTAAACAAGTCTTCAAAACATGGCTTACTCATTCAGGACTTTAAAACTTAAGTTTTTGAAACTGCTCCATTTTAATTTGCTAGGTTCTTTCTAAAATATTTTTAACATTAAATATATTTTCCTCTTCGTTGGAGTACTGCATAAAGACGACAGTTGATGGTCGTATTTACATTTCCCTTAGAAACCCTCTAAGTCTTTGAGATGTTTTTAAACATTTACTGTATTTTAAGCCTAAACATTCACATTAACATTTGATTGGTTGAAGATAAAATAAAATGTATCCATAAAACTAATATAAAAAATATTGAATAAAGTTAACACTTGAATAGTAAGCAACAGTGTGAATGGTTATGATAAGAATCGTTAAAATTATTAGGGCATCGTTAGTTTACATTTTAAAGAGTACATGTAATCTATGTGAAAAGATATATTTTTATTGCTTTTTTAACTCTATCGTAACTCAAGAAAATCTTTATTTTCACTGATTTAAATAAAGAATATTGTTTATGGGACCATATAAATTAAAACAAAATCTCAAGTTTTGTAAGCATAACAGTTTATGTCAGTGTGGGTGCGTATGTAGGTTTACGGTTTATAAGTGGAGTTTTATCTATACATTATGCAAAATGTATAATGTTAAAGTTTATTAAGTCTAACTAAGTGTCGGTCTCTTATTTATGGAAGATAAAGTCTTTAAAACAAATTCGTATTTTTCCTTGTGTGTTTGAACTTGCCAAGGTCTTGAGGTACTTCGCACAGTTGATTTTTCCCACGTGGAATCGAATCTTCGCTATGAGGTACCATTTTTGGAAGTCTCAAGTGTGCAGAATTTCAATAAATTTTATATTTTGCAAAAATGGAGCTTGAGGGTTTATGTTGGGGTTGAAAAAGTGAGACCTGCAGGTCTCTTGTTGGCGAGTTATATGCTCTAACATAACACTGGCATGTCTTGTTGGGTTTGAAGAATGAAAGTTTGAGAAAGAAAATAGTCATATCTTTATTCAAAATAAATTACACCCAACAAGATTAAGAGATCTGCTGAGAGTGTTGGAGCACTCATCTGTTAGATTTGAAGAATCTACCTTACCACACTTGTGTCAGTTTTTCTAATAGCCTTCGATTTAAGATTTTTGAAAAAAAATATTATATTCATTTTTGAAAGACAATTAAAAGTTCATTTTATACATAGAAGTTTTACATTGTTGAAGAGGCAGTAGTTTAAAAAGCTCATTTTAGTTTCTCTAATATTTCTCAAACAAATTTGTTTTTGCATTTACGTAGTAGATTTACCGTATATATTTCTTTTATCATTCTTCAAGAAATCAGCCTGTTTGTTGTAGTACCAGAAACGCTTTTTTGTTCTAGGACTGAAAAATCAGCTGGAATATTTTTTAGGTCCTATGACTGAAAAGTCAGCTGTTTTCTAAGTGTTATTTTCTATGCAGAATAGTGAAATTCATATGCTGCAAAAAGCATTTTTTGTAAAAGACATAAATGTAAACACTGTATATCACTTACTTTGGAAATATAACTTCGAAATTACAACTTTGCAGTTAATATTGTTAACGATTGAAAGTGTAATTCCGCAATATGATAAAAAACATTGTTCATCGCACACGGAGCAAAAGTGTTTTTTCAGTGCTTAATCGTTTATAAAAACTTGTTCCTTGTAATTAAAATTTACTTCTATTTCATAATTACTATTTAATAAAATTTAATACTATTTCATAAATACAGTAACAAATAGGATTTATGTAAATTTTTTATGTGCGCAGACACGACGTGTTTAAAATGTAAGATTATTGAACGAATAACTGATTTTGCGTTTGAGTTTAAATTTGAGTATCAGTAATACAAAATTATACAATAAAAAATCCAATTTTGGTAAATACTTTTAGTTTTAATGTATCCCTGTAATAAATATGCCAGCAATACCATAAATGGTAGTGATTAGTTGTGATTATTTTATGTGGCGTAGAATGGGTTTAACTGGTTCACAGAGTGTATTATTAGAACTAGTCCGTGCTGTCCCCAGATGTGGTCTGCTATACCAGGATCACAGAGGAAGTTGCGATTGGGCGGTGACGTGACGTCGAAACTTACTCAATACTGAGGCGGTGGTTTTGGGGTAGACCCATACTTTCGGCTTAACTGTTTCAAATTTGGCGTGTCATTAAACGTAGAATTTTAGTTTTGAAGCTGAAAGATAGTAAATGATTTTTTTGTCAATAATTAAATTGAAATACATTATTAATACCATATTTATTATTTTTTTAGGTTTTTAACAAGCTTTAAAAAATGAGAAGTGCTGTTTTGTAAACAATTTCAAAGTAATATTACTGAAAAACTAATATATTTTTAGGTTTTTCTTTTTTCCACATATAAATTTCCTGGAAGCTCTATGAGCTCTTGGAATATAACTTAATTAATACCGTCAACTTTCATAAATAAATGGTTTGTCTAAGGTCTCTAGTCTATTTCAAGAATGTACTTTAGTGGTTCTTTGTGTTCATTACATACTTTGATTAGTTGCTATGGGGTATTCGTGCTTTACAATAAGTTAATTCTGAGTAATTTATGGATAAAAAATAAAACGAATTGATTACATTATCACTTTATCCTTGATTAAAAAACTTGGAAAACATTCGCAAATTTGCGTTTAAGTCCTAATTCCTGTCTGTTGCGTAATCATTGCTCAGAACTTCCATTCTATTGATAGCCGGTTTATGAATTTTTGTTTATGTATCCCCGATATAGGCCTACTCGTTCTAATTGGTTTTGAGAGTTGTATGAAATAATTTTTTCATCACACCACATCGATATCACCTGTTTTCGACCCTCACTTCTACCAACGAAACACCTGTTTTGCCGGCCTAGGCCGGCAAAATTTTCTTGTGGAAACGGTAGCAGAGAAATCTAGAATATTAGAAGGTATTTAACAACAACAACAACAAATAACAAATCAGTGACGTATAGTTAGTAGTTCAGCTGATAGCAACTGTTAAATATGTATGACGTAGATGGGAAAATAGTGCTTTTCCTTTGGAATCAGCTGTAGTCACTTACCGTTAGAGTATTAGTTTTGGTGGCCTTACCTGATGTGAAGTGGTTCCCTATAGCAATCAGAAACTCAAGCAGTACATCTCGCTAGGTGAGTTGAAATTGAGGTTATGTTTTGTTTGTTATGAACAAAAAAGTAATTTTTTAACTTATTTAGAATTTATTGAATTGTGTAGTGTGATGAAAAATATCGTTCATAACTCGGACCGAAAGCGTTTTGCCAACCCTCGATCGTTTCAAGTTCTCGACTTCGTCTCGAACTTGAAACACGATCTCGGGGCCGGCAAAACGCCACTTTCGGCCCTTGTGACGAAATATATTATTTTCAAAAAAATATTATCAATATTTAAAATTATACTTGTGTAAAATAATATCAAACTATAAAGAAGAGTCCTTTCAAGCAAATAAAGCAAAGTTTATTTTATATTACCTTTAGTTTTTCATTGACTTATTATAACTTTATATAACTAACGAACCTAATTTAATATATATTAGACAACGTATGAGTTTATTTTATTTAAAGGAGATATGTTATGAGAACGATACCAACTTTATTATCGGCTGTAGAATTAAAATGAATGATCCTATAAGTTCCATTGAAATCAAGTGAATTGCACGTCCATACTAATAATACTTGAATAATAATCCGTAGAAGATGCAAATCCCTGCACGAGCCAGGTGGAAACTAGTGCACTAGATTTAAGCAATTGATGTGTCAAATTAGGTTTGAACACCGTCTCACTAGTTTCCTTATTAGAGACATTCGTTTACTTTTTTATACATACGACCACTGCAATAAGCATCAAATCCAATATTACATGTAAAATCACAAAGATTCACGTTATTAAAACAAATTCAAACCTGTTGCATAATGAGCTCTTGAAGACACAAGAGTCGCATTAAAATACAGGTCTTAGCCCAATAAGAGCACGGCATTTGACGAAATTAGTGTTATAATATGATTTACTCAATTAGCACATTAGCTGATTGTTCCCATACGATTCATGTGTTTTTGTTTTTTATTTGCTTAACCTCAAAATTGAGATCACATGTGAGTGAGAACGACGACTGGGTCAAGCAACGCGTTGTGGGGTTTGGGTGGGAACCACCTGTAACCTAGGCATTTTCACAATTTATTACTTATCTTATTTTAGTTGGGTACTCATCACAAAAAAAGAAATATAATTTTAGAAATAAGTATATTTTGGCGTAATATTTAAAGCCATCTTCAGCTTATCAACACAAATTATTCATACGTTAAATTTAAATACTTTAACGGTTAACTGAAATTAAAATTTATATTTAATATGGTCTGTTGAGTACTCTATATAAAATACCATTAATTTATAATAGGTTTAGATTTATGAATTTTTAACTGAATTTGTTCTTTTATTAGTGGAAGGAACATTGAGCTTATCGTGTCACATGATTGAGATATACTTTTTACGTAAAATAACCTATTGCCATGTAAGCTGCTTCCTTAACATTTCTTATTTTCCTTTTATTTTCTTGTCATATAATACTTGATTTCGCCCATTCCACCTTGTGTTTTTGAAAAATTTCATGTTTGATTAGTTTAGAATAATTTTCTAATTGTTGGTTTATACTATATTTGGGTTTTGCGATTCTTTTATTGATTGGTATTGAAGTTTGTCCACGGTAAATTTTACTGCACATACAGGAAATACTATATACCACATTTTTAGTTTCTTCTACTCGATCTTTATGTTTTACCTATATTAAATTGCTCCCTAGAGTTTTACCAGAAGGAAAAAACTGATCTTATGCTGAGTTTTTAATTTATTCTACGTATTTTTTCCGAACTTCCTCCCTAGTAAGGGGTGGTCATTGTGCAAAGTGTTTTTGTTTCATTTTGACTTGTTATTAGATCCCTTACAATTTTCTCTTCGTTTTTTTTGTTTTTGTTTAAAGCCTTATTAATAACATGTAATGGGTAGTTGTTATTCAATAGTTCAACATATATTTTCCAAAATTCTTCTTTTTTAAGCTCTTTTGTAGAGGAAAATTTATAAGCTCTATGAAATAGACCTTGTGCTATCCCTATGTTAACATGGTTTGGGCCATTGAAAAGAAAGTTTTAGTACTGTTCATTATTTGTGGGTTTTCTGTAGCCTACACGGATTAATTATATTTTATAAAATACTTAACAGACTATATTTAATTTCACTTAACCCTTAAAGTATTTAAATTTAACATATGAATAATTTGTCATTTGGTGATTATGTTTCATCTCGTTTGTTGATAATCTGAAGATGGCTTTAGACACTGAGCCGAAATACACTTATTTCTAAAACTTTAGTTCTTCTTTTGTGACGAGTAACCAACGATAAGAATATTATTGAAACCATCACGAGAAATGCCTACCGCAAAGAAAGTTTATTACTTTATCTTCATAACGATTTATCAAATTGAAGTTGGACGTAGATAAAGTGATGTATGCAACTATTGTATTCTGCCTTTAATATACTCTTGAGACAATTGAAACACAAAATTCCCTTGTGTTCTAAATTACAGATAATGATGACTTAAAGGCATTTGTAATACAATCACTGCATAAACTACTACAAAGTTATAATTAATATATTCTTTGTAATTTTATTACTTGTAAATATTTAGACAAATCCTTCAAACCATCGTTATCAACTTTGTTTGGCTTATCCTCTCACATCGTAGTTGTTACACGTGTTCCTGTTATTCTGAACCAGGAAAACTGACAGTTTAACCAATATTTTGCAACAACAATTGTTGGAAATCCCATAAATACCCTACTATGTTATAGCAAATAAAATTGATTATAATAATACAGTTTCTACATTAATTATTGCCATTTTCTCATTATCTTATTGTGATATGGCAAAATTTAAAATTATCATGTTTCTCATAGCTCAAAAAAATTTACTTAAAATAATAACACGGGAACTTCAAAATAAGTGGGACAGAGCTCTCAGGGAACAGGATGAGTAACATCACATTTTAAAATACTTTTACACGAAATATAATTATAACAAATTTAAATACAGTACTCTAGCGTATCGAGAAGTTTGAGGATTGGCGAAATGTCGGTCAGTCGATCTGTCGTTTCTGACTTTCTGTCTTTTTTTATTTGAAGCCATTGAACAAAATCAGAAGTGCAATTTTCAGCTATAAATTACCTCTAAGTCGTTCTCGTCATCTAATTTAGTTCTAAGATAACAAAAAAAATCTAACATTACCAACATTTTTTGTAAACAATAAAAAATTTACATTCTAATACAAAATAAAGTTAATTAATATTTCAATTTTTGTATGGTGAAATTTTACTTATTGTTTATTTAGATTGATGTTTCACCAAAACGAGTTTCATTAAGTAAAATGAACCTAAAAATCATAACCTTAAACTTAAAATTTCTATAATGCTATCCAAATTATATAATTTTGTATTCGTGACGGGTTATAACAGATTTTAAATATTGTTTAGGATTAATTAAGAATGAAAACATATTTTTAAAGGAAAAGCTGTTATTTCTCAATTTAAATTCATATCGACTTACATTTTATAACAAAGATTGGTTTAAATTTTATTCTTCCTAAAAATTTTATGTTTTCAGAAACGAGAACAGCTTCTTTTAATAAACAGTTTAGAAAACGCTTTTTAGCAAAAGCTTTATAATTTTCCTAAAGTGTTCAGCAAAAAAATCTATTGAAATTCTTCTTAAACACCGGCAATGCAAAAAGTGCATACGACAGTGACGTCAACAGATCCCATCTGAACAGACATCCTGGAAGCAAATTTTAATTTCCGGTTTTTTATCTGGTTTGTTGGAACCCCTTATTGAACAGTATCTTTACAAACTGTTAGTTTATCTTAATATAAGGCTCTTCTCTTAATGATTCATATGTTTTCTTCTTCCATTGAAATATATCTATCTAGATTACACATTATATTATGAACAAGAATAAACAATACTTATCAATCAATATTTTGTTAGAGTTAGCTTGACTCATTCTTATGGATAGGTATATATGCTAATAATTAAAAGTACTAAACTATATGGGATACAATGGAAATGAAGATTCTTTTAATTTAATTTGGTTTGATTTCGTCTATAATTTTAATAAAAATGACATAGTTAAATCAAATATTGAAATAAATAAATTATCTAACAGCATAAAAAACTGAACCATAACTTAACATTAATTAACAATAAAAATAATAAATTAATCTCTAGATTGTTCTTCACGTAAAACTGGTTACGTAGCCATGATATTAACAATACATTTAGCTTGAGAGTTCCTATTAAAAACCCAAACTATCACAATTAATGGAATATTAAAATCTATGTCATAAATGTTTTCGTCACATAATCACCTCTATTACCACATACACATTTTATAACTAAGTTTATAACTACATATAGTTTTATTAAATATTATTAAGAAATATATAGACTATATAAAATCTACGATCTTTAAAATTTTAAATACGAAATAGTTTTGTTTTGGCTGAGCAGTTCAATATGATCTAATGTGGGTTAATTACTTCATTAATTACTTCAGTTCATTAATTACTTAGTGGGTTAATCAGTAGAGTGACCTATAAGTGCATTCAAGTGAATAAAATCTCAACTAACGCGAAAGGATAAATGACAGAAACAAGAGTTGTGTCTGAATTCTGGATGGTATTGTTTCTTGCAACAATAGCTTGCCGTGAGCCTCAGCATCAATAGCAAAGTACGACTTCAGACAATGAGTTTCTAAGGTCAAAATATCACTTAAACCCTTGGACAAAAGTCGATAGAGAAAAAATTTAAATAATATAAGTAAATTTGAAGGTTTTAAAATAAAAACTACCCAAACTAACGTAAATAACGAAGTCTATTTTCGCATATATTAAGTTATAAATACCTCAGATGTCGTATTTTGTTGGTATTTTAAAATTTATAAGAATATTTTAGTGTAATCGGATAAGTGGTTGGTTGTGAAAGTTTTTAATAGTAAGACAGTAATAGATTATTCAAAGAAAATTATAGTTACCACTGATAAATAGTTTTTAAGATTATAATAAGCACTATTCAAAAGTATTTATTAAAATCTTTTTACTGTTATAAGTAAAAGAAACTATTCTAGGTAATTTACATCCAAAGGTATTTGTCATGGATATTCAACATGTATTAGTTGGGAGTTTTTAAAATCTAAATAATGGGAGAATGTCAAGTAAATATGTAAAAATTCATATAGTACAATACTATTATTGGGCCTATACATAACTGGCTGTGTAGCTGAGAGGTTACAGTGCTAGCCTTTGAGTCCAAAGGTTGCCTGTTCGATACTAAGGAAAGTTAGTAGCTTTTTAAAGAAACGATTCCGGACCCAGTTTCCATTTGTCATTGGGCTATTAATTAATGATGCTTTCTTACAACTGGTCAATGCTAGATAGTAACAAGACTGGGCGTTCTCCGTCAAAATGTAAAAAAATGCCACTGACGTATATAGACACAAAATACAAAAATACACAACGCAAAACAATTTTAAACATAAATTCATTAGTTAGTTAAATAACTGCTACGCTCTCTTTTACGCGTTAATCTCAAGTAATTAAATTAATAACCCTGATGAACCAATTGGCATATTGACTGGACATTTTCATCAGACATTTTCATTCGCGAAGAAAGTTTTCTCCTATCAATCGAATTGAATACATACCGGGTGTCCAGTCCATCTGTACGCCACTTTTAAAGTTTAAAGAGATATATTATCTCAAAAACCAATTTCGTCATTATAGGTCGACCAGACTGCATTTATTGCCATGGCGTTCCCGACGATGCGGAAACACCTTCTTCTGCTGCCCCCGTTGGATGGGCCCCGCCTGAGGTCACACAAATTCATGGTGCATTTTCTGTGGACTCGGTCTGCCAAAAGATATTGGAGGATGAGGGCAACTGGGATTGTTTATGACAGTTCATTCAGGGCATCCTCCTGGAAAAGAAAACCAATCTGGACCGCGAAGTGGCCCAGATCCATTGATCGAGCGGCTTGATAAGGAGCGAGCCCCACGGGCGTAGGCCAAATTTAGGCCTAGTTTGACGAAATGTGATAAACAATTCCAGGTTAGAATCCTAAAGAGAAGAGGAGGTTTTTAGTGGTAAACCCCTTTTTAGGGGAGCCCCACACTACAGGCTGGCCATCTGTGTGCGTAATGCATTTTTCTCACCTCTGCCTAAATATATATAATATAGGTTGACCGCTCTATCAACTAATACTGATTTCAACTTTATGAAATACATAATGAAATACCTAATGAAATACCGATTATCACTTAAGTCATTTAACTTTTTCATACATTTTCATTAATTTCCGCTTATATTTGAGATGTATTGGAAAATAAAATGATAAACAACAAATAATAAAATAGAAAACTAATACTGTGTGATTTAAGTGTGTCATAAGGGAGAATTTTGAGATTTTTTTAAGCCACATGTTCATTTTATAAAAAATTTCAGAGATAATGAACGTGTAAATTTGCACCATCTTATTCTTAAGGGAAAACTAAACTTCAACCATAATTAACTCCTAAACCGTTTTACTATTAGGGGTAAGGTTAAACTGTAAAGTGTGATGATAGACTTAAAAGACCTAATATGCTGTTTATTATAGATAATTTTAATTTGCCTTTTGTTATTTTCAATAACCTAAAATTCGTTTCTCATTGAGTACCAAAACAATTTTATGCTGTAATAAGAGACAGACCACATTTCACTTTGATTTCCTACGGGACTAAAGCTGTAATGTTGATGGGTGTCTAGAGAGATGGTTTTAAATTGCTAGTAGTTATGTGACGGGTTTAAGTTTTATATAATGATTGGGAATTTGGGTGCGTTTTGTGTGTGGACTAAATTTAAATACTAACTAAATATAATTGAATCCTAATACATCTTTAAAATTGTAAAATATTGTAAATAATCAATTTCTTAAAACCTAAACAGTTTAAATAATATGTAGTGTAAACCATATATATTTGAAAAACAAAATAAAATATTTTGTGATATATTATTTTTCTGAAACATGTGCCCTTAAGTTTGTTCTGGGGTCGAGCGTTCCCTCGGTAAACTCAAACAGTGATATTCTTTATAGTAATATCATTTACAGACAGTGAAGTAAAATGTCCAGTCCAAAAAGGCTTTTTCTCGTTCAATATGAGCTTGTTCGCTTCGCTCACTTGCCTTCTAGACTGTTTCAATGTAGGCCTACGGGTGCTGCACCCTGATATATGTATTGAAACACATGTTGAAACTGTAACACGTGTATTATAATTATTTGGTTAACAGCTGTGTTCATCATTATACTAATGGTTTTGTATTTAAATTTAAAGGAAATTCTACGAATTAATTCGTTATTTTATACTATAACATGACTTTTATGTAACTAAACATTTATAATTAGCAGTATAAAAGACGATTTAAAAAATGATCCATTTTTTTACTATAGTAATTATAATATGTAATTTAGCACCTGCCTTCCATGGAAAACCACATGTTTATACTGGAACACGTGGTCTGCACTTTGAGAGTAGAGTTAGCTGTTTTAATCTTTGCTTTGTTTTATTTTTGATCTCCATAAGAAAAATAATATTTTTTTATTTCAGTTATCGATCATAAAGAAATAAACTTTTTTGGGCGTATAGACCTGTATTTATATTATTTTGATCAAAGCACTAAGTTATTTGCAAATTTTGAAGAATATTGGTCAAGCCGTTTTTGAGATTCGTGTGCATACATACAAACTATAATACAAACTATAATAACTATAATACCTTATTCGTTATAGTTTATGACAGGATTGTATATTTTTTGTTAACGTAGAAAGCAAGCTTATTCCGGTTTAGAATGATCAAGCTAAATACAACTTTTGCAAAGAAAAAGTTTTCTACCTAACTGAAAGAGAGTTCAAAAAAAAAAAATGAAGATTGCCATTTAAAAAATGCAGAGTGCATTGAATTGATAAGAAGTTTTAGCGAATGCTAAAGCCTAGGCAGAATCAAAATATCCGATAAAACCTTTGACACCAATTGATTTTAAAGATTTTTTTGCAAAGCCAGTATAATTAATCATCGGTACACCCAACTCAAGAAGTGTAAGGTTCGAGTGTTTAAATGCACCGACATTTTATATGCTATAAAGCTTTTCATTTAACAGCAATTTACTAAAATAACAACGTAGCCTACTTAAATTTACATTAATCTCTTGGCTTTTAACAAAATTACTTCTTGTCACTTTTGCATCCCAGGCTTATTTATTATTGTTAATTACACCAAACATTCATATGCTGGATGTTTCGAACGTATTAAATAAAGTAGTAGACGTCATCATAGCTTCACTATTGCTTAGACAGAACTGTTAGTGATGCCGGCATTTCTAGATTAATTTAAATATTAATTAGAACTTTCCTGACAGACAAATAACCTTAGAATGCATGTTCCTGACACAAGCAGATTGCTTCTTTGAGTTAATGCAACTCATATCATCACAGTCTTCCTTGATCGCTTAATAAGTTTAGTTTATTTATAAAATTAATTATCAAGATTCATCATCAAAGGCAACTATTTTAAACCTCACAGGCATTAGGCCTATTCATAGTAAAAATTTCACAAATTAAAGCAAATATTGATTTCTATGATTGAGAGAATTTAAATTGAACCATGTCCAATAATAGTTTACGTTTAAGTGAAAATTAATCATTCTAATTCAATAACACTGTCTCATTAAACACTCTGATTGGTAAACAAACCATCCGTATATTTTGCTTTATCTGTGTTTATTAAACAATAATTAAGGATTACCCTGGAATCGGTCAGTTATTGTTTGATGATTATCACATAGTAAAATGAATAATTATTCAACAAAATTTGTTTAACAGTTTAAAACTAATAATACTAAATTTTTTTGTTTCAACAAATTTAGTTTTTATTAAATGTTTTTATATTGTTTTTCAAAGTTAACAAAGATTACAAGCATATTACAAGCATATCTCGGGAAAAGATTACAAGAATATTTTCGTAGTGATACTAACAAAATTCAACCTTCTAAACAATTAAAACTAATGATTTCCAATTACAGTTCGATGATGAAAACAAATTGTAGTCATGTTTTTTTAGGCGTCTTAATTCTTTCCATTACAAATAAGGATAAGGGCTTCCTAGATCTCAGCATTTACTTTTCCAATTAGACCCTCAGCTTCATTTAGGCCTAATTTGGAAAAATTCAATACACATTAATATGAAAAACTAGGACAAATGGTTTGTTCACGAAAATATAAATTTCTTTGGTATTCACAGTTAAATGGTAAACAATTTACAAATAAATCCCTTAAAGACATGTGTTATGTTAATGCCTTCCATCGTAAGTTTAAAATAATGTACATTAAACAATTATAAATACACAGATTGTTTAGTTCAAGTTCAAAAAACAAAACAAAGATACATGTTATTACAAAATCTATGATTACCTACTCTTGAAAAGCGTTAGGTTTTAGCAGGAGTACTGTAAAATGTAAATTCTCTTGTGATATTACTGTAGGTAAGCAAAAAGTAATTTTGCATTTTCTATCAAAAAAGAGGTGCAACTTATTATAGAAAAACACGGCGAAAAGGATAACGAAGTGAAAAAATAGAAAAAAATAAAACAATGAAATAATCAGATGAAAACACATTACAAAACGGTTTAATGTTATTGAAATTGTAACGAATTCTTCATACAAGATTCCATTAATTATATATGCTTTATAACTTATTATATGTTATGTTTAGCCTTAATCAAACAGTAACTTTTGTTTCTATACTAAATCATTCATTTCAAACAAACAAACCAATAACGACTCAAAATTGCCCGATCAATAATCTAAAACCGTAATTAGTTAAATAGGAGAACCAAAATTGTTTTGTAATTAGTAATTGAACGGTTCAATTTTAAGGTATACAAATAAGTTTATGTAATACCTTTTTCGTATGCAATATTTTGCGTATTTTTATATTTTATAATTGTCCGTATAAGTAAAAAATATTGCGCATGTAATACTAAGTTAAACACTCAAATTATTTATAAATAAAAAAAGTATTCCATACCATTGTTTTTATACAAGAATCTGTAGGAAATCAACTGTTTCATGTACTGCCAAGTTTAAATTTCTCGAAATGGACATGTTAGAAAAATATATTCATCCGTACTATGAATTGGCTTAATTTCTTATTCATAATGCATTAATTTGATAACAACGAATTTCTCCATATTTTCAGCACTCAGTCTACTAAAATTGCAGCATTCAGATATGCATGACAACGTTTAGAATTTGATACAACAATTAGAATCAGTTGGTATAAGTTGAAGCACAGACAGGTTTGCCAAGTTTCTGGATCACTCAGCCAAGTTGACGACGTGCAAGTGATATTGTGGTAACTTGTAACATACTTGCTCGTCAAATCTCTCTCTTCATTCAAGTTTCGGAAACTATATTAGGTTAGCTAGCTGTGATATTTAGAGCTAGTATTTTAGATACCAAAGATTATTACAAAACTAACTAAGCACGATAATTATTTTTTGGATCTTGATGAAATTATCTGTTTTATTTGCCTTTTAGAAGTAGACTATCATAGTTAAATTTTATATAAATATTACGTACCATTTTTGAAAACAAGGTATTTATGACTTACTTAGATGAAAAATATGGTGTTAAAGTGCTTCTAAACATTTATATATTATAGTGCTGGGAATAATTAGTTTGACTTTTCTCCCGTTTGTGAGTTGAAGGTAGTTAACACTGAAGAGATAAATACCACCACGGAATTAAAATGTAACAATCGAATATCGATTTTATTCCGAGATACATTTTATGAGGTTTTTTTAAAGTTGGAGAGTAATTTGCTCACTTTCAGCCTTATCAATTGAAAATTCTGAAAATATTAATATTTATTAAATACAGCAAATATTCATTGGATTTTCCCATTTTTCCTAAATGGGATACACATAGCATGATATTATGTAATGTGAAATTAGAGTCCAAAAGGTTTATTTTAAGGCTCACCCACACCGGAGCGGGACAGTTGCGGGAACGGGACGGTAGCGGGAACGGTGTCAATGACCTGCGGGAACCAGCGGCAGCGGGACGTTGCGGGAAAGAGGGGGCCCACACCGAAGCGGGACATCTGCGGGACGCGAAACGACTCATCAGTTCATTTTCAGCAGTGCTATAGCGTGGATGTGATGAATTGTATGGTTTTATGTGCTGTATGTGTAGTTTTGTGGGTGGTACTTTGCTATGAGCCTAAAGCCACAAGAGAAAGAAGCTCTCCTATTGTTAGCAATAGCTGAGGATGAATATAATGCTGGGAGACTGAAGTTCACGTGGGTTCACGGGATTAATCTATAAAGATGGTTATGGAATGTTAAATACAATAATTACATAGGTTTAGCACACATATTTTGCCACTGTTTTGGCGGTAAAACAACGGTAGACAGGGTGGCCCAGTGGTGGAAACAGCAGGGACCTTGCGTGTGTACCCGGTATGAAATGTCATTGTTGCTAGGAGAATGTGCTGGTATGAAATTTCATTGTTGCTAGGAGAATGTGCTAAAAGCAAATCACTCTATCCTGTATTAATTTTATTTATTTATTTATTCATTGCATTTATTGTATTACGTCTGATATTTTCCAGATAGTTAATTGGATGAATCATATTATTTTTCAGCAAATTTAATGTTGAATCACATAATTGAACAAGGTATATAATCTGCGATAAGGTATCAAACATATTAATTACTTGAAATTCACTGAGGAAGTAGGTTTTATGCTACAGCAATACGGGGTATTAATACACTTGTACAAACTTACCAGATTCGTTCATTTCTCTGCCAATATCCTCCCAAATTTGATCTTTCTTCTTTATATTTTTGAAATTCTATGATTCAAGTCATAAAGTACTGGGTATAAATCCACCAACTTCTCAGTGAACAACTCACTACACTCATCTTCAGCCATCATCGCTGATGTCTGGAGACCGAATAGTCCAGCGCCCCGCGCGGTACCAGCGGGAATATCCAACATGTTCCAAAGTTGCCATTTCAATAAAGGTATTAAGGTAAGGTATTAAACTTGCGGGACGCTTGCGGGACAATCGGGTACCGCAGCGGGACGGCGGCAGCGGTACCGCTCTGGTGTGGGCGCTCACATTTAATAACATGTGTTGGAAAATCCCGCGCGGGACATCGTCCCGCAACCGTCCCGCTACCGCAGGTGTCCCGCTTCGGTGTGGGCGGGAATTTAAAATAATATTTATTCCATTAATTGCAAAGTAGACATCTTAAATTATGAACATCTCGGTGAGTCGAGGTTAACTTTTCCCCTTCAAAGTTCGAAAAGTTTCCATTTGTGTACGGCTAGAAACCTCATTTATTTATTTAAAATTAAAATACTAGAGTTTATTTTATAATACATTGTTAAATTAGAGAAAATTTAGCGTAAAGCAAAATATAATCTATACATCTTATTAATTTCTTGTTAACATTTCATGAATTATCATGTATGTTTATAAATAACATATCAAAACATATCAAATTATAACTGACTTGAGGATCACTACTTCAAGAATTTTACGTGAAAAAAGGTGTTAAAATTTTGTACACTTCCTTGGATTTATGAGTCCAGATAAGGAGTAAATAGTTAAACTTTAAGTTGAAAAGAAATTGCGAAATTGTTTAATTCTTAACAACTAGAGACAGTTACTAACTTATGAGATCAATAAATTAATTCAAAAAAGGTAACAGTAAAGAACCAAAGTAATTAAAAAACAAACAGCTAAAAAACTAAGAAAAGCAACAACGGAGGAACAATGTTATCAACAAACAACAAATGTAACAAGACAGTAACACTGAGGATAGTAACAACTTGATCTGACAATCTATTAGTTCTCCTCGCCTGAAATGCCTGCAGTTTTTTGTTTTATATATATAGGCGGACTAACGGCAAAACGTGAGTTCAGAACCACGGGAGCGGCCGAAAGATCTTTTTGTCCCCTATAACCGCGATTTGAACCCGGGCCCGCTCGGTGATAAGCCGGAGCTCAACCACTGATCTCACTACCAATAGATGATATCGTGTGATGAAAACAAATTTACTAATATATACTACATAATTCAATAAAATGAAAGAAAAAAATCCTCTTTTGTAATATAATGTCTTAAAGTAAGTTAATTACCCCTTAAAGTACCCATTAGTGATTTTTAATTGCCATTGAGGTGATCATTAAATTTGAGAGGGAAAGCTTGAGGCTGAAGAGCTTCTATTTTTTCATAAAACCAATAGGGAGGAAGATAAATTATAAATAAACAACGTTGTTTCCTTCCAGGCTATGTCTTTGGCCTTAGAAATGGGTTGTTAAGAACAAATTAAGGTTATTGTTTTCGTTTCATCTTCTTTCGTAAATTAAAAGTTGTTATAAAGTTTTCTTTGAGTTATCATTAAAACGTTCATTTAGCGGTAGCTATTAATAGCGTAAACACATTTGTTGTAATTTTCCGCAGTCAATATTTATTAAGTAAATCTTTTAATAGAGTCAATGTAATGTATTAACTGAATAAATTTTACACATCAACTGACACAGAAAGATATTCATATAATTTTCATGAGAACTGTTCATATTTATATCCGTAAAGAGTGGTGTGTGTTTTCTGTTTTATCTTTTCAAAACTACATCCTCGATTCATAAAACGTATACCAGCTGTACTTTATTACCTTTAATATCTTAAAAACTGAAGTAGAGTGAACTAGAGACTAGACATAATGAAAAGAACCATGTATCACTATTTATTAATCGAAAGAATGAACAAAGAAAATAATTTTCATATCCCATTGTGTACTTTCGTCGAATAAATAGACAATGTAGAAATAAATTACTTGTTTGAATAAACCTAGAGTAAGTCAAAAAGTATAACTATATATATATATATATATATATATATATATATATATATATATATATATATATATATATATATATATATATATATTATCCTTTAATTTGCAAAAAAAAAAAAAAAAAAAAAACTATATCTTATACATAATTTTTTAATTATGTCAATTTAGTGTGTTCTGCGATGAAAGTTTATTTTTAGTAACATTGATGATTATAGTAGTGAGTATTAATTGCTGATGATGAATAAATAATAGAAAGGGTTTTCAGAAACCCTTCCCTAACAAAAAGTATAATGTAAAGTATAATTTTAACAATAATGTTACTCTATTTTAAAAAGTAAAATCAAATAACGACAATGTTTTGGTGAGGACAAATAGAGAAAACAATATTCAAACGGGTAGATAGTGACAGCTCATGTACCACAACCTATTATTTATTTAGTGAATACGATGACAGTAAACCTAAATGATGTTACACCGAAACTAGCATTATTTAACAGTACATTAGCCACTGCATTCGTTTATATTATTGTTTTACCACTACACCTATTCCCACAGAATCTCTCTCAAACACCCGAGTTAGTGTTTACTTTAACAAAACATATATGATTAGTTTTTAAGATCATATTGTACATTAACCCACACGAATAATGTATATTACAATAATTATCTTTATCTAATTTGTTCTTAAATTTGTTTCATTACAGGATAATAAAATAAATTTATTTGTAGTCAAATGTAGGTTACTCACAAATTTCTAATGTTTTTTTGTTTTATTTTGGTTAAAACTTGAATTACTATGGCATTTTTCTTTGTTATGTTACTATCTAAATTATTATATAGATTTAAATTAGACTAATGATAGATTATGTTTTGTAAGAAAGTTAATAAGTTGATTCTGTACACATGGTTCTTGGACCTTCAAAAAGTAAAATTTCGTCACATAGAACTGACAGAAAATAATTAAATTGATGCATGTAGTAAAAAAATTCACATTTGTTGTTTAGCACTTCTTGAATGAACATTATATAGAGAGACAATCAAAGAGTCTCTCTTTGATTGTCTTATTTGGTTAGCTTATGGACCTCAGATTATGTTTAAATTTGGTATGGAGGTTTAGGACCATTGTTTTTTTTCATGAGTTCGCAAATCAGCATTATTGGGTTATGAGGACGGGGTTTTACGATGTTTCAAAAGGGTCAAAATGTGTTTTGGCATTTTTGGATCTAAATTTTCAAAATTTAACATTTCAAACTGAAACCACTTAAAAAATTATGAAAAACAAACGATTTAGTATTTTCAATTTTGAATTTGGCTTAACAGGTTACGGAGATAATCCAAAAATAGGTTTTCTATGTTATTCTTAAGGGAAATCAACAAAACTCTACATCTCACATATTTATTGACATAACTTGGTCAAATTTGATATGTACATTCACTAGGTAGGGTTTAACTTACATTTACTACAGCACCCATGGTGGCAAACCAACCCACTCACTCCCATGGGGAATATGAAAAATACAAGACTTTTATGCAATTTAGTATTTTCGTGCACTACTCCCATGGCAGCAAACCTACATCCTCGTTCCCATGGTGTTTATGAGGGAAGCTAAAAAAACCGAATCCTGTTGGAAATTCGCTGAGTACGCAGGTCTGCTGCTTCGGGGTTATTTTGGTTTAGATTAGGCTTTAAATGAATAACTATATTGTTATTATATTGATTAAAACATTTTCTTAAATAAACACTAGTGATAACAGTAGGAAGAAGTGGTAGAGGGGGGGGGGTATCCATGACACATGATAAGCACATTTGCCGCAAATTATACCGTTAATGAGCGTAGCTGGGAGAAGTGGGAAGATGAAGAGAGGGGAGGGGAGGGGAAACAACAAGAACGGATAACTGTTGCAACGGTGGTTGAGGCGGATGGTATTGTCTTGACTGCGAAGTTGGAAGTTCTTTAAAACTTTAAAATAAACTGGTAATAAGCTAGTTTAATAACTAGAGATGAGTTAGTATCTCTCTATATAAAAATGAATCCCTATTTCTCTGGTCACGGCATCACGCGAGAACTGTTTGACCGATTTCGCTAATTGTGTTTTGGTTGTGTTTGTTATTGTCAGGTTCATACGAAAGAAATATTAAGAAAATTCCACAGGTCTCTGCCCCACATGCCTTCAAAGTTACCATGTATAACCAACATTATTTGAGTATATTACTAAACAGCAATTACGGGTTTTATACTTGGTTTATGAGATTGATATACAGACGTTTGGCCTTAGCTGTAAAATAAGTTAAATAAAGCTGATTTGAATTCTATATAATAAAATGGTACAATTCAAGTTTTTATTTAAGAGACGTTATGTAGCAAAATAATGCGCATGTACAAAATAGAATTATCTTTCAACAATCGAAAAGTGAAATAGCTGAACTCAAACGAAGTGCAAGATCTGTTTTTAACAAATTGATTTATTTATAAATCTCGTACTTCTGCAATGCTGTTTGTGACATATTTATCGACAACAGCAATAATCTTGGGATAACGAAAGAGGAAAGTTACAAATCACATTTGTGAGGAAGCAGAAATGAGAGAGCAGAGGCTCTAATCGCCTTAGACGGAGAGAGAAAATAAATGAAGCCAGGGAATTAGCGAGATAAAAAGAGACGGAGAGATGTTTCGGCATTAGTATATCAGTCGGTGACCCGACCTCTAGTAATGCGACGATCAGTCACCAGGGGCAGCACCGTAGCGTCGGCCATTTGCATTTGTCATCTGATTATGTTTATCTGTGCTAGCAGAGGTAGCTTTACACTTAAAGTGAGTTTTTGTACTTAGACTTCTGTGAATTTTAAAATCATTATACTTTTTATCTAATGCACAAAGACATTGAAAAAGTTCTTTCTCAAGGTCAATTTAATTTTTATAAAATTAAGTAGATAAGATTATGCCTGGTGAATATGTAAAATAAGTAACAACTTACTAAAATATTATTGAAAATTAGTATAATTTTATATAGATAAAATCACACTAAACAGAATTAAAAGTAGGGTTCAGATAAAAAAATTTCTACATTTGCAGTTTTAATTAAATATACCAGTCTAAATAGTGTTTAAATTACCTTCAACCTTGTTCCTTGCCTTGCAGTTTATCTTCATAACAAATATTTAATACACGTAAATGTAATACATGTAGTTTGAAATGTAAAAATATACATTTATTTTATTCTTAAATGATTTACAAACATATGAAATCATCTTATGTTTTCCGTACTTAAATCACTATTGAGCCCTGCAAAAATAACCCTTTCCACGTAGGCCTATATGTTTATTAAACCACCAAAAATACCTATCCCTTCCTGATCTCACGACTAGAATTTAGGTCTTGAAGTTTGTTGATAATCAGTGGTATTGTTCCACATATTGCAAAATACAATGTAGTAAATTTTGAATTGTTAATGGATTTCTTAAGAATTTAAAGTCTTCATTTGGAAAGAAATTTACTAATTATTTGCAGTATGTATTGTTTTGAAAAGCAGATTGTCATTTTTAGTCCCAACCTATGAAGGCAATATGAATTACAAATCTCGACTATGAAAACGCGGAGGTTAAGTAAAGTTTAACAATTCACAATGGCAGCCATGCTCTGTTTACAACGCGCCTTATAGATAATTGGAGCCGAAAGCAACTCTTTGTTTTTACTATCTCTTGCCACAGAGTTGCTTTTATTTTCGGTCTCTCGTCTCCAATTTTATATTTCATCTCATTGGTCCAAGATAAAAACAATAGGTTTTGTTATAAACATTGTATTTTATTTTCTTTAAATGTGTAAAGTAACATACGTCTTCTTTACAATGTCTAAAATCGAGTTATAACAATAATTGTGTTTTATTCACATTTGAGTCCTAAAAAGGGTTTGCAGTGTATTGATTTAGAAAAATTGTTTTGTAGTCCTGCCAAGTCATGTATCCGATACTAATCATTAGTTCCAAGTTCTTTCTTTAAGTAATTTTTATCCTAACGTCAAAAAAGTAAATATTTACTATTTTTATTTAATCTGATAAATTAGTATTTTACTAACTTAATCCACTAATTATAATAGTGGTTTCCACCCTAGAAACAAAAGTGGCTCTTTTTAGTGCGCAATCGTGTTTTAACTATTAAGTACTAAAAGGACACTTTTTCTCCGAGTGATGAACATAATTTTTTATCATAATGCAAAATTAGACTTACTATCGTTTAAAATCTAACTATAAAGTTGTATTTTTGAGGTTGTATTTTTAAATAATTAATATACAGTGTTTAAATTTCAGTTATATACAACAATGTGTTATAAATTTAGTAATTGCGTTATAACGTTTGAATTTCACTATTCTGTCTTTTAATACTAATTAAACAATTATAATATACTCAGCAAACAGCTGACTTTTTAGACCTAGAGCTTAAAAAATATCACAGCTGATTTTTCAGGTCCTAGGACAAAATAACTTTCTTTTGTTGTTTTTTGTCCTCTCAATAGAGAGAACTAAAACAGGTGGATTACATACAGAATGATAAAAAAAGATTACAAATTTGATGAACCGAATATAAATTTCTCAATAAACCCTTCCAAATTCTAGAAGATTTCCTTTCAAAGTTCAAGGCGTACATTGTCGTAAAGCTCCTTAACCTTTCCTAATGAAAGCAAAACACTTGCGTGTCCAAAAACACCAGTTTAGGTCCTCTACGCTCAACACAAGGACGTCTGCCGTATTAGTGCGGTGTCTCGAACAGTAACAGCTGATGAGCTGATCAGCTGATCCTCCATTGTTGACCATTTGATGTCACTCGCTTAGCTGGAGACAGACTTGTGGAATCAGACACTGCAGCAAACTTTACTGCAAAACGTGTAGGAATGGCACACTTTTTACTGTTTTATTGAGCTTTTGTCCTCCTTGGCTACGTGAAAGGGCAAGGGGTAAATCAACAAGAGTTGTTATTAAGATTAATGATGTAGTGAAAAGAAGTTTTGATTTAATAATTTTATTTTGAGTATTTTTTATAAATTAACAACTTAAATTAACACAGCTCACAATAGCTATTTGTGTAATAAGAGCGTAAAGTACGTCATTGCCACTCGAGAATTGTAGATGAGCGAGAGCGGCAAACAATTCGAGAGCGGCAATGACTATTTGCGCTCGTAATACACACAAGATTTTTCCTACCAACATAATTGTTACATATTACATGTTTTATTGTATACAAAATGTCATTTAGATTATTTTTTATTTGTTTCTGTTGGAACATAATGTTAACTATCAAACATAACCTCAAACTAAAAAAGAAGCAATTACTAAACGACAACAATGAATAACAGCTGTAGCATGGTTTGTAATAACAGCTGATTTAACATTGCTGTTTGATCCAGCGTGCGGTAAAGAATCATTGCCACTCTAGAGCGGGAAAGCAACGGAAACCGGAAATGAACTGTTTTGCATAGGGGTTACAGGTGTAGCAATGCAATTATTTCCATGCAGTGGTAGGAAAAAGTTTTTATGGTTTTCATAGGCTATGTGTGATGATTGCAAGATATCTTGATGTTAAAGATATTTATCCTATGTTTGACGTGAGTTTGAACAAAGTTTTAACAATTATTTGATTTCAAATTTTAAAAGCGGCTTGACGACTGTTGTAAAATTAAATATTAATGTTGGTATGAATTTTGTAAAATGAATTTTATAACAAAGTTATAACAATAATTTGTGTTTCAACACACACAAAAATCATTTGAGTAGTAAAAGCTACACAATAAATAAGTAATATAATGTTATAAAAGTAATAAGTAATAAAATGGTTTGTAATATAATGTTTCCATTTATTTGCAAGTAGCATATAACGAGCATTCATAAAACATTGGAAAACATAGCGAACATTATTTTGATATTTCAAAGTGATATATTGGGTGATGAAAATCTATGTTTATATGAAAGTTGCATTTTGATCATTTTATATTTTGATAATAGATTTAAATGTTGTGTGGGTAAGAAAACATGTACTCTCGAATGTTATTATGGCTTGTCAGCCATAACATAACAAAGTGCTTATGGTCAATTTAAATCAATTATTTCAAGAGAGCACCATAACAAATATCCTCTATTTACTTGTGAGAAACTAATAGTAATACATTAAAACATGTCTTGAGAATTCTCGGCAAAACCTTTATATAAAATGTTACTTATGAGAGAAGTAAATAACTAAATGACAAAAGCAACTGAGCAAGAGTATAATCAAAGCACCTGCTTTAACTTTGCAAAAAGACTTTAATTAACGTAATGTTCTTGACCTCTGTAATCCAGGTATTCACTAATACAACGAATAAGCCTGTAGATTCCCTGTAACACAATTACCACACATGCCATTTCATGCTTTCACATAGTAACTCGACAGAATGTTGGACGGATAAAAACCTATAGGGTACAAAGCCTCACATCCAGCTTTAGTGGAATCGCATTGCTACAGTATTGCGATATGGAGGCTGCTGCGATGATGACGGCATTGTATTCAAATGCAGTCAGCTATACCATCTAACATTGTCTTTAAAAATGTTTATGATATTTTTACAAACTCTTTCATACAACATTGTTTTTATTTCTAATTTAATCGTTTCATTAAGTTAACTCAAGCGATAATTTTATGTCAACGACAGAAATATATATTATAGTTTTATTTTTTTATAAGTTTATTGTTGGTGAAGGTGAGTTTTTTCTCGCTATGGTTCTATCTATTATTATTACCATCTTATTGTGTTATTATTATTTCCACTTGAAAACGTGATAATATTAAAATCACAAAAGGGCGTAAGCTTTTTTATCACTGATTATGAAAATAGTCACAATAACGTATCAAACAATAACATGTAATTTAATTTTAAACCCAAGGTCAACTTTTTATTAAGTGTTAACGTTTATTTATTAACTGCCTCAATTTACAAAATTTTTCTTGAAATCTTATCTTGAAATCTTCTCCCGAAGTCTCTTCAAGGTTGAGGTTAAGGACTTTTCGTTCAATTTCCCGTCAAAGGAGCCAAGATTTTCTTCGCCACAAAGGAATAGTTTCCTCCTTGGTCACTGGAGAAAAGCCCGACTGCTCCAGGTGAAGTTAAGTAATTTACTTTGTTGGCGACATTTATGAGTATGAAATGTATTCTAACTGTGGTCTCTTATGCGTTAAATATTTTTAAACGTATAAAATTACAAGTGACACTCTGTTCCTTTTCACCTAAAAATTACACATTAGTATTTTTATTTTACCCTGCAACAATTCATTTCAATGTTGACAACATATCCAAAATAAGCTTATTTAAAATGTAATTTGCAACACTCCTTTCTTGTACTAAACAAAAAACAAATAAAAAAATTGGTTAGAAACATAATTCACAATAATTGGTATTATCTACTTCAATAAGTAAGAAAATTCGTTTTGTGTTGAGTAAATTGTCCAATAATCCTATTCGATGATTCGCGTCCTTTAAAATTACAAAATGTTATAAAAATCCTTTTAATAAAAAATTACAGTTTTAACTCAAAGATAAAAATTATCGGATGAATTAAATTTATAAGAATAAAACTAATTTATAAGAAAACAATATTTTGAGAGTAAATAAAGTCCACCCTTCAGAAACAAAATGTTATATTAAAAACTACCCAAGGAACTTTAGATAATTTTATTAAATATTTTCTCTCTTTAAGATAGGCATAGCCTAGGGACTGGTGCATTCTTCAGAGATAAATTAGATAGTAAACAAAATATCTACGAAATTTTTAATTTCCTCAATAAGAGATTATTTGTGAAAAAATATTCTATAGTAAAAAAGTGCATTTCAGGGCACTAGGGAACGGGTCATGTTCATCATAGTCATTCCTCAAGGCCCGTAGATGATAGGGAGATTGCAGAATCCCTTATTAATTGCTTTATAACTCCGTAAAATTAGATTTAACCGTATTTAGACCTAATTAATTGTACATAGGCCTATATCTAAGATTGTTTTATCAATTTGTTTACTGATCCAGGTGATCCATAACTTATCCTTAAATTTGACACAACTGCTGATGTGTCAAATACACACATCAAGTGTATCAGTGTCAAATACACTGATACAAAACTAATCAGTTTTGTATCAAACAATGTTTCACTATCAACAAGAGGTATCAAAGGAAAAGTAAACGGTATTAAAAATATTTAAAATTTGATGCTGAAACAAAATATTGATTACTATACAAAAATACATTTTTTCATGATATCACCTTACATTACAAAATAGATAGATTGATTTGTTCACAGAAATGATTAAATTTATTAATAATCAATGTCATGAATACCGTATTTAATTAAAAAGTGTACAAATAAATTAATATAATCGTTTGTTTGTATTTTTTGTAACAGTCATACTTCAAATTATTTACCTTAATCAAGTCGTTTAAGTTTTTAGCACTTCTTTTATAGTTGATAACCTATTATGGTCGTAGTCACGGTAAGACCTAAGCCAGGAACTTAGGTACTATTCGTTCTAATTATTGTATTTATATATCCATAGAAATAAAGAGGATTATTAGAGCTTTGCTGACATCCTTATTAAAAACATAAACCATAGACAATACCATATACCATAAACAATCGTCCTATAGAGTAATATTTTCAAAATGATAATAGAAATATGAATAAAACAAAACTTCTAGACGTAATGACTACAACCAAAGTAAAATAAACTGCAGTAATTGTAATCAATATTGGATTGGCAAAACAAGAAAATTTTTCAAGGTTCATGTAAGGAACACATTCAAGCTTTTAAGTCTTTAAAGAAAACATCAATAAAGTCCAACCTCGCTGACCATCTCATAAGTTCTAGACGTAGTAATGAAGCTTAGAGAACGCTGACCAATATGGAATAAGGTGCAGAAAGAAAGAAGGATTATGCATATTTTAATAATAATAATAAAATAAAATACCTATGGTGAATAGGTACCTATGGTGAATATAGATACGGCTTATTGATATATCTATACTTTTATTTAATACGCTGAGGGGTTTTTTTGTGTTGAGAACTCCTCCTACAATTTTCAAAAAAATATTCAAGTTGTTGTTGTCGTTAGATAGGGGCTTGGTCTGTAGTTGTTTTCTCTGAAAATTTATGAAAATCAAACATAAAGTAAAAGCGCTATACACAAATTAAATCTGAAATGTTCCCATCAGAATAACATTTGGTTTGGGTTAAACATTTTAATCATCCGTTAATGTACAGCTGTAAATATGTGTAGTTTTTTTTTTTTTTTTTTTTACTATTATTTACAATATTGGATTGGTTGGATGTCGTGGATCTAAATGTTACTTTTTCATTGTTTTAAAATGAATTACTTGATTTCGAGCAAAAAGTAGACTAATATACATGAAAGTTAATGAATGTGTTTTTGTTTTGTTTTTTTTTTTTTTCTTTTCAGGGGACCTCAAAACATATAATATATTCAGGACCTGGGATGTTTTCACCTTGAGTACTACCCTAATAACGCATCCCCTATAGGGAATTTTGCTAATACGTACAAAACCTTAATAAGGTTTAATGTTTGTAATAGTATATTCTGTTACAATTACGGGTGAATAGGTGTCAACACAAGGAGAGTACGGGATTATCATACGAGTCTGGTAAACACCTTCTGGACGAGGTAACAAAAAAGTAACTAAAGTCACTAACCTACTTGACCTTCATAAGATTACAAATCTGTTTATTACAGAAACGCTCCATAGAAACAGCTAGAACCCGGTTAATTTCATTACATGCTACCTACCTGATTGATTGTCTTTGCAATTCACTATGCAATTTCTGGTTTAAATCAAGACTTGGTAAATTGATTAAATTGATGTAGTTTGGCGAAAAAAGTGGCTTATTTGTTTAAATAGCTCAATTTAAATGGCATATTTAACATTCAACAAATGATCATTCCTAACCAAGTCATAGTGGCATGGCGGCGACCGCTACACTCCCAGGTGTCTGAACCAGTTACGGTTGCTCGGGTGAGCACGCGCGTGCGAGTGTGAACGTGTTTTCTGATACAATCATGTTTGTCAAAACATAATATATTCCAAGACCACTTCATCCGAATCTAATTTTTTCTGTCAGCGCATTTTCTGTTGCTCTGAAGTTTTATTTTCAGATTAATGAACGCAACACCCCCAGGTCACTAATCTTTGTTCCTTTAAAACATTGTGGGTCGTAGGTTTATGTATTCACATCTGGATACGAAATTAATTGTTTTGATTTAATTGGCTATGCCCACATTTCAGTCTACGCGATATTAATTTGTTTTATAGCTGTCTAGACGAAGTAGACATTGTAAATGGAATTTAATCTCTGGTTAATAAATAAAGGGGAAACACGCTGTAGGAAATGATGATCGTAATACTTTTATCGCAGGACACTTTGTTGTTACCAAAAGCCAGACTTACACAAGGGCCGTTAAGGGGTTTTAAATCAAAAGGCCATTATGGTAAATGTCCTTGGGCGACGTTAGTGGCTCTTGGACGTCCCGAGCACCGACGCGACGTCCTGTACTTTGTCACACAAAAAACAGCTGAGGGGGAATTAAACTCTCAAGGCTTGTGTCACCCTTTTTATGTAAAACTAATACTTTTTAATTATATATTTCACTTCATAAGCTATACAGGGCGTCAGAAAAGGTTACAGGATTTTGGGATATGATATCTTGTAAAAATCTAAGAAAAAATATTCCAATTATTGGGATGAACCTTTATTATAGCAATGCCCATTTTCAGGGAATTATATTTTTTCCTATGTGCATTTTCAAAATAGCGGCCATTTTAAATTTTTAAACTAAAAAGTTTCAAAATCGGTAAATTTTATTGAAATTGTACAAGTGATGAAAAATTGACAAATATAATGATCTAGATACTATGTTTGAAAGAATCTGACAACAAATAGCGTAGTAATTGCCATTTTGCTGCAGAGAAAACATTGATTTGGCATTATAATTCATGCAAATTAAGATTATTTTAATAGAAAAATGAAAATAGTTCAGTTTTTTGTTTGATCCTTACAAATATGGATCATTTGTTACAAAATTTAATCCGTCAACTTTTTTGTGTGTTGTACAGTTTTGATCAAATTTCCTGGTTATGAGATATTTGAGTTTAAAAATTAAAATGGCCGCCATTTTGAAAATACAAATCGGAAAAATATATTTCGTACCCAAAAATGGACGTTGGTGCCCTAAGGGCTTATACATGATATGAACTTAATACAACCATCCATTACCGGAATAAAAAATATGTTATTTGTATAAAAGAAAATGGTATTTATGGGCTAAGGAGCATTTTAGAATATGATTTTTTTGTTATCTCGTTGCAAGGAACAAAAGTCACAAAAGGGTTCCAGGAAGTTCCGGAACACCCTGTAGGTATATTAAAGGGGTGAATTAGACTAGTTTCACTGATAAAACCAATGAAACTAGGAATAGTAATATTCCGGCCAAGCAGAATGATAAGAGGATAGATTTTGTTCATTTAAAGGTATTATTATCAGTACTAAGGGTTATGCAGTTTTTTGTATATATATATATATATATATATATATATATATATATATATATATATATTTTTTTTTTTTTTTGTAGTTCTCAATTTATTGTTGAATATCAAAGATGCAAAATACTTCTATTGAAACTAGTAAATGTGTTGTAATACGATTATACATAGCAAATGTACATTAAAATGTAATTAAAAATAAAATATATTATCATGAAATGCAATACAAATGAATATTTTGGTACAATATGAACGCATATTTTGGTATTCCATATTTTCAAGCCAGCATGGACAAATGTTTTAGAGAAAGGGCACAAGATTTTTAATATTTATTCAATTTTATCAATAAAAGCACTTATTACTTTAGTAAATTAAAGACTTACAGAGAGAAGGGGGGTTAGATTTTTATTTTTAGTTTTCAGTTAAATACGTCTTCAATCGATTTCAAATGAAAGTCAAATGGGGGGTTCGGGGCACTGTGGGTTCAATGCCCTATTAAACAGATTTTGCTTCTGTTTAAATCCCTATTTTCACAGAATTTCCTCAATTCAGGGAATAATAATTAGAGGTTTTATTTCCATACCGTGCTTTTCCATTGCACCGTAACATTACAATTCCATTTATTAAAGTATTAGAATAAAATAACCTGAAGTGTAAAAATATGAATGTTTTTTTTTGGAATCTAAACATTTAAAATAACATGCTAGGGATATTATCAAATAAAAACACTTTGAATAAAGGTAAACTAAGAAATTCATTGTATTTTGAAGGAACGTTAATGGTTTTTGTTTATAGCACTTGTATACGTGTTTAAATAATATTAATTTGAGACTTTAGAGAGAGAGACTTCATTTGAAACACCGACGCACTTTGGCGTATTTTAAGGTGAGTATGACTGAAGAGGTGAGTGTGATGATTGTGATGGATCAGATGAGGTGTAGCTTTGTTACTGACAAATATCAGCTGTTTTAATTTGTCAGGACCATTAATTAATAGCCCAATGACCAAAGGCAGCTGGGTTCAGTATCGAACCATCAAAAAGCACTAACTTTTCTCAGGATCGAACCGGCTACCTTCAGATTCAAAGGCGAGCTCTTTAACCACTCAGCTACCCAGCCAGTTTGAGAGCAAATAGACTTATTTAAAACCTCAGTTATCGAACTTTAAAACCTATATTAACTTTATTACATAGTTAAGGTTGATTAAGGGATTTAAATTATAATTTCAATAATAACATTAGATATTCTCGCATTTTTAGTTCGATTTCGCCATAATTTATAAACCCCAAATTTGTTGTAGATAATTTCATACACACATGTACAAATGAATCAATACTTTTCATACAAAATAATTGTTAATACATACATTAAAAAAACAAATGTAATTTGAAACAGTGAAACAGCAATTTTATTACCATAACAATTACTTAATCTTTATACCTTAAACGAATTAATTAGTCAAACTTCTCTTATCCAAGCAATGCGATTATGTGTTTGTGAAGTAGCCAATTAAAATCATTTTCACACTGTATAATCTCAGGCAGGGCATTAAACAAGGGTAGGGGAGTGTGATGATTGTGATGGATCAGATGAGGTGTAGCTTTGTTACTGACAAATATCAGCTGTTTTTATTTGTCAGGACCATTAATTAATAGCCCAATGACCAAAGGCAGCTGGGTTCAGTATCGAACCATCAAAAAGCACTAACTTTTCTCAGGATCGAACCGGCTACCTTCAGATTCAAAGGCGAGCTCTTTAACCACTCAGCTACCCAGCCAGTTTGAGAGCAAATAGACTTATTTAAAACCTCAGTTATCGAACTTTAAAACCTATATTAACTTTATTACATAGTTAAGGTTGATTAAGGGATTTAAATTATAATTTCAATAATAACATTAGATATTCTCGCATTTTTAGTTCGATTTCGCCATAATTTATAAACCCAAATTTGTTGTAGATAATTTCATACACACATGTACAAATGAATCAATACTTTTCATACAAAATAATTGTTAATACATACATTAAAAAAACAAATGTAATTTGAAACAGTGAAACAGCAATTTTATTACCATAACAATTACTTAATCTTTATACCTTAAACGAATTAATTAGTCAAACTTCTCTTATCCAAGCAATGCGATTATGTGTTTGTGAAGTAGCTAAAGGGCTCGCTTTAACAGAATCAAATTTCAAGTTCTCTGCATCCCTCCAATATATTCTGAGAATTTACATTGTATTTCAACTTCACATTTTTATTATATTTGTTGCTTTTTTGCGTTTTAAATGTAAACGGAATAGTAAACTCATACATTGTTTATTTTCCTTCTAAAACATTTTTTAATCAAATGACATTAGTAGGCCTGTTAAGTTTGTAATAGAATACTTTTAATAATTGAAATATATATATTTCAATAAATATAATTCAACTCAGGACAGTATAATAACCATATGTGAATAAGCGAATGAATTTTTACTGCAAACGATTTGTATAATTTTACCGAGCAAATGCTTGGGCGCCCCCGTACAGCAATTAAATTAAAAGTATGATTTTAATTCCTAAAACTGTTTCTTCAATTCAGATTGCTCTTAAAATCCCTACAGCACTAATTGCCGTTATTCAAGAGATATCCCAAAATACATACACCGTTATGCTGTGCTACTAAACATAAAAGGAATGAAATGGTCTTACGATGCGTATTAAATAATATTACGACTGAGACGAAACATCTAGCATAAACAAAAAGTATGTGAGGAAAAAGGAAAATTAATAACAATGAGAGGGCAGAAGAGCTCGCCTTTGGCTTTAATTACTTACGAAATATTTCGAAAACACAGGCAGAGCATCTAGAATAATGTACACGATAAAGTCTTCTTTTCCGTCTCACATTTTCTTTTATTCTAATGGGAATTTATTTACATAGAATGTTTTAGAGTTGCAAATTACTCAAAATATTATTATCCTTCCTAAATAAATTTTTGTATATATTATTTATTTTTTAACAGATAATATTTTAACCACAAAGGGATTTAATTACTATGTAGTACTCTACTTTAGTTAATTTATTAACGAATTCACCTACTTGCTTAGTTTGTTTTGAAACATTTGTACTAAAAAATAATAATACTATTATTACTATTATTTCGTAGTTGAATTTAAATTTCGTTAGATTCATACATAAAGAACGAAACACACACTGCCTATAACCAATCATTGTGTTCAAATTGTTTCTTTAATATTTATATCACTCCTAAAATGACTCAGTAAGTTTTGTTTTGCATAACATTTTGCTGAAAAATTGTTATCTTCAAAGCACAACAATTGTGGGGGGTTGTATGAATACGTATTAGTATTAAATTGTAGTATAAATAAAAATCAAAATGTTAACCAGTCATTCAACATCGGTAATTTTTTTATTTAACGAGTGGCAAAATATAGTTAGTAGTTAAATCGATCAGATGAGAGAGACGGAATTACTAAGTTCCCGTGTTATTGTGTGTCAGAGTCAGTGTGCGAGAACGTCTCGACAGCTGACAGCGAATCCATCGGAGGAACATTTTCTGGTTGTGTTATTTTTGGTGGGTGGGCAGTTTTACCCCTAACTCTATTTTATTTTAATCTTCTTCTTTCATTTTTTTATTTTACCAATTTTAAATAACTATCTAATCGCAAATCACGTGAATCATAACCACCTAAATGTTGTTTGTCCACCATTCAACGTTTTAAAACCTTATCACCTTATACTTTATTGCAGTGCGCAATAACCAATGTAATATTGATTAACCACCAAACTTGTTTTGTTTATTATAGACATAATTTTGACGTAAAACGAAATCACCATTTTTTCGAAAGTCTGACAACAAAAAAGCGTATAGTGGAAACGAGAGACATAACGATTGATAAGATCAAATCAAATCAAATCAAATCAAATATCCTTTATTGCCATAAAAAAACATATTTACATGCATAGGCTTGCGTCAGAACAAATAAAAAAATTACAAAATTTGTGAGAAACTTAAATTTAAATTAAATTAGTCTATTCTCAATAAAATCTTTAACAGAATAAAAAGACTTTTCAATAAGGAAGGCCTTGAGCTTTCTTTTAAAACAATTAAAATCATTTTCACACTGTATAATCTCAGGCAGGGCATTAAACAATGCAATGGCGGTATAAAAGGTATGACGTTTAAAAAAGGAAGTATGATGGAGAGGAATATTTAGTTTGGTGGTATTTCTAAGGTTGTATTTGGACTGTGGAACAAGAGGCTGGAAAATGCTATGGTTCTGTTGAAAAAATATTACGGTTTGAAAGATGAAAATACTGGGAAATGTAAGAATCTTAAGATTTCAGAAATGAGGCTTACATGACTCCCTTTGACGAACGCCAGCAATGATTCTAACGGCCTTTTTTTGAAGGACGAAAACTTGTTTTGTTTTTGAAGTTTCAGAGCCCCAGATTGAAACAGCGTAAGAAAGATAAGGGAAAACCAAGGCGTAGTATGCAGATAGAAGCACAGATGAGTCCGTGAGGTTGCAAGCCTACGGAGCACAAAAATCCCAGAACAAATCTTCCTTGCAACATATTGAATATGGGTGGAAAAATTTAAATTTCGGTCAACAAATAGACCCAGAAATTTTACTTCTTGTTCGGAACGGACGTCAACATCATCAATGAAAATGCTGAGGTCATCGCAGATCCTTGTTGCGATTGAGAAGTTTAGCAACGTAGTTTTTTCGGCATTGGCAAAAGACCATTTTCTTGGAACCACTGGACTATTGAGTTTGACTCCAAAAAAGTTCTTATTTCCATGTCTTATCGACAGAGATCATCGATAACAATTGAGGTGTCATCAGCAAATAAACACAAATGAGCATTACCAAGACAACTCTTCAAATCATGAACAAACAAAATGAACAATAACGGCCCAAGAATGGAACTCTGTGGTACCCCAGCACTGACATTCTGCACATCGGAAGAGCATCGTTTGAGCGTATTTCCATCGTTAAACGGTATTTCAACAACCTGCCTACGTTTTGTTAAGTAAGAAGAAAACCATTGAAAAGATAAGGCCAACCACTGAATCTGATATTCCGTATGCACAATGTAAAGTAGAAACCAATTTTTAAACCATCAATTCGTTTATGAACATTTTGCATAGCAGAGGTATTGTTCTAAAAGAGACGCAAAGCTTAAGTTAAATTTTTTAACTTCTTAATTTTATAACTTCTTTGACATTACATCATTATATTTGGCATGTACCTTCCTTCACCTTAGTAGCTATTTACAGGTATTTTATAATAATATCCTCAACAAAAGACAAAACCTATTTACTGAGTTTTATTTTAAATAATGTATTTAAGCAGGTGTTCTGTAAGAGGGTTAATTTAACTGTCTCAATTAAAATGTCATTTATTATGTATTTTTTGACCTTTGATTGTTTTTAAATATCCCACATTTGTTTTACACTTTATCTGTTGCAGTTTATTAATATAGTGTGAATAAGCTTCACTAAGCATAATAATAGAGATTTAGAAGCTTGTATTTACCATAAAACCAAAAGTAGATCGGTTATTTTATCGCATCCTATAGCGTGGACACTGCACCACCACCCGATAGAGTGAGTGATGTAAATCCATTAAACCAAACCGTAACATCCGCACGCCAGCTCATGTTAAGTGACTTCTGTTTGCATTACATAGTAAAAAGTCATGCTTTTAGCGTCAGAAATGTAAGCGTCAGGTTTTGCTTTCTATCTCGTGAAAATTAATAATAACATCAATTATTAACTAACATAAACTATTAACCTAACTATACATTAATTAAATTATTAATTAGACTATACATTGAAACAAAAGATTTTGGTATTTTTAAATTTAAGATTTGTATCTAGAGAGATAAATAGATTTAATAACTTTAACAAATAAATGTCTTACATTATCATACACAGTACCAAAACAGTATTTTAAAATTGACAGTATTTATCACTTAGGGAATATTAAAATGCAAAGGTAAACATTTTCTTCCAAGAAAAATAAATTAAATAAATTCAGTAACAAAATTACAGGTCAAATATTTTTAGTGGTGACACAGAGTGTAGTATTATCATACAGTAATAAATAAATGAACATTAAATTCAACAACACAACCGTAATGAATATTTTTGAAATACATTTGTTGATAACATTTATTCATTTGATTTTAATCTATAGTAAATGCCTATCGAAGAAACGCGTACGTCAATCATTTCAAACAATTCCATAAAACAATCAATAAATAACGAAGCTGTAAAACTATTCTTTAATAAAGAAAAAATATAAAACAAATTTCAAATACGTTCCAGTAAATCTTTAAACACTAACCAGATTTCTTAGTTAAGCCAGAGGCACAATAACCAAACAAGCCGAAGAATTAATGAAAAAGTTTAAAATTCCCAAAGAGATTTGAAAATAACAGTCATTAAGTGTACTGAAGGACTCCATAAGAAAATCGTTAATTTAAAAAAAATTTAATTAATTTCTAAATTTTCCGTAACCTACTCTCTTTTTAATTGTACATCATTATTCTTTGTCCCACTGGGCAACCTCTAAATTGAGGAAGTGTTATTTTGGAATAAAATTATCTATTCAGATAACTTTGAAATAACTGTATTTAGGTAGGCCTACTAATAACGGTGTGAACAATATGAATACCTTTCATTTTATTCATCAATTGTTATTTGTCAGAAACAATCATATCCATTAAACGAATTTCTTTCGTTTACTTTATTGAATAAAAATTCTATGCTTCAAAATAACCGTTCATTTGAAAAAGAAAACCATCTTGTTAAAAATACTACACTATAGGTTTCATAATTATAAATTTAACTACTTGATAATTGAAGTAATTAATCAATGAATAATTACTTCATAAATAATACTAATACTATAAATACTAATACTATAAATAATACTAATTATGATTTATATAATAATGTATCTTATTCGCTATAATAATAAATCCATTAATATTTGTGTATTTTCAACATTATTGCAGTGTCATATATTTACATAATGTGACAAATAAATAAATTATAATTAAATCGTATTTGGAAACAATTTAATATATCAGTTTTAATATATAATATTTTCTTGTTTGCATTTAGTTATGTTGTTACAAATATAATTATTCATTTGACATTTTCATTAGCTTTCCGAATTAAGATATTTCACGCTCCACTGGAGCGTGCTGCACACTCCCAGTGCTCTAAACCAAACTAGTGATTATTATTCTTTAATTTAATTAACTAAAATAGCTGGCACAAAGTTTAATGTGAATTAAATAGGATAGATACAAGCAGACTCTCTAATGTGCAAAACAATAACATTATTTCAGGTTGACCACACACAAGTTGGCCTCGTTACAAAAACATCTTAGTTATATAGACAAATTACAATTGAAAAAGATGGGTTTGTCAATTTTTACTTTACTTTTACTTTATTTTACTTTTCAATTTTTATTTTCAGAAGCAGTTTACTAAACTGCTATTACTATTTACCTCTTTGTAACGTTTTGAATAAAATCAAAAGTTTATTTATTAATAGAAAAATAAAACTAAAGCTACATTGACATTGTTTTTTATCATTAGGGATTTGAATTGGAATTAGTTTAGTTTTAAATAATAGTAAAACACATATTTACGAAAAGCTATATATTATTAATGTATACATTCCAAGAATGCCATGAAATGGAAAGATCTAGAAAAGTTAGTTTATTAAAAAAAAAACGGTTTTGCTATTATTTTACCCTGTTGGACTAATGTTTAAATTGCATTATGGGGATGTTACTAAAAATTACATTATAACTGTAAAAAAACTATATATATTGACGACATATATTAACGATATATATGATATATTTTTTATATTATTATATAAAATGGATATTTTTCTATAAAATGGTAATAGTTATTAGCAAATAATAATAAAACCATCCGTTTTATAGCTGTTAAAATAACATTGTATCATCACAAAAAATATATATATTTAAGTTGGTAAAGGATTTTACACATTTTTCTAAATTACTTTTTAATAGGGATACGGGGGGGACTATGAACGAAACTTAAATAGTGAAAATGAATAACGAACCTTGGTAAAAGATTACAACACGGCTTCTGAGCAAAACCCTTAAGTCCTCAAGAACTTATTCCTAGACACTCTTAGATGAGTATGATTATTTTATTGTTGAATTACTACAAAACATCATGGGTTAAGGAATATTTAACAGTAATTGGATTTGTGAACTTAGAGTAAAATATTAATTAGGGCAGAAATTTCCGTTTAGCAAAGCAGGAAAAGTTTGTTTCTTATAAATGCTAAAGAATTTTTGATTAGTAGGAATGAATAGATTCTTTAGAAGAACCAAGGGTGGAAAATTCCACACCCAGATATTTCTTGTGTGAATTCCTAAGCGCTTCCGGTTTAATTAGAATTTTCTTTAGCAAAAAGTTTCATCATTTAACAAATTAAACTTAAAATATTTTCTCAAGCAATTTTTTTTATATAAGTTACGGATTTAGTGGACATTTAACATTTATTTTTTATGCTACAATATATTTTAATGAATGGTATACAATGTGAAAGAAACCCCTAAACTTCTTGATAATTTTTAACTACAGTAATTTAGACTTAGTAATGAAACTTGGTACATGTAAGACGTTTAAATCTACTTTACCAGATATCTCTAGGATATTTGCTCTCCAAGGGGACGGCCCATGGGGAGTATGAGGGAAAACTTAAATCTCAGCTATATTAAAATGTACATAAAATTAAAGATCTCAAAGTAATAGAGAACAATGTCAGAAACCCGGGCATATAAGGAAAACCTATAGTAAAAAATGGTAGGCGATCTAAATCCGCATTACTATCATATTCCCGAAAACAAACAAAAAATGTAACAACTCGCTCTACACAGAATAACCTTTTGATTTCAGGAATGTGGCAAATTGACGAGAATGCAACGCCTTAATATTATGTGTCATATGACGTTGGCCAATATAGTTTTTATTGTGACTTCCATTAGAGTCGTCCCCTACAGGAAATCTTGGGGAAACATCAATGACCTACTTTATATGATGATTTAAAGGGCTTTGCATTCTGAGAAATACCTGTCACAAACCAGAACTCAAGTAGAAGAATGTATTATACTGGGAGTTACTGAATTTTATTAATCGCCTAACATTTTTACCTTTGTTTTAACTTCTTTTATGGTCGAGTTTGAGGCATTTTATATCCTGTTCATGCTATGGTATCATTTGTTGGAGTAGCCCATAGGTTATTAATATTTTTTATAATTTATAATTTTAAAAAGCAATCAAAATTTTAGCAGAGGTTAGACCCTGTTAATCTTGACTAGTCATTACATTAGGATTAATATAATGACACACAAGACATAGAGAGGTTCTTAAGTATTCAGTTCATAGAACACCCCTCTATAAAAAATCCTCAATTTACATGGAAAGGAAATTCCAATTTCACTTCTCTGCAAAAAAAAATGTAATTAAAACAACATTGCTCAGTAAAGGGTTGAAAAAAAACTTTGTGGGCATACTCAATTGAAGAATTTTATATGATTTAGGTTTTGGATTTTCCTGGATACTTTGAAGATTTTCTTTAAAGAATAAGAATATGTTTATTTCAAAAATGTACATAAACATGGCCTTGCTAAGTTGAAAATTTGTCGGCGAGGTCCATAAATTTAACTAAATACAATTTTTTTTACTTTTTTCAAATTATTTTTTATTGCATTGAAAGCAAGCAATCATTGTAATTTATAATATAAACAACTACGGCGGTTTAGGGCAGGCACCTATTTTAACATTCATTTTTAATTGCAGATACAAACTATAAATACCAACAATTAAATATTTAACAAAACAAAACAGTGTAAAACTGAACAATACAGAAGCAACAATAACAACTAAAAAATGTTTAAAAAATATAGTAAACTTAACAAAGCAACAAAGAAAAAAAACAAGAGCAAATAACCTTGACTATGTTATGGTTGTTGACTAGATTGAGAAGCAAAAACCTTCCTCTATGTCCAGCTGCCACCACTGTCAGTTCTGCTTCTACAAGCAAAAACAACATAACCTTACTTTTTAAATAAAAGTCAAAACATTTTTGACAAAAATTCCCATGAACCGTCCAATTAAAGAGGAAAAATGTCTATACTTATGAGTAATTAAAGTTAAATACATTAGGCCTACATAAAAATATTTTGATTACGAAGACTAAATTGGTTCAATAATTATTAAGACTTTTAAAGACTTTTTTCACACTGTATGAATACCGGGTATTATAAAATTTCTATAGTGTTCCAATATATTTTTTATTAGTCAACTTACACCATAGAAATTTTGCAGTTACGGTCTAAACATAAACATAATATTAAGGATAAAACACAAAAAACCATATTTTTAAGGTACTGTAATATTTGTATTTTCGCATCTGTAGGCCACGGCCAACTGAGGAAATCTTGAAAATTAATGTAAACCCAACCTCAAAAGGTCGAGTGTATCGGGAGCTAATGCATTTTTTTGTTTTTGGTAACGTGATTTAAAGGCAAAGTTTGATCGCCTGCCATTTTTGACTTGGCCATCCTTTTGAGGTTGGGTTTGTGAATCATTCTCTATTATAATTGCCTTTACTTTTATGCACATGTTGCCCTATGCATAGACTATATTTAAGATTTTCTTCCTCCTCGTAGACCGTCCCTACGTAGTTTGGGAAGTAGACTTTGATACTCAAACTCAGTTTGAAAAGTTTCAGTTTTGTTAACTAACCCAAAGTCATTTTAAACATATTATACTGTGTCCATAAATTTTTCCACCACGTATATCCGAAATTTGTAAATTTATTTATTTTACAATTCTATTTATAAAATAAATAGAATTGTACTGAAAATAAATAGAATTGAATTAATGAGTACTGTGAATGTATTTTGTTTTAATCTAAAAATATTTTGGAAAGGTGGAAAACATATCGTTGTAACTGTTTTTATAAGAAAAAACGATTATTGAGATAGAAATAATTTTATTGCATGTTTCATATTTGTATATGTTTAATATTACCTTAAAGAAAATGGTATCATAAAGATAATTTAAATTAGGAATTTCAGTTATAAAACAGGATTTTCATAATTTTGTGATTCATTATTATAATATAGATCCAGAGTTCTGAATATTATAAAAAATAAATCAGAATACATATAATGATTATCATGGTTACTAATTTTCCCAAAGTCGTTTCCAACCAATTAATTTGTAACTGTAATTAATACAGGTTAAAATAACAATAAAGAGATTAAAGAAATAGGAAAGGATAAAAATTTGTATCATAAAAGGTCAAATAGTTTTATTGCTTCGTAATCAACGGTGCAATATAACGATTAGTAGAACACCTAGAGAGTGCTTTTATTGCTTCGGACCGTTATAGTGTTAAGAGATTATCCTATTATACTGCTAACGTTTATTGTTATGTTTTAGTGTGTAAAGCTAAAAGATGATGAAATAGTCATTTCCATGTCTGAATTTTTTCATCTTATTTTAGTCCCGACACAACTTTTAAAAAATTCTAAAAAACTGTGTTTCTACAATAATTACGCTAAGTAATTGTTATTAATTGTAGATAATGCTAGTTTTAGTTTGATAATTGAATATAAACTTTATATTCAATTGAATATATACTGTAGGAAGGTGGTAATGAAGTATATATTTCAAGAAACTAAAAAAAATATTTGTCTAGAGTGTGTGCGGGACACAACCCTCTCATTATCACCGAAAAGTTATGAGTAATGTGGTTAGATAATGTCAATTTTGTTTTAACGATTCTTCAAATACAAAATATGAAAAATGTTATCAGTCCAGAACCAACCCTTTTGTTTATGAGGTAAAACTTAAAGTTAACACCTAACTTAAGTAAAAGCTATTACTTACACATGTTTACATACAGTATATTAATGACTTCTGTTCTGAGAGTCATGTGATAGTAGCAAACAAACTAATCTCATAAACAAGTGAGCGTAAAGGCCCAAGAAGAAAAATAGGTAATTTAAAGTAGAATGCTTTGTTACAATTATTTTTATATAACATTTAATCCTCTTTCCACTTAAAATTTTCGTTTCGAAATAACTATACAAAGGTACTGGATTAGTTATGTAATACACTTTAACATTTTTGAGAGTAAAATAAACTAAACATGCCCGTTAATAACAGACGAATGTTCGAAATCGGCTTGACATAGGGCCAACATTGATTTGGTTGCCACCTCCTAACTTGTATCTCCTACCACAAACACATGTGTGATATTAACTGTGCAATACCGTGACCGCATGTGTTCTCATCATCAAACTACAATTCCGTTCTAAACGGAAACTGTTTATTCATCTCAGATTCGATTCAATACACATAACTTAGCATAAAGATAAATGCAATGATCATTGCTTTCTTTATATTACTGCTTTTCTTTCATAGCTAACTCCAACAATTTTCTATTCTTGTTGTTCTTATTCAAATTTTGAATTGTAAAAAAATAAACAATTGCGAACATAAAATGTTACAAGTAAATATAAAACTTTGTTAGGGTACAAATTAATTTAAAAAATGTACGATTTTATATGGCAATACTGTTGTATCCAGAAGAAACATTCTTGAGACAAAATTAATAAATATTTTCCGTCCTAATCAGAAATGATAATCTACAACACTTCTGCCTACTCCGGATCAGTAGTATGAATAATATATTTCGTTCAGGATTCCTAGGCGGACTAGACTAGTAGTCTAGTCACTAATGTCAGAATCGTGTCAATCGATTAGTTATAGAGATATTAGCTTTTACACCGATATTAATATATTAGGGGGGGGGGGGGTCTTCTGATACCGTTATTCCTGACGGAAGAATCCTACCTCTTAACTCAAATTTGTATCTATGATTAACATATATGGGTGGAACTTATCGTAAGTGCACGACTATGACCATCATTTTGTCAAATAAACATTTACAGCACCTGGGAAATACATTATTATGTACAATTGGGTTTTTAATAATTTATTTTTTATACCTTAACATATTTTGTCTATATAATGATCATTCCAATCTTCACATATTTACTTCATATTTGCAAATATCTATAACTAGGTATTATAATAATCAAGGAAAAAACCAAATGAAGCATTTCATAAATTTATGTCTGTTATTTTTAGGAAATTAATGCATACATTTTCTATCCTTGATTAGTAAAAACAAATTTACGACGTTTCGAGATCCGAAATGTTCGATTTTTTATATTTTGTTTTTGTGCTTTGATTTTTTTACTGATTCAATCGTTTTCTGTTTAAAATCTGTGCATTTATTCGTGTTTTATTTAATTTTTGTGACTGCCATTTCTGTTTTCAGGGTTGGCAATGATCTTCTCCAGGTTCGCCAGATGTGTTTTTTCTAACTTTTTTTATATTATAGGTATTTTTTCCTCCTGAGAAATCAGATTCTGTATCTCGAAACGTCTTGAATTTCTTTTTAGTAATCAGTGATGGAAAATATCTGCAATGATTTACAAAAAAATAACATAAACTTAAATTCATCAACAAAGAAAGAACTTTAAACGAAATATCAATTCTTAACTAGAAAACAAAGTTATCCCATTAAAATAATAATGAAGGACTTTATGAAAAAAATAAAACATTTATAAAAACATGGAACTATAAAGTTAGTGATTTAGTATGTCAAGTAAATTATTTCCTGTTCATTATGGAACAGGAAACCACAAAAGTAATATGGCGTAATTTTAGCGCTTTAAGACATTTTTATGTTAAATAATACTCTCGTCGCAGCAGACCTGCGTATCCAGCCAATTTCATACTTCGATGTTTCCAACAGGATACAGTATTTTTTAACTTACCCATTAACGCCATGGGAACGAGAATGTTGGTTTGCTTAAATGTGTTTTTTGTATGTATATATGTAGTCAAATTTCCTCCAAGTACACGTTCATACTAAATGGCATCAAACTCCGTTACTCTTCATTTTCCCCATAAACCCCATGGGGTTGAGTATGTAGGTTTGCCGCCATATGAGTGATGTAAGTAAACATAAGTTAAGCCCTAGGCTACCTAGTAAATGAACACACCAAATGTGATCAAGTTATGTTAATAAGTATGTGAGATACAGAGTTTTGATAATTCCACACACATGTAAAACCTATTTTTGGATTTTCTTCGAAACCTGTTAAGGCAAGTTAGGGATTAAAAATACTAAATTGTTTTTTTTTTCAAGCTCTTTTGACTGATTTCAGTTTAAAATGTTGAATTTGGAAAATCCAAAGTCCAAAAAAGCCAAAAACCCGTTTTTGACTTTTATGAAACACTATTTAACCCCGATACCATAACCCGATAATGCTGGTTTGCGAACTTATGAAAATATACCTGGTCCTACACCTTCATACCAAATTTCATAAAAAACTGAGGTCCCTTTAAAAAGATATCAGTACCACCGACATACATCTATATATTTATACATCTATTATCTATTCGCTAAAAAGTGGAACTAAACAAATATGGAAAGCAATACATTGTCTCGAGGTCAGTAAATATAACTTTGTAGTGTTTGCTATTTCATGTTGTTTATTATACAGAAAATAATATTTGGGAATGCAATATTTACTTTCTGGAAGAGAAAAGATTTAACAAACACTGCCTAAAGTAAATCAAATGGGATTGAAAACAGTACACATAAAGTAGTTAAACATTGTATATTGTTTTATGTATTTAGTTAGTTTATTTACGTTTTGTGTTTAGATCGAAGAATTCTAATGAAATATGGCAAACAAAAAGGGCAATTCCATTTTAGTTTAGTTGCCTTTTCCGTATATATTTTATCGTAGTTTGCGTATCACAACTGTGATGCTTATTATTATAAAAATATATTGGTGATAAAAAATTATTTATTTCGTATTTTTATTATAATGCTAGTTAATTGCGTGTCTAACCCAACTGTAGTTTTTACAATAAAATAAAATGTACCTGATCTTGACGAAAAAGGAGAAATAATTAAAATAAATATCTAACAAATAACATATTGTTATTTCTTAGATATTTTAAGTGTTTTCCTTTTTAAATAAGGTACATGTTGTTTTATATAAAAAAAAAAACTCAGGTGGGTTGAAAAAAAACGTACAAACTTTATAACGATTAAATAGTTAACGCGTGTTTTGACTTCTTGGGAAAGAAAACCGAAATAATACTTAGTCGATATAATAGACATTCAGTGATAATACTACTTAAGAAACGACCAGACACTTAAAGTAAATAGGTTTCGACAATTTTTGTAATGGATGAATTCTGTTTAAGATATTTTTACAGAATTAGCTTTAAACACTTTTAGTTTACTTCAAACAAAACTAAACACTTGCAATTTGAACCTTAACTGTAAAAAAATGCAACTACTTGTTTACTCCTCATGCAAATTTATTTGGAATCCACTTCCAAGAAAATTAGAATCCCGTTCCACCTAATTAGGACTAGATACAATATCCGAAGATGGATGAGGATTTGTGGTTAGACAAGCAAGATTAGGGCGAACATAAATTGCAAATTTAAGTGATTTATTCTATTTTTATATTGTTTTATTACATCGAAAAAGTTCTTACAGTTATTTAGACGGTTGATTTCAATGCCATGCTAATACAAAATAATATTATTTGACTGCGCTGTGGGCAAAATTTTGACATTGCAATATACAAAAATCAGGATTTTATTCTCCCCATTTCATGCCCTTGTATATTAATCTCGTGACTTAATCACGGACTTTGTCTGAAACAAAGTGGTTTTATAGACTCCATTCACTCATTTACCACTTAGTTGTGACGAAACCCTTACAACCTCGTCTTTACTATGACTAATTTACTTGAATGACATTTATGATACAATCATGCTATAAACGAAAAATGACGCAAGGAAACAAATGCTGAGTGTGTCTAGTGTTGTTTTACATACCTATGGCACTTTGGAAAAAATTTTAAAGTACAGTTTTTCTTTGAAGCTTAGGATTTTTCAGCTATGCAAAATTTATATACCTGTATTTGTATGCCTGCATATTTTAGCAAAGCGATTTCTATCTGTTATAATCAACTGTTTATATTTAAAGATAGAAAAATATTGAATTTCATATTTATCATACAAACCAATTCATAAAAAAAAATTTTACGATTTAAGAATACAAGTGTTATTGAGGACCACTTTGTTAGAAATAGAAAGTAATCCTAGTTGTAATTCATATAAACACTCAACTTGGATACGTAGAGTTAAATGAGATAAATAGACTTACAACTTTACCTATCTGTCATGTATGCACAATATCAGTTGACTTCTCTAACTCATCGGATATATCATTGAGTATAGAAAAGTATTACAGGCAGTGAAAATTGAATTATCAATAAAATGCGAGCATGTAATTGATTCTCAATAAGTTCTAAAGACATGGTAAATATAGTAAAGTACAGATAACGCAGAATATCTTGGCCTGTGATGACAGTTCAAACACTTGCTGTAGAGCGACGAAGCTGCAGATTGTCGCAGACTTTTTAAGTGCCATACGTTTACCAATTTGAATCCAGAAGTGAAGTATGTCAGAGAACAAGATATTCTGCGTTATCTGTACATCATATAGAAATCAAAACAAGAACAAGCTGCTAGATCCAAATAGACAATTCAGTTAATTTCCAATAAAACCAATAGACAACATAGCGGTTGGATCCGCCTCTTCAGTGCGGGCGTTCGGACCCACAGCGCCGCGCCGGTCCGATTGCCCAATAAAGTAACGGGAAGACTCCTGCCTGACATCTGTCCGAATATTAAGTTATGCGGCGGGCTAATGCACTTATTGAGCAATGGAGGCCATTAATAGAATAGCGGAGGACGGTAAATCATAGAAGAGCCGGTCTAGGGTCACGCTTGTGATGCATGAGGTCAGATGGGGATTAGCAAGGTGCTAATTGGGCGATGCGGGTGTCAAACGGGGATTATAGGCACGGACATGTGTCTCTGTCTAGTAGTGGAGCAGCGACGGCCGTTCGGCGATCTTTGACACCGCTGATTAATTATACCTTAATACAATCTCTAATCAGCCTTGACACCTACGATTGTAAACCAATTCAAATTGATTTTACTTACGTAAAACAGCCTGAAGGTGTCAAAAATCCTTTTTATTCATGCAGGACATGTTTCGAGCAAATGACTGCCCATCTTCAGCTGCTAAAAAGGTCCTAAATAAGCTATACACATTGTTCAATGTTTGTCAAGAATTAAAAGTACAAACAAAAATGTTACATATATTTACACTGTTGGTACCACGACACATCGCGTACGCGTCACAAACGATCGCACTAAAATTGTAATTAACCGGTCGGAGTCTGTCAGACTCGAAACCCACGATACTGACAACCTCTGGCGGCAGCCTCTGAAACTGTCGGTCGTGCAGGATATTCACGTAGGCAATGAATAGCCTGTATTAATTAAAAGCATACTTTTCGAGGCCAAAACTCCTTCCTCTCCATCATCTACCTGAGTCTTGGGTCCCACAGACAGGTAATATAGAAGCAATATTACCAACCTGAATCATTTTAAATGATTGCTATGAACATTAATAAAAATCCCCAGTAACTATAAAAGGTTATTTTATAACATAAAAAAGTGGAAAATCTATGTAGTCTATGTTTTTTTTTATGTACCACGTTTGACATTTTTTATGTATTTAGAATGTTGTTTTAACTTTTGACATGAACTACCAGTTCAATAACATGATATAACCTCATGTATTCAGTATAAATCACTTGAAAAATAAGAGCGGTTCACTAGTTGTAAACAATTCTGGATTGCTAGAGACGGTGCATGAGTTTTAGGATACATTTATAGGGAAAATATTTTTTTTATTTTCTCCATAAACATCATAGATTTGAGCTGGTAGGTTTGCGATCATGGGAGTGTTATAAGAAAACACAAGAGAATACATATTTAGTAAAAGTAGCCTACACCCAAAGTCCTTTTTAGTAAATAAATAAGCAAGATTAAGGTGGTCGGTTCTTTCCTTTAAGTATTCAATGGTGAAATTGTTTTTAAATTTCTTCAGTAAATAATGAATTCAAAGTACTTAATTGTTTGTTATTGATGTTTTAAATTTATGTATTTAAAATCAATAGCTTAAAAAATTAAAGATTAAAATGCCATAAATCCTTTTTTGTCCTTTTGAAAATCTATAAAACCCTATTCCAACAGTCCAATATCCCATTTGTTTATCTTAATAAGAAGCATGTTACCGTACAGTTTGATACAATCTAATTCAAAGATTTATTTTAAACAATATATTGCAAATTGACTCGTGTATCATAAATACATATATGGAATAGAACGAACGGTGTTTTACGGACTATTACTCAAAGAAAAACAATATCACAGGTTTTAGTTCATTTCTTCAGTAAATGAATATTAACCCGATTTATTCACTTAACTATTCGCATTTTCGTTCCGAACAACAATTATTACGGAACACTAAACTTTTTATTTTTTTTTTTTTTATTTTAGCAAAGGTATAATTATTAAAAGTATAAACAACCTGCTTATACACCAGTAACCTGCTCAACCTGCTTTGAACTGCAGCATCAAAGTATTGTACAAAATATTATCAATTGAGTTTACTTTCTTGTTATTATTGTATATTAAGTATTTTTCTTGTTGTTTTGTTATTGTTGTTAGTATTGATTATTGCAATGTAATGGGTTTCCCGTTAGAATAGATAAATAAATAAATAAATAAACCCTGACATTACAGTATGTAGCAAAAATATACTATTAGCCTACTTAAAAAAATATTAAAAAATTTTATAAAGTAGAAAAGTCTGGAAACGGTATATTATCTTTAAAATTATTTAGTTAACAAAGCTGAAACTTTGCAAACTTAGTTTCAGTATTGAAGTCTACTTCACAAAATACCTATTGACCTTGAAACTCCAAAAGGGGAACGGTTCATAAAGAGTCAGAAAAAATCTTAAAGGTAAGCATATAGCAAGATGAATTTCAAATTTAAGGTCTCTATGAATGCTAAAAGATGTAATTTAAAAGGACGACAGAGTAAAATATGGCAGGAGATCAAACTTTGCTTTAAAATCTTATTTTCGAAAACAAAAAATGCAATTACTGAATGTAGAGCCCTTTAAAATTATGTATCATATGACGTAGGCAAGGGAGTTTTTTTCAAGACTTTTTTTTTTAATTTAAGGGACGTTTCTAATCAAAATCGTCAGGATATTGGCCTATACATCATATTATACATGATTTTAAAGAGCTTTGCATTCTCAGAAATTTGTCACAAACCCTAACTCAAAAAGGCCAAGTGTATCTGGAGTTATTGCATTTTTTTTTGTTTTCGGCAGTATAATTTTAAAAAAAATTGCTCACCCGCCATTTTGTACTTGGCTTGGTCGTCCCATTGGTTAGCGACATTGCTCTCTAGTCATAAAGCCCTTTAATTAATTAATTAATTTATTTTCAAAAGCTACAAAACAGATGACTCCAATAACATTGTAGCATAATCCAACTTACATAAAGGAAACATTAAATTAAATATTTTCATACCTTATTACATTTTTTACTTTAACATTTATCCAGCTTGAGGAAATTATTTATCTTGAGGTGAATTTTATCTATATCTTGAATCAAGAATCAAGAACGTTTATTTGTCATAAAACTATACAAATACATTGACAAATGGTCATTTGGTTTTAACATACAATAATCAGTGATTAAAATAATTAAAATTAAATCACACCTCTAACTAAAAATTAGTCTTATCTGTTAAAAACTCCTGGACGCTGTAATATTCCTTGAGGATCAAAAATGATTTTAATTTGCTCCTGAACATGTTCACATCTCTTTCTTTTTTAATTTCTGAGGGCAATGCATTGAAGAGCTTAACAATACTGTAAAAGGACTGTTTAAAAAAAAAAGTGGTGTTGTGGTGAGGTATGGATAGAGTGTAATTTGCATGTCTAAGTCTGTAGAGATCGTTATAACGAAATTGAAATAAATGACTATTTTTTATGTAAAATGAAAGACTTTCATAAATGTAAAGTGAAAAAAACGTGAGCATTTTGTTGTTTGAAAAGACCCCTCTACATGAATCAGTTTTGATCTCATAGAAAAAATTAATCTGATTGCTTTTTTTTTGAAGACGAAATATCATCTTAGATTGATTTGTTTAGGCTCCCCAAATTACAATGCCATAGCTGAGGTGAGGATAAATGCACCCGAAGTAAGCTGTCAGGAGAACACTGACATCAGCAAACATTGATAAACGACGAAGAATAAAAATCCCACTATTAACTCTGCGACAAACCTTAGATATATGTTCAGAAAAATTCAGACTTGAATCAACAACTAGACCCAAGAAGTTTGTGCTCGTACAAGAATCTATTTGGTTCTCACCAATGAATATGCTAGATGTGTAGTCAAGTGTGTTTCGTAACTTAAAATCAATGAAGTGAGTTTTTTCAGCATTTAAACAAAGATTGTTGTCAACCAGCCATTGAAAAAGTAAACTGCATTGAATGAAGGACTCCATTTCAAGATAATTGCGGGAGGAATTAGTTAAGTTCAAAGACGTGTCATCTGCGAAAAGGCAAAGGTCAACATTTGATACACTCGAGTGCACATCGTTCAAAAACAGTAAAAAGAGGACCGACCCAAGCACTGAGCCCTGGGGGACTTCACAAGTGACGGCAATTTCACAGGATCTTTCAGAAGAAATGGATTTGTTATGATCTAAGTATGGTATCTGCACGGCTTGTGTTCTGCCGTCTAAAAACGAAGATATCCAACTCAATGCATTGCCTCTAATACCAAAGTGGTCTAACTTTCTCAAAAGCAATCGATGATTCACCATATCAAAGGCTTTACTCATATCAAGAAATATCCCACAAACATGCTTATGCTCATCAAGTGCCTTAGATACACTCGATACAAAGCTGTACATTGCATTGACAGTAGAAGTGCTTTTTTGAAACCCAAACTGCTTCTCAAACAGCAAGTTATTACACACTAGGAAGGGATAAAGACGGTTCAAAAACAACTTTTCCAAAACCTTAGAGAATGTAGATGTTATTGAAATTGGCCTGTAATTGTTTTTGTCAGTGGTCTTACCTTTTTTGAAGAGAGGTTTCACCACTGCCAATTTGAGAGATTTGGGAAATTTTCCTTCAGCAAAAGAACCATTGGCAAGATGAGACAAAGGTCCTGCCAAACATTCAGATACCCTCTTGTGTAAATTTGATGACATACCATCTTCACCAGCCGAATTACTATTTTTTAGAGACTTAATCACTTTTAATACCTCCTCCTCGCTAACAGGGTGCAAGAAAAGACTCGAACATGAAGGAGGTATAAGAATAGAACGGTTTAATGCAGTTGGATCACCGACAAAGGTTTGAAAAATATTGGTGAAGAACGCATTGAAATCATTAGCAACGTCCTCAGGCCTGGAGTAGAGGTCCCCACTATCAGATTCAATCACGAACGAGTTAAAATCCTTGGTTGCAGTTTTATTGGGAATGGTTTCATTGACTATGTCCCAAACCGCCTTGGACTTACTGTCAGAAGAGTTAAGATGAGCGACAACATTTTCTGATTTTGCCTTTCGCACTGCAACCCTAAACTCCTTTTTTAGATTTATATACGAGATTCTTAGGGGGTGATCATGTGGAAGATTGCCCTATGTTTAGATTTAACATTTTCTTTGACTCGTTTGGACCTTTTTGAAGGTTTAACGTCGACCATAGTTTTCGAAAGTATACTTTAAGAATATAAATCAAATGGCACAGTTTTACTTTGGTTACTTAACTACTTTTAATGATATTATATCGTTTCCAGACTTTCTCCATCCTGTATAACTCATTTAAAAATCTTGAATAGCTAATTAGTGTTGCTAAAAATTTTCCTTTACATCTGCAAAGTGTACCAAATGAAGCTAAATTCGCGTTTATCTTTAAAAAGGGTTTATTTCGTTAATCTGGGATATTTAATATTTTTAAAGGGTTTATATGTGAAAATGATATTTCATTGGAAAATTTAAACAGACCACCCGTACCTAAAAATTTTCTGACAGTAAGATCTAATATTTTTTTAAAGAAAAAAATAATATCTGAGCTATTGTCTATAACTTTTGGGACTTGGAGAAATAAGCCTTCCCATTTAATATGCTCTTAATATAAAAAATATAGGTAATCAAAAGTTAAAGCATTTTTATATTATCTATAATAAATATCTCTTTAATATTTCCCAACATTTGTACACAATACAGTTGTCAGACACTAGACGGCGCAGAGTATTGAATCCGTCATTCAAAGTGACGTCAATGGTAATAAGATCCTGTGAACGGCGTCACTTTGAAAGAATGTTAATATCGCGGTGTCAGAAATAGACCTATGAGTGTAGTTTGGAACATAAATGCAACAATGCAATTATTTAGAAAGTTTTATTCTTAGAAAATATTCTAAGTAAAAGTCAGACATAAGAAAAAGTTGTTTAGGTTAAATAAAAATTTAAAATAACTTGACATAAATATTAATCCAACTAAAATTATACAGTAAGGAATCTCAGTAAAAGTAAAACCCTCAATTAACCATCTCATTACTATTTTGTAGTATCAATACTAATTACCTGTGTCATTTTTTGTATACAGTATTATTAAAAAAAAACCCCTAAGGGTTTAAAAATTAATAGAATTACAAATGTTGAAATTAATTGGAAAAAATACAAATGTGTCCTTTACCATTACCCTAAAAAGAGAAAAAAAATATATATAAGTTCTTGCTTATTACATTGTGGCGATGGAAAGTCATGAATGACAAACACTGTTAGACAATAAAATAATAAAATATAAGTTAAAATCTTACAGTCAGTTATTTCTAAAATACTGTACTTAAATGACAGCTAGTAAAGTCAAAAGTTATTAAATCAATAATGGAATATATTTTAAAACTTTTTGCATAGTTCCAATAAGACATATCACATAAAATATAAAACTTTCTACGAATATTCCAATAGATTTCATTATATTCTGAAAAGGCCTTTAAAATTACTTAGAGACCTTTCATCGCAGATTTAATTTTTAGCTCTAACGGCAATATTACAGAAACTTAAAGTGCACGTTTGATGAAATTACAACTAATGTGTTGTCTTGGTTCCCTACCTCTGTGTACGGTAGGGAACATCATGGCAATAGTTTTATAGAGCAGTTTTAAACTGGACAAAAATCTTTTAAAGTTTAGCAAGACACAATATTACTACACTTAAAATTAATCATTATTATAAAAGTTTTTGTGTCATGAGCAAATATTATTTTAGGCTAGATAGTTTTTAAGAGTAAAATATAAAAATCAAAACAGTATACATTTCTCAGAAACAATTCGGGTAGGAAATCTAAATGGTTTGTTGTTTATAAAAAGGAAACAAGTGCACTGTAACAGATGTCTAGTTCGATCATTGAAGTGGCATGTGATCGTTTTCTACACGCTTGTCTTGCACTGCGACAGAAAACATTTATATTCCTACATTAAAATACCTCTAGACTCTTTTAAATAATATATTTGATTCTAAATACTTTCAATTAATATATTACTGTACTATATATATTCGTAATCATGGCAAAGTAACCACTTTAAATCCATTAAACTTAAGTATCTCACATAACTGTTTATTAAATTTGTTCACATAATGTGCCATATAAAAATGTAAAGTTTTAAATGTTTAAATAATTAAGATTTACTAATTTTTTATGATAATTGTTTACATTTAAACTTTAAGAATATTTTATTAATTGAACACTTTCTGAGTTTAAAAGCTATGCTTCATTCGCACGATCAGACCGAAGGTGCGCGTATTCCAGCGGACCCAGCGGCAGGTGCACTGCGGCCCTCCGCCGGCCGGCCCGGCGCCGCACTGACTACAGAGGACCGTCCCCTCCACGGCCCGTGGCGCCCCCGCACGGCCCCGACCCTGAAGATGCTCCCCGAGCTTATAAATGGCGGGGGGCTCTGCCCCTGACGCAGTCCCCTCCGCGTGTGAGCCTGGGAGTGTGTGATGCTGACTGCGGGCCCTGCTGACGACTGACGAGTAAGAGAGAGAAATGGCTGCCACCCCTTGGACGAGGGTTGCTCTGTTGGTAAGTCCATTAGGATGTGTTTCTTAAACTAAAAAAAATATTAAAAGTAAATGATGTCGTATGGTTTTTAATCAGTTTAAGTATTAATAATGTGCAAATTTCTTTTTGTTTTTAACTGTCAAACTATTAACTCAATCGTTAATAATTAAAAAAAAGTATTAACCATTAAAAAAAAGATTGTTTATATATTGATTTTTAAAAGATACAAATCTTATTTAAGATATTTCTCAGTTAAAATCTTGAATTTTTATAGTGTTACAGTATTTTCAATTATAAAATATTAATTTTAATTAACTAATTTAAAATAAATAAAGACATTTAAGTATAATTTGCACAGTATAAATACATTCCGGATTGAAGGTAAAATGAATTACTTTTAGTTACATTCTGACCGGACACATACCGAATCTAATAACTAATTTTCATCAAATGTATCACTTCCACTCGCCTGTCCTAATGATATTGATATGTGTCCTGCTGATTAAAGGCAAATTCATTCCATACTAATGGATAATGTAATGGAACGTGATTTAATGAGATTCTTTGTGCAAAATCAGTTGAAATTGAGCTACTTCAATTTGGCAAATTACTCCCCTGTCAGCGATGTTGGTTTATTAACCGCATTTTCCTGTCTTACATGTGTAACCTGCAAATATAACCAATGTTTAGACTTCCGTCTCGGCTCCATCACTTTGGAGTGGGTGTGCTTTATGAGCAAACATTTTATTTTCATATTGACTATTATTACATATACTAATTCATTAATTCAGAAACTCAATTGTAGCTTCTATGATATTCAGTTGAACAGCATTTAGTAATTTACATCATACCCGACAGAAAACGTAGTTCAACAACACACAAATATAAAAAATATATAAAATTTTTCTTATAATTCGTTAAAGTTTTGGTTTCTTCACATTGCAAAGACTCATTTTCCTCAAACGTTCATGCAACAGGATGACATGAGTTGTTAAATATCTTTAACCTCCCCACCCATATTTTTAACCTCCCCTCCCCCCAATAAGGGGTATTCACAACACGCCCATATTTCTTTAATTCCTTTTTTAGTCGAGTTCTTTTTTCAATGCCAATTCCCTCTAGTATCACCCCCGCTCCTCCCAAGCCATCCTTGCGAATATAAATATCAATATTGTCATTGTCAACCGCCGAGAATCTGTATTGCCGAATCACGCGGTGTAGCCAATGGCCCTAATCCCCGCACGTATCGTCCATGTGTTGTGGCGTTGGCAGCCGACTCGGAATTCCATCATGATTCGCATAACGGCTGGGAACTGACCTAAACACAACAACTGTGCGAGTTAACAAGGTTTACGCTTGACTCATCCGACTTCTGTATTCTGTCTTTAACCGGTTTTCGTTAAAATAACCAGTGACTTAACCAGTCATCTTGGCATTTATGCTGTTAAGCATCCGTGATGAGTGCTAACACTTGCGTCTCCGGTGTAGCTGTTTACAAAAAGTCTAATTTGTGTTTGATATTCTGCAGGTTTCGTGGTTTACCTGTTGTCGTGAATTAATTTAATAGTGTCTAGGTCGTATACTTTTATTCACAAAATATATTAGAGTCAGGCAAAAAATAGGTTATATCAGGTTTTATAAATTAAAACACCCAATAAAGTTAACATGAGGTCTTGGAGACTTGGTTATACTCTAATAAGCTATAAAAACCGTTTTAAATGAAAAAACATTAATATTCATATAATGAAATAATTAGGCTACTTAACATTCGGAGTTTAGTTTGAGAGATATCTCTCATCGATCATTGTCGTTGAATGTGGATATTCCAGCCCTGATCCGGCCGGCTGGTTCATTTCACACTATATTGGACACTGTGTGACTAAAGTTATGAATTTTCAATATCATCCCCCTTTCGGCTCAACAGCTTTCATTACTCGTAGTTTTATCGTTGGCCATATATTGAATACAGTAGATAAACCTAAACTATTGTCTGCAAAACTTGTATGAATAAAGGATCACTTTAACATGTAATGAGGTGCACTAAAGTACTCCAGTTATGCATGGCTGATGTGAAGGGAAATAGAGTTATTATTCTATGAGCAATTGAATGTAAAATGTTTACTGCATCATTAAAGGCCCTTTGGACTTCTCTTTGGAACAAATGTATTCATTAAATGTTGCTTTCAATTATAGTTGGTCGACTTGAAAAAACGCTAGCTGTGCTTTTTGTTCATCAGATTGATATTTTGCAGACTAAACATATTTTATTATTTATTACTTAAAACTATAATAATCATCAAGCCACTTCATTATTTTTTCACATTTTTCTACAAATACAGGGTTTTTCAGAACCCCCCAACAATGTTTTAGGGCATTGTTACTGGGTTCGAAACATATCTAAATATCATATTTAAATTGACCGAAAGTCTTTAGTTGCTCACACAACTACCATTTTGTTTTTTTTTTTATCATAAAATTTTTTATTTCTGTAACGAATGGTTGTATTCACTTCATATTTAGTATGGATCTTTATCATACCAATGTACAATTTCAGAAAAATAATTAGTTTTTTCCACTGTATATTTTTAAAATGGTAGCAATTTTAATTTTCAAACTCAAATACAGTACCTTGAAATAGGTAAATTTTATAAATACTTCACAAGACAAAAAGGAGTTACCAAATTTTTTTTAAGAGGTTGGCAGGCCTCTTTTTGCCTTACTTTGCCCCGTCCACATAGACTATTGATCTGTGCGTGGATCGTATTAGACAAAGTAAGGGGGTGAGCCGCTACAATACAAGGTGAAAGGTACTGATAAAAGTCACTGGCAGAACGCGGATTCGAACCCACGACATCGCTGCCATGGTCCCGAAGTCCGGCGCGCTAACCACTACGCCACCGACTCACACAATATATAATAATACTTTGGTTATATAATTAAATTATATAACCAAAGGTACAAAGTTTGTCAGGATCTGACGAATAAATAACGATATAAATGACGAATAAATTGCGATTTTTCCCATAAAAACGTTAAAAATCTGTTAAAATGGCCTTAATTTGCAATGCAAAATCAATGACGTACAAGTTCAATAACATACCAGTCTACCTTTACTCTAATTATAGTAATGGATTTCATCTTAACATAGATGTTCCAGGAATAGTCTTAGTTTATCCAACCTATTGCCGGAACTACTCAACCTCCTACGTAATAATTGCTTTGTCTGATATCAGGAATAACCTATATTACTGTCGAAGTTATTATTATCGATGCTACTTAATGAACTTTATTAAAAAATACACTTATTTAATTTCATTGTCAGCTACTTATAATTTAATTTTTGTTTGTAACCACACTCTGGTGGTTATATCTAATACATATCTAAGTGGAATTTTGTTACAAAAATGTTTTTTGTAACATAAAGTTTCATATAATATTACTTCAAACAACTTAATAGGTTTATAAATAAAAATATTTTATTATAATAATTTTAGCAATAGACAAGTGATTGTTTAAAAATGTTTAATGTATTGAATCGAAGATAAATTTTAAGAGGCTGCAAAACCGAAAAAGACAGAAATGAAATAAAAATCTGTTCACCCTAAACGAAATAGTGTTAATAAATATGTTGGATTTAATGTGTCTCGTATTCGCCGCATAACGCATTGTTTTGTCAGATATCGGCATCTGAATCGAGTTACATTTGTTCCAAATGTATAAACTCACATATATGTTTAAAATTAGGTATAAGAATGACTGAAATGCTGTATTGTAAGTTTTATTCATAAAAATGCTATTAAAAGTCTTCATTTTTAAAATTTATGTTTTAAAATTCAAGTTGTACAATTTTTTTCTTTTAATTTGTACATTGAAAATTAAACTTTATTCCATTTTGTAGTTATTCTATTTATAACTGTAATTATTTACAATATATTTTCCGGTGTCAATTCTAGTCTTATTTAATATGCAATGTTTTTTTTTTTTTTTTGTTATTATAAATCCCCAAAAAATTGTTAACCGATTTTCAAGATTTGATGTCGTGGGAAAGGCTGTAATTATTTACAATATATTTTCCGGTGTCAATTCTAGTCTTATTTAATATGCTATGGTTTTTTTTTGTTATTATAAATCCTCAAAAAATTGTTAACCGATTTTCAAGATTTGATGTCGTGGGAAAGGCTTCGTCTGTATTTGTCTCCGCAAAAAATTGATGAGAATGACAGAACTATCCATAATTGAAAATTTCACATTAGAATAACTTTCTGATTGGGTTGAGCATAAATCTATTAATATACAACTGTAAATAAGTATATTATTTTGGGTGATTACTGATACTAAAAAAATATTGGATCGGGCGGGTGAAGTTGATTTAGAACCAAATGTAACTTTTTAAGCAGTGACTTGTGGCAGTGAAAATTATATTGCTCGATTTCGAGTAACAAGTACACTAGTACTGCAATAATCTCATAAAATATAACAAAACTGTTTATTATTGAATTCATAAATTTTAACAAACACAAAAACTATGATTAAAAAAGCTGACAGTAATTTTACGTAATTTATTTAAAAAATTCACTTAAATATACAAAACCTTCAGTTAAAAAAACAAACAAAAAAATCCTCTTCCTTACTCTTAGTAAAAAAATTATCAGTATTTTGTAAATTATTATATTTATATGTCTAGAAGACAGGGCCTACATCAATATACCAACCTAGACGTTTGCAAACAGTAAAAAGTATTTATAAAAACCATTCTAACGCATTTACTCAGACATGGAAAATTACATTAGTATTATGAATTATATTAAATTACACAGAAATTATACAAGCTGTTATTTTTTTTCATTCACTTTACATTATTAGAATTGAAAATAAAAACATTGAAAACCCCTGTTATATCATATTATTTTACATTAAAATTTAAATTTAACTAAAACATTTATTTTCCTATGAAAAAATCAACATAATGATGAACCACCAGTGAAGAATCAACAGTAATTGTCGGCACATTAGGGGCGACGCAACCCGGCAAACCGACCGTAGTAACCTTGGACTGGGGTGTTAACAAAACACTTATCAGCATAAAGTTAACAATAAGCATTGTGAGGTAAGGCAGGACACGGCTACACGGCGAGTGGGCTCGGGAGTCCTGGGCGCTGGGCTGGCCACTGGTACCTGGTACATGGTCCTGGGTCGGTGCCGCCGCGCCAGGTGAAACGTTGCGGCTTGGAATACGCTTTTTGGCTTCTATTTGATTTACCTACGAAAAAATATAAAAACCTCACAATCACACCATATCCGAAGTAGAAAAAAGAGGTGGAAATAATTGAATTTCTTCAATTATATTTTAATGGACCATTTTAATATTTAAATATAATTTTACACGTATAGACAAACAAAAAAGACTATATTCAGGTATATACTTAGGTGTATTATATTTTCGTTTATTTAGGTATATATTTTTATAAATTGAGAAGTAGCAAAAGTTTTGAGGTAGAAAAGTTTCAGATAAAAATATTTTTGGCGGAAAAAATGGTAAACAAAATTTTTAAAACCTATTTTTATAATAAATTATGTTCATTTCAATAAAAAGTTGGTTTTTATGTGGTTTTATCGCTAGGGCCTTTTTACGTCGTTTTATTAATAAAGGTATTAAGTAATTTAATTTATGTTTCACACATTAACCGGATTCGTTAAAACCATTTGTTCCTCCTCCCCCTATAGTTATCTGAGAATTACAGCAATAAAAGTAGTGTTTTACCACATTTCAGGGTATTTAAATTGAATTCTTCTACATAGAAAATTGTGTAAGGATAAAGTTTATCAAAGGTATACAGTATACTCTGTGAAAACTTAAGTTTAACTGAAAAGACACGACTATTTATTTTATATGTCGTTTTCAAATATTAAATATCAAGGAAAATTGTCGTTTAGAATAGATTTTTGGAAATGATACCATAATCATACTATTTTATATATTAATTGTAGAGGTAAAACCCATGTATCCCAGGACTGGGGAAAACTGCTCTAATGTTATAGACAAGGGCTGTTTCATTAGCGGGTAAAACGATGTAAAAAATAGTACCCAAAACGTCACTAGCCTGATCAGCTGGTGCATGTTATTCTTATGGACATCAGGCGTATTACGTCACAGGTCTGACTCAAAAGCGGCATTTTTAAACATCAAAGGAATGAAACAGCCCTTCTTTTTTAGTTTTTCTCCACGGTCCTGCATGTATCCAGGCTTTTAAAGCATAATTGATGTATTTTTTACTGAAATACGAGTATAATTAATACCAACTTTTATGTGTATGGATGGTGATAGAAAGCATATTTCTAGCTACATTATAATGCAGAGTTATATTTGACGCAGCATTTGTGTAATTGTCTATTCGAAGAATAGACCTAGAGTGACTCATAGTGCTAATTCTTTGTCCGACGATTACGCTCGATAGAAGTAACAGATTGGCCTCAAATTTCAGTTGAAGATTCTTTATGCAACTGTTAAGAACCCTTTCGTTGTTGAAAGTATTTGGTTGGATATTAATAAAATAATCTTAAAATGTGTCTTTTTCATTTTTCCCATAAGAAATGCATTGGAGACATTTTTAGTGGTCGGTGCTGTGTTTACTTTTTAGCAACGTCTTTTCGAGTCTTAACAATCAAGACTAAGACCTTCTGATTGGTCTATTGACCGACTATATTCCAGGCCAGTCCAAATTATTGGATTCAGAACGGAGCGAATGAGCGGACAGCGGAGTGAAGTAGTCGCATCGCATAAACATAAACAAAGTTGAGGTTATGTGAAATGTCATATTGTCGGCTCCAATTAAGTTTAAATTTAGTAACGAAAATCAACTACATTGTATACACAACTAATTAATATCTTTTCTTTAAAAAGTGTTTTATGAAGTAAATTGAACAGTAAGTTCTAGATTGTTTTATTTCTTGGCGTTGACAACTTTTGGTAAGCAAAGCCTTTTTAGGGCCAGGGGGTCACTTGTTTTATTTCTTTGTTCAGGTTGTGTATCAATGTGTATTCATTACATTTTGGATTTTAGTGGGTACCGTTCACCTTGAAAAGCAGTATAAATCATGAATTACAGAAGAATCCCACAAAGGCTATGTTTGTATCATTCCTGTTACTTTCATAGTGTAGGCTAATTAATTCACTTTTTGAAGTAGGCCTAACTCAGAAGCGCTAATTGGCAAATTGTGAATCTGCCAATATGTTAACCAAACCAATTAACTGTAACAATTATATTCATATAGACCCTATTAAAATTAATTTAATGGAACATATTTTGCTTTTCAAATAAACCAAAAGAAGTCCCGGTTGGGTAAGTAACTTAATACGGAAGACAACTTGTTGTGGGTGTTATGTGAAGGACTTGAGGCTTAAGTTACTAGGCTAATGTTTGGCGTAAAAAGCAGAGCTTACTTGACATGTACAGTAGTCGAATATAACTTAATGAGGATCTCTGCCAGTTACCATAGGTTATTTCTAAGAGTTGAGAATGTTAACATATGTTTTTAGTGGATAATTAGAGACAGGCCTAGATAGATCGGTAAAAGTTTGATATCCTACTCCATAGTTTTTATCAATGGTTGAAATTTAAAAATTGCAAAAATATTGCTATTTTATCTATAATGCAATCACACGATACAGTTACGATTTTATTAGGTACCCTCCTGATTCAGTGTTGTTCTAAAAATGTCCTGCGACCATAAAACAAATATAGCCTACTGCACACAAGTAACCGAAAATAACCAAAACAACTACAAATTATGGCGAAGCTTCATTATCCGAGTCCACCGTTTTTATCGATGTGAAAATTTTTATAGGCCTATTGCGATTAAAATTAATATTGTAACAAAACAATAATATTGAATTAAGAAATGTATCACAATAATAATATAACCTAACAGTCTAACCATAAACCTCCGTCACTTTTATTGACAGCGTTGTTTATAACAACAAAATCAATGGTGATTGGAAACATTTCAAACGCATAGGCTTATTACCTCGATTACATTAGCGAAAAAAATACCTTTCTGATTCGTATTTGGCAGTATTTGTGTGACGCCTCTTTAGGTCTAACGAAGTCTCCTTCTTTTCACAATTAAGATACACCTACACAATAAACTTGGTTAGTTTATTTTTTGTTGTTCTTTGATAATGTTACAAGTTATATTAGTTTCAATATTTACTTGTTTTTTTTTCAATTACTTGTTTTCAATAACTTAGGCCTAAATTTGTTTTATTGTCAAATGGTACTGTATGTTTAATTATATTATAACAAAACTATCAGGTGATAAAATCCTAAACGTATCGTGTAATTGTATCATATAAATTAGCAATATTATCACAATATTGAAATTTCCACATCGATAATAGGCCTAATGGTGGAGTCAAATAACGAAATTTCGCCCAAATTTTAAGTACGGTTATATAGCCTAAGTTTAATTAGGCTACATTAAAGGAAAACACAAAACAAACTACCTAGGCCTATAAGTTTTTATTTGTAGGTCTTAGTTGTCAAGAGATGCAGACTTCATAATATAGCGTCGTCACACAAATATGCTACTAAATATGAATCAGCAAGGTATTTTTTACCAAATTGTATTAAGGGAATATGGTTTTTAAATGTTTCCAAAAACAATAGATTTTGTTGTTATAAATATTGCTTTCCATTAAAGTGAAGGAGGCTTACGGTTAGATTGTGAGGTTTGATTGTTCGTAGGCCTATATCTTACCTCAATATCGTTGTTGTGGGTACAGTTTCGTACAGCGCCTACACTACTATTGAATTAAAATATATATCGATAACTTATTTCAATTGAATAGGACTGAAAATTACTGTGTAAAATACAAAATTTTACTTAGCATGACAAAATTTACTCTAACAAAAACTAACATTAACCTCAACTACAATCTATTAACATGAGGAACCATCCTAAGCCCAGGAGAGTCCACATTTAAGTAAGATACATAGGTAGGCCTAATTGTTCTTTGTTCTATGTTTTTTATTATGTCATTATGATTAGTTGTGTTTTGGTTTTGTTGATATTGACTATGTTAGGTTAAATGGTTTGTTTTTTATTAAAGCCTAAATGTGGGAATAAAAATCTAAACAAAATAGGGGTACGGTAATTACTAATTGATATCGTATAAAGTTATTATTTAGGCTAGGTATTGATTGATTTGGTAAGTTTGTTGATATGATAGATATATCCATCAGATCTATAGATATTTCCATTCAATAGTAGTGTGGCTTAATGAAACTTGTTGATTCTATTAATTTCATCGCACAATTTTAATTGCAAAATCAAAATTTCATCCATTGATAAAAAGATGATAAAAACAGCCCGACCAGGACCAAATTTGGTAAGTTAGAGATGTGTAATCCTACCATTATTAAGATGAGTTCATCGCAGTTATTGACCTACCGTAAAGGGTAGTTTTTTTACCTCAAAAAAAGGTTTTTTTTCATTTTTAATATGTAATTTTGCAAAATTTTAAATTTTTATTCCTACCACAGAAATTAGCTTGAAAAAAACACACGATATAGTACATTAAAACTTTTCTATATATCCATTGGTTACCGAGATATTAAAAAGTCTTGGTATTAGCTTGGTAGGACCTACATGGTATTTACCTTCATTTGGTTGAGATCCATCTATTTATGTTTAAAAAATCATGGTTTTTAGCGAATTTTCCTGTAGGGAATACGCTATTACGGTAGTAGTCACGGTAAGACCTACGCCTGGGACCATGTTACTTTCTTGTTTTGAGGTTCCCAGAAGCCATAAACTCCGTTCGTTTAAATTCATATATTTGTTTATACAGGGTGTTTTTTTAACTGTGCCACTATTGGGATTTTGTAAAATATACATCTTACAGTAAACTTTAAAAGGGGAACAATCCCTTGTTTTTAAAGAAGTTTAAAATTAAGTAAATAAATATTTTGTAAATGGCTGCCATTTTTCAATATGGCAGTCAAATAAAAATTTTTAAATATGAACTCCCAATTATAATGTCATTTTTGGATTTACCACGCAATTTTGAAGATTTTTTACATTCATTGACTCCGCTCATTCATTCCGCTTCATTCTGCTTCACTCCGCTATTTCCTTATGGTGAACATTTTCAAGTTTCATGCAAATCCGATGTAAGATTATTGAAATATGGTGTTTCAAAGACAACAGTAATTTTTTGAATTTAACATTGTTCTTATGGGACTCAAAATCCAAGATGACACAGGTAGCGCAGACTCTTAAAAGGGTTTTAAGGGTTTTCTAAATCGTAAAAAATAGGTTTTTGGCTTTTTTGGCCTTAATTTATCAAATTCCACAAATTTAACCTGAACCATTTAAAACAGCTAAAAAACAAACAATTTAGTATTTTGAATTTTTTATCTGGTTAAAAGCTGAAATGGTTATGCAGAAAATCCAAAAATAAGTTTCCCATATTATTCTTAGGTAAATAAACAAAACTCTCTATTTTTCTTATTTATTGGCATAGCTTGATAAAATTTGGTATGTAAATTCACTAGGAAAGGTACAACTTTTTACATGCTTCCAAAACCAACATACTCACCCCCATGGTATTTGTGGGTAAAATAAAAATATCAAAATCTGTAGGAAATGCTCTCAGTACGCAAGTCTGCTGCGACGGAAGTATTTGTTATTATCATGGCAGCAAACCTGCATACTCTTTTTCCATGTCAATCATATGGAGAATAGGCAAACTCCTTTATTTATAAACTTATACAGTAGAAGCCCTCTAGCCCGGCCTTGGATGGTTCGGCTGCCGGATAATCCGGCCGCGGTATTCCGGAAATGAAATATTCAGCCCCGGACGTTCCCACGGAAAAATATACAAGAGAAAACTTTTCCCATGATATGTCACTAAAGTATATCAGTTCAATTGGCATTTTCTGGACTATTTGACTACAACTATCTTCTAAAACTTTTTGTTAGTGTTCTATCTGTGATTTTTATCTTTTTGTTGGGTGTTACGCGGTCCGATCGTTAAGGTTAGGTAACTAGACAAATTCTGTCGCTTTTACGGTCCCATTGTTAGGGCCTTCGTTGACAGAAGACCAGTATTATTGTCTGTTAAGCGCAGGTTCATCGCTAGCGACCCCTTGTCCGTTTCTTTTCGTCATTTCGGCGGTACAACTTCTGAGAAGGAGCAAATCATGATGGTTAAAAAGTTAATACATTACATTGTTTGGGCAAGTGTGCTACCCTTCATTGTTAAATACATCCTAATAGTTCATTGTTGGAATACACATATAACACAGGTCTCTATTTAACACGTTTAATAAACCGCCAGTTAATCTGGCCATTTTGAAATCCGGCCGGTGGTCCTGTCCCAAGGTGGCCGGATTTGAGGGTTTCTACTGTATTGATGAAACTTGTTATATGGCTTCATATGGTCAAAATTTTTTATTTTCAACAACTTCCCATGGCAGTAAACTTACATATACTCATTCGTATGGTGTTTATGGTTAAAATACAAAATATCAAATTCCTTTCCAAATTCACTGAGTTTAGCAGATCTGCTGCGATGAGGGTATTTACTTTTAGCAAATTTCCCAATAGGAACTGTAGCTCTTTTGAAGATCTTCAAAAAACATCTCACAGATTGTTCAGTTGGACCAACCACATAGTCACTGGACCTTAACTTAAACAATAATAAAAACTAAATATTTTTTTATGCAATTAAATTTGGTTTTAAGGTTTAACTAGCGAACATTACTCAGAGTCATATGACCAAAACTGTAAGTTTGTATAAATATTTTCCAAAAATATTATTTAAATTTTTTATAAGATCTGTTGTTTTGACATCAAACGCTCAAAATCAGGAAAATGCATAATTAAAAATGCTTTAAATATCACAAAAATATATATCGAGAGTTAGAGGTGAGAAATACAGTATAGCAATTAGTCTGCAGTAACAGTGTTTGTAACCTGCAGTACTCTATTGTCGAATAAAGACAAGCAAGGTCGAGCACTTAAGTGTGCTGCGTGTGCTTAACGCCGCTCAACTTAGTTCACCATGGTTCGCTTCTCCAGTGTCGTGCTCGCCTGCTTGCTCCATCTGCGGTCGGTTTTTGCACAAATCAAAGGATGCGAGCAGACCCAAGCATTCAGCATGAATCCACCCAGTGACCCAGTACATACTGCCATGAGGTTCTTCTATTCTGGTCCAAAGTTGGAGTATGTTGGTTTGTATTAATTTCTTTGGTGCTATTTTATAACTGCTTGTTATAAAGGGAGTGGTGAAATGAAACCTAGAGTTTCTTGAGTAGGCCTATTATCATCCGGAGTCTGTGTTGTGAGGCCCGACACATGAGCACATCTAAGATATACGCAATCTGGCAGATGTGAGGGGTTGTATGAGGGGTAAGCGTAATCATGCTGTTACTGAAATTAAATTGAAAAAGGATTTGGTAATGCCTAACTTCACTGCTTCACTGTTTGCCTAAGTGTTTCGAGATCAGTTCATACAGTGACAGCGATAGTGTATTTCATGAGTTCGCTGAGCGAGTTAAACCCAACTTTTGCTCCAGCATTTGCCCAAACAATTTGGCGATAGTGTACTTAAGGCATCATAAAACAATCAATTTTAACAAGTAACCATTAAACTATTTGAAGGAACTTGAAAAAAAAAATTATTTTGAATTTTTAAAACTTGTCATAATAGGTTACAGAGAAACCCATAAATACATTTACCATGTTATTCTTATGGAAACTCAACTCAAAACTGTAACTCACTTTCTTAATTAAACTAGGTTAAACTAGGAAGGGTTAAACCACAGATAACCGATAGATATCTGTAGGTTATCTGGGGTAACCTATATTTGCTTACAACACTCATATGTTGGCAAATTTACCTACCTACCTGCACGCTGTTGTGGGAAAAATAAAATAAATACCAAAACTTTATCAAATTCAGTATGTACCTCTAATGGGAAGGGGTTCCTTTACTATTTGTGGCCCATCATGGCTTCGGGATTTTATTTTATAGATAACAAAATATCTTTGAAGGGTAACAAAGTCTTCTTCTTAAGAATTCTATTGAAACATTGACGTTGTGTTAACGAAGCCCTGAAGGGATTTTGCAAAACCTTAGCTAGCACCTATTATTAAAGAGCACTGCCCACTTTAAATTTCAACCCGCTAGGATCTATGGCAATTTTGAGGTTCCGTGGGGCGGAGCTGTTAACAAAATTTGCAAAACCGTTTCATAATGAGCACCAATGAGAAAAATGAAAGTCCTTTACAAATGGTAACCCTGCAGTGCTGTAGGCCCTACAATTTTTGAGATCCATTGTTTCCTTGATTCACATTTAAAAATTGGCCACAAGGATAACATCATATTTTTTAAGCCTTTTGGGGTAGAATCATAAAGAACTTAAAAAAATATATTTTAAAAATCTTTTCTTAGTGAACACCTATCAGCAAAGAGTGACTATTACAAAAGAACACTATTTGGCCCATGCCAAATTTCAACTGCGTAAACTCTATAGTAATTTTGACATAAATTTTGAAGGCCTGTGGGGCGGAGCGGTGGAGCCCTGAAGGAATTTTGCAAAAGTGTTTCTTAGTGAGGACCTATGAACAAAAGAGAGTGTCATTTCAAATTTCAACCCCATAGGCCTCAAAGTAATTTTGAAGTCCTTTGGGGTGGAGCCCTTAAAAAGCTTTTCAAAAGCGTTTCTTAGTGAGCACCTTTGGGCAAAGTGGATCTCACATTACAAATGTCAACCCCTTACATCATCAAGTTTTTCAGATTAATTGTTTCCTAGATTTATATATATATATATATATATATATACATATATATATATATACATATATATATATATATATATATATATATATATATATATATATATAATGTATACAATATATTAAAATTGGCCTTATGAATAACGTTAGATCAAAATCAAAATTCTGTGCTGGGGAGCCCTGATGGAATGTTGCAAAACCTTTTCTTAGTGAGCACCTTTGAGTAAAGAAGTTCATGCCAAATTTCATCCCTCTATACCCTTTGGTTATTGAGATTCTCGGACTCATGAGTGGGTGATATTGACAAATATATAGTATATTTATGTACAACACGCCCATGGTAGCAAACCTTTATCCTTCGTTCGCCTATGGTGTCTATTGGGAAAAAACTGAACTCTGATCGAAAATAACTGAGTTTGCTGGTCTGTTGCTACATTTGTAATATCGTCACCGCATCAACCGTATGTACAATAATTGTGCAAGTGGGTGTAAATATTCATAAATTATAATACTGTATAAAAGATAGGTTTGGTGACTAAAGATGGGTTATGAATGACCTCAAACTAAAAGTGAAAATTTACATCTGTAGGATAAACAAAACAATTTTGGTAGGCTTAAGTGTGTGAATATTCTTGAATGTTCTCTGGGTGATAGGCCTAATTATAAAAAAAAAAAAAATTGTTTTGTGTACATGGGGCAAGCAAACTTATTTGTACTATCCTAAATAATTAAAATACTGTAAAAATGTTTAAGACTAATCGTAATAAATGCATATAAAACAATGTGTATGACACAAATCCATTAAATTAAAAGTAACTACGAACTAAGTACTGCCTAACTAAGTATATAATGCAGTTATCTGCTTGCAATATTGAGCGGAGCAACTATTTTTTAAATCAATAATATCAAATGTTTTATAGGTAAATCAAGTGAGCTCGTTCGCTACGCTCACTCGCTGTCAGGGTTTAGCTCGTTCGTTGCGCTCACTCTCCATTTGGGTCACTTCGTTCGCTACGCTCACTCGCCGTCAATTTAGTTCTTTCGCTGCGCTCACTCACCTTTTGGGTCGGCTCATTCGCTGCACACACTCTTCGCCAGATTTAGGTTGTTCGCTGCGCTTGCTCGCCACAAGTTTGCAATACTCTAATAATTTTTTATTACGCAGGTTTGGTGCGATGTGGTATTATATGTTTACAAGATATTAAATGGTGCGTCGTCCAAAATATTGTGTGGAAGGTAAACAAACCACTAAAATAAACAAAACAACAATTTCACAAAACTACTGTATTCACAAACAGCTGATAGTAACAGTCTGCAGTTAAATTTGATCCTTATAACAACTGTATAATCAACACACAGTAAACAAACCAAATATATATCTCCTATTAAAATAACATGGTAACTTTAAAGGGCCGTAGGGCAGAACCCTTATGTCCGATTTGGACCATTTCAGATTTATACCTTCCCATAGAACATAGATGGTTACTACGAGCAAAATTTTGTGAGGATCACTTCAGTCGTTCAGGTGGAGTACGTGTAAATAAAAAGCCAGAGAGTGGTATAGGAGCTTCGCTAGCTCCGCTCAATTATAAGAAAAGTGAGTTTTTTATTTAGATATATATATATTTTTTATTACGAGTGATTTTAGTTGTTTTTGAAATTATTACAAAGTGGGATCAAACTTTTTGAATGTGACAATCCCTAATGCAAAATTTTTAATTTCTTCTTCGAATAGACGCTTACGGGAGGTACGAGCGAGCGTACGCCTAGTTACGTAAGCTATTTAAACAATGGTAAACCACTATAACAATGACATCCAATGTGTTTCCAGTAAAACTGATATCAGCCCCAGATAAAAATCTTTCATAACATTTATATTTATAACCTTAATCAATACCAAGAATTCAGTGGAAGTTACGACACATGTTGATGACATGTATGACAGAGGAGAAGCCAGTCAAGCGGTCGCTGACGTGTTTCCAACTAAACTGATATCCAACTTCATCTTCAGTTTTCGCAGAATTGTTTCGAATTTGTTTATACAATTGTTGTGCTCAAGTTTTATTTTCATTATAAATACAATTTTTATATAAATGTAGTTATCACTTTAAAATCAGATCCAGGTTATTTATTTTGACAGAAAAACTGTAAATGTTATGTAATATTTTTAACACGAATGATAATCTACGATAAATAATATTGCATATTAATGTAGTAGGTTAATTTAGTTTTCTATTTTTTTTGTTTATTTTTAAGCAGTTGATATTGAAATAACGGTTGACACTAAACACAGACAAACATATTATTTACTGGGAAAGGCGGATCAACATACTTAATATATATCAGTCTTTTTTATTATACCTTGAAAGTTATATTAACGCTTGCTTAGTAGAATATAAATTCCAAATTATTTTAATTTAATACATCATACTCGTTTAACGCATAGTTTATTATTTATTGGGAATATATTTCTTCATTTTCGAATTAATGTCAAAATGTTAGAAAACTGTCTACATATAAAATGATTCACATTTTGTCTTAAAATACTATGACGAATATTTTATATTTAGTGTCCTGTTGGTGAATACCAGTGTAAAATTTAAATCTACAAGAAAAAGCTTTATTCCATCTAAAACATAAAAATATATATTTCGATTTGTTCAAACCATCCAAGCTGACGACAATGTATACAACATTTTTTTATTAATACTCGTATTTGTTATTCTTGTTTCTGACAATTTGAAGCCAAGCATTCGCTGTGAACTTGTTCCGCGAAAAAAATCAACAAGTGTTTTTACCTCGTCCAACGGTTTGTATAATTAGGGCTCATAAATGCCAAAAATAAACTTTTCTATAGCCATCCCTCGAACAAGTTCGTGGTTATTCCAGTGCAAACACGGCTTAGAGCTTAAATTAAGATATGTTCCCTCATCGTTCGTTAATTCGAACGAAGTCATCTTCATAAGATTTTGAACTTTTGTCAACAGATACCCAAAAATGAATTAATTGATCTTCGCTACAGATATCGGATGGACATATTCGATGTTCGATTAATATAAAAAAAAAGTTCCGGCATCGACAGCATTCGGTGTTACAAAGTTACCGCTCCAACAGCAAGCTGCAGGACTTGCATCTCGTTAGCATTCAAGGCTGCAAGATGCAATTTCACGTCATCTTACCATACAAAAGTTCATCCTCCTTTGCAATCTTCCGCACCATCACCGCCAGGCTAGGGTAAAATTGCTATTAGTCGACAATTGCCGAGGAATGTTATTAAATCAATTTTCACCAAGCGTTCCTTGTAATTCGTCCAGCCCAACGTTGATTGAAATTGATCGAGAAAATGTGAAGATGTAATTGGGAATTTATGAGATAAGAGGAAATTTATGTACAACTAGATTGATCCTTGGAGGAGTAATGGAAATGGAAGCGTCAAACCTGTCATGATCTTTATTCATTTATGAGTTCATTGATACTAACACTAAATTGATGCGCACAATGACAGATTCAATTGTATTAATAGATATTTAAAATAATCGTTTAATGGAACCATCATCCTTTTTAGATTTCATAGATTTCTATGATTTGTCTAAAAATCTGAAACAATCAATCAGCCCTTTAAGTTATTTTTATTTTCATAAACCCTCTTATATTTTAAAATATTATTTATAGTTTTTACATTGTCTGGAAAGGTTATTTTAGCGAATTTACCATTATGGTTGTAGTCAAAGTAAGACCTATAGGCCAAGGATCATGTTATTTTTTCTTTTTTATGCCCCCCGAAGCCATAAAAACAGTTCGTTCAAATTTATGTAGTGCACTTGAAATTGATAACTTGATTATTAATAATTTTTAAAGTGCGATCTCTGATTTTGATCAGATTTGGTACAAGAAGCATGAATCAATCAGCATGATCTTCAACAATTTCGCATTCCAGAGTGGTCGAGTCATGGGAACCGTTTTTATGAAGTTTCAAAAGGGCCAGATATGGGTTTCAGCAGTTTTTATTATCTTTAAAAATTTATTATTGTAATTTTACCCCTTATAAAAAACTGAAAAAAGAACAATTCCATGTTTTCAATTTTTGAACTTAGACTGAAGTGGTTACGTATAAACAACCAAATTATGACCCACTTGTAATAATCATGGGAAATCAATAAAACAGTTAGTTTTGCTTATTTTTTGACATAGCTTAATAACATTTGACTTGTACCTTCACTATATTGGGGTTAACTTATATTTTCATACACTACACATATAATCTTAAATGTACACATCCACCTCGATGGTATCTATGTAGAAAATAATTAAAATACCTGAACTTAATAAATGTATATATTTTCGTCTATTACATATGAACTAGATTATTATTGAAATAACATTGAAAATTACCCATGGAACTTAGTTTACACTCCCATAGCAGCAAAACTGCACATTCAAACCTAAAAGTTTTTTTTGGTAATTTAAAAAAATCATATCATTATATTTCATAATAAAGAAGTACGTATGTCTGTCTTTTTTGTTCATGAAAAACTTAAGGGCATAAACCTAAAGAATTAATAAGGGGAGAAAACAAGTTTCACTTAATATAACTGTTACACACATAAAAAAACGAATAAGGGTAATTGTAACTTTTAATATTCTACATATTGAAGGGTGTAAAACGGATCAGGATTATAGAATTAAAACTATATATTATACAACTGTTCGTTTTTAAGGTAAAAGGAGTTCCAATGTAATAAACCCATAAAATTTTCGAACAAAAACCTACAATAAGAGTTTTTATTCTAATCTTAAGGTTTTCACTGGATATAAATTATTTTAAAACTAATTTGCTAGAATGACGCGTCATTTCAACCGAATTAAAAATCAACCGTTTTACATTAAATTAATAGCGATTAAAATTTAAATTAACAATAATAATTAGTGTTGCATGGTAAGAAAATAAACTATAATCAATTTGTTGCTTCATTACACAACTTATATTTTAGTAGCATCTAAATTTAAACAGGTGTTTAATAGGGAAGAGTTGGAAGTGTTGATTGAGTCGGAGGGGAGTTTGCCGAGCGTAAACAATAGTTTCCGAGGAGCGCTCGCGCCTAACTGTTTCCACATCCTCATTGTTCAGCGCTCGTCTCACAAAGCCAGTAGTAAATCTGCGGGTTTGTCGTCTCATGTTCACCACCCGTAACCGCGCCGGAGCCACGAACCTAGCTACATCGGCAATCGTGCCAATCCTTCGACGCAAAGTTATTTAATTTTAATTTTACTAAATAATTTTGTATTAACTAGCTAAACCGTATCAAACAAATGAAAAATAACGGGGCAGTTTGAAAATAAATTTACACTTTATATAATACACTATTTAAAAGTAATAAAAATAAATGGCTCTATATGCGAAAGGTGACGTTTCAACATTTTTCAACGAGTTATACAGGGTGACCTAAAACACGTTTCAGGACTTCGGTAATTGATAGCTTTTGCAAAAACAAAGAAAAATTACTTAAAACATATGTCCTAATATCCTTCGTTTAGACCGCTAGTCGCCATTTTGTTCTTTACAATAAATAATTTTTATTTCCGTAAAAATGACTTTGTATCTACATTTTGGATTTTGGAATCGCTATACAAAAAAGCGATTAATTTTGTTTTTGGCCCGAAGAAATCTGGCTGTAGGACAGTGCGCCAACTTCTATAAAAACTTTGACGAGGGTAAGTTTATGGACCCTCGTGGTGCGGACACTGCGCCAGCTTTCGAGAGAGGTCGGAGAGTCGAAGGGGAAGGAGGGGCGGGAGAACGCTACCCCCCAGCCTAGATCTGGTTCCAAGAATTTTCGACGCTTCGTTGCTCAGTCGAGCACAATAGCTGTATTTGGGATTCCACGTTGCCGCTTGGAGCTTGGTTTTCAATTACGAGTCTAGGCCTATTAAAAGTTCAATGGTGGATTTAAAAAACTTTGAAATGAAAATAAAATAACACATAACTAACCTTCTGTATATGAACAATTGTTTCATGTTCGTCAGTTAGGTCTAGAGAAAAATGGGTGTTACAGACGAAACCCTTTTAAGCCCCGTTTACACGCTCCAATTTATTTGCGCAAACCTGGTTTGCACAAACCAGGTTTGCGCAGATATCGTAGCGTGTAAACGGCAGATTTGCGCAAACGATTGGATTGGAGCGAGGTTGGAAGGTTTGTGGAAGTTTTCATCAACCTTGCGATCAGGTTGGAAGGTTGGAGCAACAGGTTGGAACGTGTAAACGGTCGTTCATGCCATTTTGCTCAAACCTTAACCTAAAATCAGTGTTCCCATGAATCAGTTCAGTGTGCGCTGTTATACCCTACCAAGTGACATGGCTGAGTCTCGTGAATTTTTAAGAGTTTGGAAAGTTCTAACTAAGTTTAGAAGTTCTACATAGCAATCTTCAGTCATCTTCAAGTAATTTCTTCAATCATTCAGTTCATCGCGCAATTCTCTTAAGAGCCTTGCGTGGAAAAATTTGCTTCGTTTTAGAAGCCAAGACCTACACCATTTACTCCTCGGTTTTCGTCTTTTCAGGGTCACTTCTCTTGCTAAACAAATAGCATACACCGACCACAACAACACCTCCCCCATGATGGCGATCACAGCAGGTACTGAAGTTTGCAAATCGGAAGGGAGGTTTGAGTTAAATATCGTAACGTCTAAACGGTCGCGCCAATTCAAACCTGGTTTGCACAAACTTGGTTTGTGCAAACCAGGTTTGCGCAAATATCGTAGCGAGTAAACGGGGCTTTAGAAATAAGTATATTATAAGATACCGTACAATTCACTGTAACATTTAAGAAAATTAGGATTCAACTTCCTGTCCGGATACAGCCGCATAAAAGCTGAAAAAGAAGTGATCCATATCCTTGCAAATCTCTAATATTCACAAAACCTTAGCCCCGGGTTCCGTGACTCATATCTGTGTCAACTTCCCCTATATTGTTTAGTCACGGGCACGGGGTACTTCTGAGAAACGCATTACACTGGGCCATCCGGCTCCTCTCCCAGCGTCGTCCTCTCTCTCCCCCAACCCCAACGCGGGTCTACCTGGCAACTGGCGCAGGCGCCGCGAGATGGATTTTGACATTTTTATGACCCCAACCGATAACGATGAGCTGGCGCAATGTCCGTTTCCCAAGAAATCTGAATCTTGTCGGGGTATGTTTTCGAAATTTAATCGTCTTACCTATTCCAGTTTATACTCTACGAAAGTCTCTCCTTTTACATTAGAAATAAACCCATGTTTAACTCCCAGTGCACTAGTCATTACCACTTCAGAAATACTTGTACGTTGGCTATCCCCAAACACAAAGCCACAAAAAAGAAGAAAAAACAACAAACAACAAACACTTTATAACGTAATTCAAGTATAAAATGCACTGCCTATGGAAATAAGGAAAGAATCCGACCGAAAACGACTCAAGAGTCATCTGCGAGCGCTCCTTCTCAGTAAAGAATATTCCTTAGTATACAGGACTTTCTAAATGATTAGACCAATTTTAGTCAGAATATTTATTTGTGTTTTTTATCCCGTAATGTACACTGAAATTATCAATGCTGAATGAACATCTGCTTACGACAGTAAATGTTCCTGATTCTTAATTCTATGTAAGAATCACATTTAAAAGAAATAAATTTTCCAACCAACCACTATGTGACTTTTAAGAACGATATTGGAATTAACAAACGTATAAAATTACGATTCTTAAACTCACCACTCAATTTCTGTTAGCTTCGCGAATGAATATTTTCCAAAGTTCTATTAGTTAAATAGATTTATAAGCTCAAAAACCACATCCTTTGCAATGGTACTATAATAATTTCATCACCAGTACCACCCAAGTTAGACCTAAGTTTGGTCTTTCTTAGAACAAAATAAATAAAATCATCCAACATAAAATTTTGAACTTAAGTAAGGAGTATTTAGGTTAATGTCAAACTCAAACACATCTTAATAATTAATAATTAATTAATAGGCAAGCATGTTTCTTTTCCTACTTTTTTATCAGGTTCTGTGGATCGTATTAGAAATCCGCTTGTACCGGTAAAAAGGTGTAGGCCTAGTCCTGTAGATGAGCAGCATCCCATTCTAATTCACATAGAACTATAGGGCTACCTACGCCCCACAGGCTTTCAAATCTCCAATGTTAATCTTATGGAGGAAGGAGAATTAATTTATAAATTAGACAGCTATTGTAAAAACAACCGCTAGAAAATTAGGAAGAACATATGTTACAGCTATAAAATGTTTTTTAACTTCTTGGGTCCAGATCAACTGAAATTTTGATCGAATTTCGAACAGGATGCGATCTCTAGTTTACATAAAGAGCCATTCACAAACAGTATAATTAGACGCGAAATGTACGCAATAATACCGTACTATGAGATTGCCCCCTGTTCGAAATTTGAACCAAATTTCACTTGATGAGGACCAGCAGTTATTTTTAAAATATTTTATAACTGAAATATCTTATTCCCGTTTTGATAGAAAATGTTATGATGACAGTTGTCTCAATATTCAATCATTTTTCCTTCTTCTGTAAGATTAACATTGAAACTTCGAAAGATTGTAGAACAGCCCTGTGGGACGATGTGCATTATAATGGGATTCTGCTCGTCTACAGGACACTCACTCCCTTATCAACAGTATGCACGGATTTCTCCAACAATGTACAAATAATGAGGAGAAAGGAATAATCATGCGTATAAATATATAAATTTACGTATTTTAGCATAAATAATAGACAATCGTTGTACTTCGTAGCTTAATTTCTATACACAAATTAATAAAATTTAATTTGACTTCTTTCCTTTAAGCCTACAATTATTTTGTATTTCCTATATATTTTTTTAAAATTTGTATTTCTCCGTTAAAGAATTTAGTTAAAATGTTATCAAACAAAACGTTGGTTTTATGTTCGTGCAAAAAACCCTCGGTTGATATTATTTTTTTCTGACAATAAAGTCTTGTTTTATAAATTGATTTAATCAGTTTTTTTTTTGTTTTTTTTTTTTGTTTTTTTTTTAACCAATATCAGTTTATTGCACAGATATTTATTTAGATAAATCAGTTTATTGCACATCAGATTTAAATACCATCGACTATAACTGTACCAACTACAAGGCCCTCACGGGTACAGTCAGTTCCAAACCAACCGGATCCGTCAACCGTACAAGTTTAGGGTCAGCGGCTGAGCTGCGACCTTGCAGATGACCCACTGACGCTGCGCTGCTGAGTCGTCTGCCGCACTCGCGCCAACGCACCGTCCCCCCCCTCTCTCTCTCTCTCTCTCTCTCTCTCTCTCTCTCTCTCTCTCTCTCTCTCTCTCTCTCTCTCGCACTCCTCCCTCTAATTATACACGCACGCTTCCTTACGTCATTGCCATTCACTTTCAACGGTCTACCACAACGAGGTGGCCTAGGACAGCGCTTCTTTCAAACCCCTTTCTGAATTAGTTATTGGCATTTATTTAATGTGAATTTTATGATAAATCTTTTTACTTTTCTGATTATTCTTCTAAGGCATGTGAGGTTGATTTCATTTAAGTAGAGTTAAAATTGAAGTAGATAGCCTTTAGTTTTTATTTGAAGAATGAAATTCCCCATAATTTGCCATTATATAGTAAATAATTAATGAAAATGAAATTACAGCCTGGAAAAATTGCGCATCAAAAACCTCAACGTTGTGTGTAAATAAAAATATTTTTCACATTGAATTTGAAGCTAGCTAACTGATCGAGTTTATTTAGTGACAAAGTACTATATGGCAAAACTGACTTAATAAAAACAATATGACACTTTAAACAGCCCTCTAAAGATTTAATAATTTTATTTGAACTGATTTTTTTTGTATTAATTAATCATGAAGATCAGTTCACTGATCTTCAACGGTTGTTACTGAGAACGTAGCAGTTCAACAACGTGTTTGTTCATTTAAACACAACTAATATAGAAATGAAAATCCAAAAGGTTAAACTTTAAAATTATGCTCATTTTTTAAGAAAAACTTCTTTGTTGGTTTCTTTAATAACTGGAGCGATAACAGTACGGATTGTATTCTAATCATTACATACCTGACTAAAACACAGGAATGAATTAACAGCAATGAATTAACTTCAAACAAACGTATTTAAGCTCTTACTTGGCTCAAACTTATTACCAAAAAACGCCTTTTAATTGCTTCCATACATGTATTTACAATTGAAAACAAGAGCCATCGATCGGAGTCTTTTAAATGAGAACCTATTACGCACAACGGTTTTAAAATAGTTTTATCAATTATTTAAAAGACTTCCACACTCAATACATCACCAATGGAAAAACGGTACCGATCATTAACAGTTGCAACGAACAAAAACTAATTGTCCTTTTACAATTTATCAAGAGACAATGGAAAAGAGTATTGTCGCATGCTCAGTACAATCCTATTGATGGCACGAGGCAACGACCCAGACGGATGGATCTTTAGTGGTGGTATTATTGTTTGGCACGGGCTTCAGAATGTACATGATACGTGCATGACTTCTTATCAGGTGTAACGGAACTTCTGGATATCGCCTTGGGCTTCTGGGCCCCCAACAATGCTTCTGGAGATCCCGCATTCAACTTATGACGAGGATGCGACAACACACACTTGCAAGTCACGGAGCGCCAGTCAGGTGTTATTGTTGTGACATTGTGTGCTGTTAACAAGCAAGCCTAAGGTGACTTGGGGCAACTTGCCCTGGGTGGAGTTTGTCTAAATTAATTAATAAGCACGTAGTATTGAGTCATGGTGGTTTGAGATGGATCGGTTTGAATATGTTTCAAGGGCAGAGCAGTAAATTAATAATTACAGTTACGCAGCTTTAAAGGCTTTTTACACATGCCGTGGAAAATATACCATAGAAGGTTGTATTAATTTTAGGTGGTTCATTTTGAGGATGTTTTAAGCCTAATTTAATCAATTTACAGTTGCATTACTGTTCACAGAGCTTTATTAATTTTATTGTTTTTCAATTACCATCGTACGACCATACATCGGAAATAATCACAATTTGTCAACTATTTAGTGGAAGTGGCAAAATAAATTGGTTTTTGTTCAACTACTAGATGTTTCCAACTTATAAGCAATTATCAAATTTGGGGTGGACTTTCAGTGAATGCTCAAACTCTATAGCACCGGTCTGTACATTGCGTTATCAAATACAGTCTTATAAAATATCATTACAAAACTTTGTAGTTAAAATGAAGTTAAATTAGATGTGAGCAAACAAACTGTGTATGTTTACTTCAAATATTTAAAACACAATGGAAGAAAGCGAAATATTATCACCTTTGCTTTGAAATACGATATCTGTTAGTGGTTCTGTACTGAGAGGTAGTTATTTTCCATATGAAAACATATAAAACGTAACATACTTTTAAATGATGGTTCACTGTCGGGTTTGTATTCACACCTTGAAGTGCGACGACATGTAAAGGCTAACGTGCTGATAATTGGTGAAAGGGTAAATCTGAATGTTCACCTTAAGGTTAATTTGGATGATTAGTTTTAGTTTTTACGAATTTAGTTACAGCCTTGGTTGAGACGATGAAAAATGTAGTTATCAATTTGCTGTACCTTCACTGGCCCATCAGATATGCAATTTAAATAAATAAATGAAAGACAGAACTGTTTATTTATAGACTACTTATCGTCTTTTAAGAATCCTTAATGCCTTTGGAAACAAATCTTGACCAACAGAAGACTGAAAATAAGAAATGCATTACTAAAAATAATATATAAATAAAATGAGACAAATAAATAGAGTAAATTACAATAAGTAAGTATATACGAAACATTATTGGTATTTTTCTGTATTCCGCTTTTAAGGGTTATTACTTTATCCGAAAACACTGAATTGCAATTTACTTCATAAAACTAGAAACTTATTAAATTTAAGCTTTGTTTGTTTTAATTTTTTTAATGGTTCCAACTGACTGTACTGTAGGGACTGTAGGGTTAACTATTATTTTGCTGTTACGCCAAACTATATTAAATATTTTTATAAAACCCTTAACAAACAAATTTACAAAAATGACTGATTTAAAAATAATGATGGATACATTATAAGCTTAAATAAATAAGTAATGTTGTTACAAAGTATAACCAAGAAAAGCCAGGAGCAGAATTAATATGTGAAGCTGAATCGCTGCCACCAGTGAGATGTGAGCTGGTAGTTGAAAAGTGATATATCGTGACAGTCTCACGTACACACAGACACACATACACACAGAGACACATAGAATACTCGCTCTCACTCACACATATGACAGACAATTACCAGTCACGTTATCGTGATGCTGCATCTTACATAACCTCATACAACCCACTCATGCACTTTCTAGGGCGTGTGCCCACTCAAAAATTGACATTAGAAAGAAGCACTTTCTTTTCTGGAAGCACTAGCTACTGTGGTTTCCAAAAATACAATGTTCTAGAAGTAACAAACTAAGTTGTCTCAATGCTAAATTGCTTAAGATTTCTGGGTTGATTTTGAAATGTCAAAAACCAAATTTTAAACTCCATCTACACGCGAAACACTAGTTTTTGATTACACTTTGGTATTTGGTGTTGCACAAGGGAAAGGAAAGTATGAATCAACGTATGTGTTAGCTATGAAAGGCTATTGTATATGTATCACCTTTTGACCTACAATGTACAACACATTGCCATTGTCTTTACAAGGAAGATGTTTGATTCTTTAGTAAGCCATTGTTGAAACTGCATGCTGTAGAACAACACACGTGGTGCGTTAGGAATTCTAAGAGGAGATGTGAGAAAGGTAAGGTGGATTTATAAAAATGTGGTATTGAAGTTTGAGGAAATGTAAAAGAATATAAATAATATCACCCTATATAAATTTAACAACGTTATTTAGATTTTTAATAACGCTATTATTTAGCAAAATTTAAATACTACGCAGTATGTGTAGGTGCCATTAAAATTTGTAACTGGCTTTATTTAATCAGATTTTAAATATAAAAATTAAATTAACATTTTAAAAATTTTGTCTAGTTTAGAAAATATCTCCAAACTTTTCCATAAGTATTTGAAAAATATTAATACGATTTTCAATAGCCAATAAGTTGAATAAAAACCTAAGAAATATTTGACATTAGAGACTCCACGTTATAAAAGTGAATTCCTGACTTGATTTAATATAAAAATCCTAGAAAATATTCCACGCGGAAAAAGTTGGTTTGAAAGTTTACAAATAAATCGTAGGACAAAAAAAATATTATTATTTTTCTACGTAGATTTGCCAGTTGTAACACAATACAATGACCAACAAAATGTCCTTAAACTAAGCATTAACAAAGATTTATATACCTTACAATGCATACCTTTACGTTTAAAAATGTTAGTTTTACTACCGATTCTCTCAAGGATTAATTATCTCTTCAACAGCAACTAAACCTCTTCCTTATCTCATGATATTAAATCAGCAGGAAAATCCGACCCTTATGGCTGATATAAGGCGATGACTTTCACACAAGCGGAATCCAACTATAGGTCATGGTTGCTTCTAATACCGAATGATAATCGGAACCGGGAACAATAGGTAACGGCTTTATTAAACGAGATTATCGTCGATAACTTTAAAGATAACCGTGACGAAGTCCAACGCACGATGCGACCAAATAGAATAGGAGTGGCGCGTGCCATCGTGAATTACCGTTTACTGATATTTTCACCTTCGGAGTGAATTATACTTAATAACTAAATCAGCTAGATACTGGCGTATCAGTGAATATTTTTAGATGAGGATGTATCCAACTAGATGATTTAATGCATTTCTCCTCTGAAACCGAGTGGTTCTTATTATTTAGATCTAAAATGTAGGCTTACATAGCAATGAAAATACTTGCATATAACTATTACTAAAACCTTCTTTTTCAAACGTAATATTATACAACCTTGAACTAGGTATTTGATTAACTTTAATGATATACTCTTACAGTAGAAGTAACACACACTGAATTAAACAATTTTGGGTTTTTATTTTTGTAAATAAGATAGATTAGTACCTACAGAGCTTGCCTTCTAGATCGAATGTTGCCGGTCCGATCCCGAAAAGCTAGATTAGCTTAGCTTTTTTAAAGTTCGATTTATTACCCAACTGCCATTGGTAATAGCCTTGTCTAAAGAATCAGCTGGTCATAGACAGTAACAAAGCTACACAAAGCATCACACCCATTCTATACGTATTCTCTATACATATTAGCCTTAATTATTAAAATACAGTTTAGTGTTTCGAAGAAAAGTACAATTTAACGTCAAAACAGTAAAAAAGGTTTAATACTTTAACATTTGTACGAGCTAGAGTTGGTCAGCTTATCAAAGTGTACACAAACGGTAAGATGGTTCTTCCCCACAGGTGTAAGACGATGTCTTATAATGATTTCGCTTTGGCAAAAAAAGAGAAACAATGTAAACAATCCAAAAAAACACCATGGGGCTGACATTGATTTATAGCAAGGCCATTCATTACTAATCATTAATAATATGCATTACAATATTTTTCGTGTGGTTTTATTATTGTTATCTGTTAAAATATCATTTTTAATATTGTTTGAAAACTTCAAATACTTAATAATGCTTCTTTCATTGATTTATTAGTTTGTACATTTTAAACGTGATCGTGACGCTCATTACTAATCACTATACACTTATTGTGAACCTCTTTGTTTCACTCATCAATAAACATAGCTCAAGTACTCTATATTCACTCTCAGATGCAAATCTATATGAAGTCTTTAATGCTATGAAAATCATGTTTTTTTTTGTAATAGATATCCTGACATGTTGCTCAAACTGAAGTACTTGTGTTTGGGTTCCTTTCGTAGGAAATGTTTACCGAAATAAATATGTATTAGCTGTATTTCATTTGAGCTGATTTTCAGTCCTAAATTGTATTTCGGAAAATACACTCTTTTATTAAAATGTAACATTTTTATCGAGATTGAGCTAACTTTTAATCACTGTTTTACTGTAGTCAACTATAACTACTCGGATTTCATTCCAAAGTTTGCCATATAGATCCTGAGAAAAGTTATTAGCTTTTTAAAGATTCAATATTGCACCCAGCAGCCTTTGTTCAACACTCCTAAAAAATAATCTGCTGGTCTTTGTCAGTAACAAAGTCACAAATGTACTGTAATCATCTGGTTATATATATAAGTTGAATAGGTAACTTAAAAACTGTAAAAATAATTTAACACTAATACTGATCAATATAGTTCAAGTATTTACTGCCTCAAATTTTCATTCGTGTGTTATAAAATGTGTATAAAACATTTTAATGTGTATAAAACATTATTATGTTATTAACATATTATTATTTAATTGTGTATAAAACATAAAATGTTAACATTTCAATGTGTATAAAACATTGCCATGAAAATTATAGTGTCGAAGTATTTAATCTAACAGTTCATAAACGTTATCTCAAGAGAATCATTACTAAAACATGTCGTCAAGCGCAAATGTTAAGGGTGCTTTCGCTCAAGGTCCTCTTTGATTTTATCTCTATCATAAACGTCAAGACACCGCCTGTCTCTGTCTCTGTCTCTCTCATCTTCGCCGCTCAGTATGGCTGTGAATCATTATCTACACTGTGCGAGGGATTTTACCACTCGCTTAAACTAATGAAAATAAATATATTGCATTTTACATATGATAAAATGCAGTATACTACAATAATCTAAAATGCATGCCATGTTCCGGTTAAAATATCTGACACAACTTGTTGTAGGAACAGACGTAGGTGAAATGGTAAATTCTACGATTAATATTAGGTATGGACAGATAACAAGTTATATAGTTACTGTCAATGGTTTTTAAATCAAAGTTAGTAAAATAAGGTATCTTGGATAAAAAATTTTTTAAGTGAAAATGTTAAGATAAAAAGTAAACTACTTTTATATGATAAATTTTCAGTTTGTTGTAATTTGTACACTTTATTAAGTGACCGAAAATAAAGAAGCTTAAAACCTAATAGTGTAGTGTTATTTCTATATTGGAATTTTGCTGAAACGAATCTAGTCAGAAATTCTGTTTGAAGTTGTGACATATTGAATTGACTATTAAAACATTTCTGTTTCTGTTTTTGTTACTTATTTATTAATTTATTTATTATGACTTCTTTTGGTTATTCAATGAATATTTTCATTTTAACTAAGCTTACTATATATATGTGTGTGTGTAGATATTTTACTGTAAATTCATGTGTATGGTTTTAAAGTATTAGTTTTAACGAAGTTCGCATGGATAACTAACTTCTTGATGTTCTAAGCTTGAAAATTAGAGGCCCGAAACCTTTGGTAGCAAGTAACCAAGCAAGGATCACTTGACAGTGCACAGGTATTTAAAAATTTTATTGCATTTTTTAGTTTACGATACCATGGCAATCTTATGGTTGAAAAACGTAATTGCTTCAATAATAAACATTACTCATAAAGAAGTTAATTAAGAATATTATTAATTTAGTTCCGTTGCTTCTTACGATGCGCCGAAAGAAAAATTCTATGTGAAATCTTCCACTAGTATATTTTTTCATCCACATAAATTTTAATAAGTAGGCCCTACATAGATACCAACTTTTTTGGTTATGTATATATGTTACGTTAGAAAAAAAGCCCAAAAATTCCAAAAAACGTGACAATAACAAATGTGTACAGATTTGCCAGATATGGGAACAGGTGTCGAATAGGACAAAGAAGTCGACGAATGCAAAGCAGTTGGTTATAAATGGTTCAAGTTTAATTGAAAAAGTTGCAGGTGGGATTTTGTCGACAATAAATCCAGTGTTACGTCACTTTCACTTGTTGGTTCCACCTGTTTTTTATCATTGTATAACTAGTGAGAACCTATATTTGGATGTATTTGTAAAGTTCGAAACTGCCTAATGCTTAGTTTTGTATTAAATATTGGATAGAGACAGTTGCTAAAGAACTTTCAATCATCTTTATTTTGTTATTTTAAAAATATTACAAAAAATCGATGTTCATGCACAAATTGTATTACAAAGGCTGAATACAATATTTTCATTTATATCTTTGTCTAAGACCAAGTTTCTAGCACCAATTTGGTAAAGCGTTGTAAAAATAAAGTAATAAATATATTTCAGACTATGGCCCATTCAAAAAATTCCATTAACAATTGATCTAATCTTCGCTTTTGCTCATAGTATATCACAATACTTAATATTAAGTAGATAAAGAAACTAAAACACGAATCGTAACTTAACTATCAGGTGAATTAATTGCGTGATTTCTATAATGACCCTACTTTCGTCAAATTCAAAGTTTTCAATTGGTCTGTAACTTGTTTCAAGAAGGGACTCCTGTATCATAATAACTCTGGCAACTGGTAGTAAATACATTAAGTAACTGGTTTGAATTTTTAATAATATACTCTTTATAATGTTACATGTAATATTGTTATTGTTTTTTTGCAATAATCGCAGAAAATATGTATTATTATTTTTTTTACTTTAGGTGATTATATAATATAAATAATAAAACAGCATTATAACTATAATTATTTTCCTGATCTTTTCGCTATATCATGTTGTGATAACTTTGAGCATTATTTGTAATTTTGGTTCTGGATTGGTTTGTTTTATTGAGCATTTCTTTCAACACGCAACCCATGGTTAAAAATCAAATTACAAGCACTATCTATGATGCATCATGTTTTTATCAATTTATTATAACTATTTAATGGATTTAGTTTTATTTCTTATTCCATTTTGGTGATTAAAAAGACCACTTTTAACCTTTATTCACCGATAAACTGGATATTAAATTCCCAGTTAAATTTTTAATAGCTTTAGTTGTTCCACTTATTATATTTGCTATGTTCGTTTCAAGCTCTTCAATATTTTTCAGATTATTTCATATGCCTTGTTCTTTACATATCCCAAACTGAATCAAAAGATGATAGCTTAAATCTAAAAAGTTCTTGGGCAAGGGTATATTACTCTTTAAATTAGTCTATCGCCAAAAACTTAAATTGCAAGATGGAACTTCAAGATTTCTAGATTTAAGGTATTTTTTTCCTTGTAATTTCCTTCGGCGATATGAGAACCTTAAGCCATATGAAAATAACCAACAAAATATTGAAGAAATCTATAGCAATACAATAAATTTATCAAGTAAGAACAAGAGTCACTTTCAAATTATAATAATTAATATTTCTTATAATAATTATTGTCAACTTCAATATTTGTTCAAATAATTTTTTTTATGCTCAACATTATTTATCAACATAATGATCTAACTCAAGTTGTATAACTATTATGGTTTGAAGAGATGAAGAAGAAAATATTTCAGTAACCAAAATTTACGAAGTGATAAAATACTGATAAATATTTACTGTTGGAAAAGGTTATATCTTTAAACCTTATTTTGCTTGAATTTGCAATACCTTATCACAATTTCAAATGTAACAAATTAATATAGAACAAGATTTGTAATAAGGTTTATTTCATTTCTTCTCCACTACAAATAGTAATCTCAAGTTTATACAGGCAGCGACCAGCCTTTTCCTTCGTGGCATTGTGCCAGTTGCATTTTTTCCACATGAGTTACATTTCTTAGGTTCATTTACACTCCCTTGTCTCCAGTTGGCATCTTTTATGCAGCTTTCCAGTGCACTCGACTATCTGGGTTAGAACAACTGTGCAGACCTGACATAGATACGATGGACGTCATTATTTTGGCAGAATAAAGTAATATGTACTGTACTTTGAAAATATGGAGTAAACAAATCATAAACAATCTGGTTACACAAAAAAGGTTTTAGTATTAACGATGACAAATAGGTATTGTTTTGACCGTTAAATTATACAAAATATCTTAATAGTTATAAAAAGTAACGTTAAGTTGGTTAGCTTGAAAATAAATCTTGAATAAAGATTTGGCAATGGGAAAGGGGTGTTTTGCTAGAACAATGGTTTTCATACTGAATTTAATTCTGTTTTAGAGATTCCAAAGTAGACCTTCACTTCTCATACACAATTAATTAAAATAATTAACTGCTTTCCTTAAGAGCCTTGTTAGTAATCTATAAACAGGTTGTCATATATACTGTATCACGGGTAGAACGTCCTTATCGTAGCTCTCACCCTGACGTCTTTGTTGAAAAACATTTTCAGCAAATGCTTATATAAGCAAAATTACCACGTTTTGTGTTAAGTTACAACTCGTAATAGCTCATTGCTTTTGAAGATATTTGACTAGACAAAATATGCTATATACTCAATTCATATAACGATAAAGAAAGTTATATGTATTTTAATACTTATCTTAATAACATAACTGTTATTTAGTAACTTTCCGTATACGGCAAGGTACCTAACTGTTTATCGAGTAAATTAGTGGAATAGATGTACCCACATCACTGAGCGGTCCCCAGGTGACCTTGCCACACCAGACTGTGTGTGTGTGTACCTTACTTGTTGGCAGGGCCTTCAAACACCGTCGCTGAACTACCGCAAACTAGCGACAACACTTCCTCAACGAAATTCCTCTCTGGCTGATCACGTTTAGGTTTCATTGGTCATTTTTTTAATAGATAACATATTGACCCGGGATTATTTGTAATTTTTACGCGTTGTATCTGAAAATTGCCAAAATATCATCGCATTAGAGTGTAGCTGAATTTTTGACAAACAAAAGCAATTCAAACTAATACGTTATAATGAAATAAGTTATTATAATATTCAAATTATTATTTCTTTGACAGCGTTATATTTTATTAATATAAAAACGTATACGGTTTTAATATTCATTAAGGTACCGTATTGAAAAATATATAATATATGACTTAATGCGTAACTTGTTTTAACCTGTAATACCGTTTTGACAGCGACGCTTAGAAGTTTATCAAAATTTTGCAATAGACAGAAAAGTTGACAGTAAATTTGAATAACGAATGAATACCAAACGTGTAAGGATCAGACAACAACTAACATAGTTATTGAGATTTTCCTGCAAACTAACATTAACTTTCCATTATAATTAATGAAAATTTAGGTTATTTTAGTAGAAAAACATTAAAAACTCCATTAGTTGTTGTCTGATCATGTAAAATTTTTTAAGTATTTGTTAAATATTATCTTTTGTCTGATTCTTCAAATTTTGATAAAATATAAGCGCTTTTGTAATATTTGAGATGTTGTACCGAGAATAAAATTTCAGATCAATACTAGAAAATTATTGGGATAAATAACAGTATATAACATTTTTTATCAACACTTTCAAAAAATTCTCAGCTAGGATTCTCATTCGCATTTAGGCCAAAGGACTCACAGTCTTTACATTATGACATGACCAAGGTCTTCCGCCAATTTTATAATCCCTTCAGTCTTGCGAGTTTACTAACTATAAACATAGTTTCAAAGTCTGAAATGATTATTCTAATCTTTATATGTTTCCATAGCTTTTCATGTAGAAAATTAAGAATTTAAAGTACAGCATTCATGCCTAGCTGTATGTTCTGTAAATTGGTTATTTTATGCATTAGAAATAAATAATTAGAGCTAACGGTATATTCACAAATTCTACTGTTGACATCTGGTTTCCCAATAGGAATGCCAAATTCGCTGAAATAACTTTGGTTTAATATCCGTCTCATATTTGATATAAAATATTATTATGAAGATGGATAGTTTTTTTTTTTTAAATAAAATATTAGATTGGTCAAACTATTTGTCTTAAACATGGTTTTCTCCCAGTAGATATTGTGACAAAGTACCCTTGTGACAAAGTACCCCGGTCTACCCCATCGATATATACTTCTGGATCGCGCGCTGCCACTGCCGTTCACTAAAAATTGAAGGCGGTGGGTGGCAAAAGCGCTCCGCAGCGAATCACGATAGCATTGTAGCGTCACTTACGCCGTTGTTTACGTGGTGAAAAATAGTTTTAGGACATTTTCATTGTGTGTTATATTTCTTAACTACACGTCCAATTAGAATAATATTAATAACAGTCTCCAACAATAATGTAATATGTTTTAAAGCTTTTATTGTACATTCTAAAGATCTATTAATATACCCAATAGAAGTTTAACGTATTTAAAAAGCCAATTTGTTAGGATGAAATAAAACAACTATATAGGTTTAAAAATTAATTTATTACTGATAAACTCCTGCAAAAAGTAATAAAAAAGCTTAAAACACGCTCACAGGTTACAAAACAAAATAGTCGTTGTTAATTTTTTATCTTAATCCTAAATTATTCTTTTTCGTTTCCTCTGATGTTTTTCTTTTTGCTATGTGATGGGACAAAATCTTAAAAAATACTTTACAAATGTACTTAATCAGAATTATAACATGAGAACCTGTAAACTCATCATTAATTGAATGTGATTGAAAAACACTTTCCTTAAAATAGTTACAAACTCTTACAGTTAGTTTGAAGTTGTTTTCTTTACACTAAACTGAATTGAATTTTATTACGGAACTGAAAAAATTGTCTGTTTGATAAAATAATAAACTTTACATACAGTACCTTTACATTACAGTACCTTACTTTACATACAGTTATTATATTATTTGTTATTCCAAATATATATAATAACGAAAACGAAAGCATAATATTGATAATAGGCTACTAACTATTAGCATTAATAAAATCGTATGAACTACAGTTGCAGTTTAAAACAGTTTTGCTTGCAAAATAATGAAATAGGCATAAATAAAATAAAATAATTATATAGATGACAAAAAATATAATTATAAAACTCTAAGTTAAATTAGGCCCACTATGGGGGAACTATCGCGGCTACATGATGTCATAAAACCATTGACGATTGTAACCTACAGCATAATGCAAATATACCGTATCTAAGATGTAAAAAAATCTGTTTGTAACCTTAGAAGATAAGAACATAAATTCAAAACTGAAAGGAGAAGATAATAAACAAGTAGTGCCTAACACAATAAAATATACTTACCGATGAAAAGAATGTCGCTCCCTTTCTTCCATCTTGATACGAAATTAAACGCTGAACAACTTTTTACCATTAAACTGTTTTTGCAATGCTAATACTACACATCATAACACATGAAACAACTAGGTACGAGATACTAAAATATATTTGCAACATATAGCCTACAATTGAAAATGTGACAAAAACTAGACGAAAAAACCTAAAATAAGACTATAAATTCAGCTTGACCTGTCCGTTGTGAAGCCAACATAGAAATAACCGCGAAATGCAGCTTTCTTGGGAGATACCGCCTAAAATCAGCTGTTAATGTCATGGAGGCTTTGATCAGCTGATATACATTGGTTTCAGCAAGTTCTCCAGTGCCATCTTTAGTTCAAGGCCACGCAACACATATGACGCTTAGTACGATCTGGCGCTCCTGCCACCCAGCTCCTTCAATTCGCCCAAGATGCAACCGCAATACTCCGCTGTGCGTCGACCGCCGCTCCACACGGGCCTTATGGGCAGCGCGCGATTCAGTAGTATATATCGATGGTCTACCTAACTAACGAATCTGGTTTCTGGTTTGGTTCTATTGTGTTCAACTATTAACAAGGTTAAGAGCAAATTGTACAAAACCTAATTAATGTTTAGCAGTGATCCAATTAATATCTGCAAATTGAAAAAAATTTTACCATGAATGGATGAGTATAGCTTTATGATGAAACTATTTAAAGTGAAACGGCAAAAGAGTTCCACGTTTTATTGATATTGTCACAAGAAAAGCGTTTGAGCAAAGCGTTTGTGCAGTAATGAACCGCTGAAATTTTGATAAGAATAATAAAAAAAACGCGGATTGTAATCCCTGACGGATTAACCAACAAAACGAACAAAACGAACAAACGAACTGCTTAGGAATCACCAAGGACGTATCTCATCGATGTGCAGACTTCAATAATGAAAACGCTCTTTGCTAAATCTTGGGGGGGGGGGAATTGCAATATGATATGGAAGTTAAGATTATCACTGTAATGTTTTTTCCATAAGACACCTTTCTCTGGGCCGTGCGAGCGGTGCCTGGCATTTGACATTCAAGCCACGAATGCATAAGAATGTGTATAATACCTACCTCTCATCACTTGTATCAAATACATTAGTAGACTCTTCACCTTGCTCATAGTTGTATACAAAAGAACCAATCAAGATTCGTTAGTTACCATGTTTAAGAGGAATGGTTTGACTAATCGAATATTTTATTTATCTTAAAAACTATCCATCTTCGTAATAATACTTTATATGAAATATGAGACCGATATTAAACTAAAGTTATTTCAGCGAATTTGGCATTAATATTGGGCAACCAGAGGGAAAATCGTGAGTGTGATATTATAAAACAATGCCAATATAGAATAACGTGGTTTTGACCATTAGTGGTAGAGTCTTGCTAATAATGTTGCTTTTATATGAACCATATATAATATATATGTATGTTTTATCGTTAAAAGATACCCGGCAGTGTTATGCAATTGTTTAAATTTGCACGTTAAGATTAATAAAATATTTTTTATATTTTTTTTTTAAACATAAAGTTCATGAAACTAATCGTGCAAAACGTTTTTGTGTTCTTATATCAGTTTGCGAGTATGTTACTATTATATTTAAATTAGCATACGATTAGTAAGTAAGTTTCAATATGTTTTACATTAAGGTGTACAATTCTGTAACATCTAAGTTACTTGCAAATCAAATCATTTTTAAATAATAATATTAATAACCATTATATTAAAACCTTAAAGGGTTAAATAACTTTCTTCTCTCACAATATCGAGCCATTGTTTATTTAACAATTTTATACAGCTCTTTTAGGGATCTCAATAAATTTTTTAAGTTACCACGATTTCATATTATTAATGAAATGAGAGTACTAGTATAAATTAAATTCACTCTGAATAAGAATTCTACATAAAAACATTAAAACATTTTTATAACCTAACAATGCTACAACATTATGTATTGCAATCAATGTGTCAATCACTTGTACACTCTTGGTTAGAGGTACGGGTATTTCCAGGCTGAAATGCCAGGTCGTGTAATTATCCTTTGGAATGTTAATACGGGCTTATTGGTGTTGCGTTTTGAATCACACACCCACCATTATTGGCTGACACGGGGCATTGTAAAGTCGATGACACTATACCACCCTCGCGTTTAAACATAATCGCTGAAATGACTTTGGACATAACTATTGTCAAAAAAGTATAAGATTATAAATTTCCCCAATACATTGAAATGGTTTTATTTTTACAAACCAAAAAGCATAGTTTGCTGTATATGAATTTGAGCCATTTCAAATATCGACCAAAACAAGAAGCATTTTACACGAAATCATAAAGTGTTAGCAATCATCATCTGTGTCATGAAGTTCGGTTTCATATTCATTCTACTAATACTTATTAAAAATTTTAAAAACTGTATCAAACCATAAATCAAATGTTTCTTTGAAATGTTCCATTACTTTATCAAATGTTTTCTCTACACACTAAGAGACTAAACAGTAAGAAATCAACATAGACAAAAAGGATATACATATGTAGGAAATACAATTCAACGTTCCATGAAAAATGAAATATTTTCGTATTCTGATGTATTTTTGTAATATGATGGTATTTGAGGTATAGCGTTTATTTTTATATTTATATTTTAAATCATACGGAATAAAATAGTTCAATAAGTTTTAGTGGAGGTTTAAACTATAGTTTGAGCGTATAAACACCACGTAGAATGTATTTCTGTAATCCAGATTTTTTACTAAATGTCAGTGTTGTTTAAAAAGGAAGCCTTTGAATTAATATTACCCAAATCAAAATTATATTGTTTACTGTTTTACGAAAAAAAACAGATATTCTAAATTTAGTGTAGGTCTACGTTTATGAGACTAACAAACATGATAAGTATGATATGCTTAAGGATCACGAAAGGTAAACACAATGATAGGAAGGGAGGTATTTGCAAAATAAACTAAAAGCAGGAAATTAAACAAGTTAAGTCAAGGTGTACGGGGATCATACGTCAAAGTTCGGTTCCATGGGACTTAATATCAAACTTTTGATTAGTGTGAATAAATCTGCTATCTATTATACTAACAGGATGTTCTTTGCCATTTAAAACATTGTTTTATCAAATTTTAATTACACTGTGAGATAAATAACTTACGCTATTTACTTAATCTAGGGTGACTTTGTTTATGAATATACAAAAAATTAAAATCTTTAAAGTCCATAAATGAAGTATTTTAAGGTTAGGGCTTACCTTAAGCATTTATAAGAAATTAACCGAGCAGTCCATATTTGACCAATTAATTGGCATAAGTAAAATCTAGTTAAACCTTTAACAAAATATATGTTGTAAATTTTTGTGGTGTACAAAATTTTACTGGTATAATATAACTTGGTTTTTTGTGCAATGTCATATTAGTTACTTTTAATATAGCCACATAACGTTATCATCAAGACAACATTTTCACATTTATCTAAATAAAAATGATAAAAAAAACATGTTACATATCAAAATGTCTGATGGTAACTATCCAATTTATAAATCTAGTGTACAAAGCAAACGATTTCGTACGATCAAACATGCAATAAAGCAAACAATCAACTCACATTGGACTTCCGTACAAATAATCAATAAAGCTCACACATTATGTTACACTAGCGTATAGTATTCGCTAAAGCCTGGGGTTAACATTATACTCTTCACAACTACTTTGGTTATTTGACTAAAAACTTCACCGGTGGGGTACTTACTTAAACGGCATTTAGCACCAGGTAAACTTGATATACATTCCACATTGTAAACTCAAAATAGTTTAGATATTTAAGACATTTTTGTTCCTTAGCGCTTAAAAAAAAAAAAACTTTAACTTAATTTTTTAATTACAAAACTGTTTTATTACACATTCTATCACTTATAATTTTCATATTTAATTACTTGAACAGTTTGTAATAAGTAAAATATGTAATCAATAGACAGTGTTTAAAATAGGTATATATATAGCCTCTTAAAATATCATATATGATATTTCATACCCATGAGTATATTCACACAGTTAGGTTTACAATAAATTGATTAGGTGAATGACAAGTTTATTCATGCAAAGCTAAAACAGGAGCACATTATTCTCTGAGGACGCCCATTGTGGAGCAGGGTTCGGGTTTGTTATAATTAGATTCAAATTGAATACTCATACAACTTATAATGTACTCTTCCCCTGTGACTAACTGATCATTTAGCTTTGACATTTTTATCATTCAAGTTTTTACAAATTTAATATTAAAAACTGTGTTTGAAACAAATATTTATTTTTTGTGTATTAAAATTATTTTTTATATTAATATTATTAATAATATCCATGGCCTTTTTATATTAAAAACTTTAGAACTAAGTATTATAAAGTGACTGCACTTGAACCAAGAGGCGGAAGAGAATGATATTATACTTAATTCAGATGCATCATGGACATTGGTAGGATAACGATGTTTTCTATCTTTTTCTGTATTCCAGGTTAGATTCCTAAAGAGTAGAGGAGGTTTTTTAGTGGGTAAACCCGTTTTTAGGGGAGCCCCACACTACAGGCTGGCCACCTGTGTGCGTAATGCATTTTTCTGCCTCTCCCTCAGAAAAAAATCTTTTTCTGTTACAGTTCACCATAAACAACTAAGCAATAAAGCACATGACTTTTCAAGCTTTCGTATCTCGACAGTTGTAAACATTTATTTTAAATGGAAATAAATATTATATTTTAGTCAAGAGACTACCTAGAGCTATCTTTCCCTTAAACTGATACCATGTCAAGTTTATGCATTCCAGAAGGGTTTTTAATGAATAATTACAAATCCACAATTGAGTTTAAAAAACAGGGTTTGCCATATAATCTACTGAACAAAAGTCTTAGCTGACTCTGTGCCAAACCAAACATTTACATGAAACTAGAACAGTGGGTATCTTAACCTAAATACTGGATAAGCTTTCTTAATTGTTTCTTCGTGACTAATTTAAGATAGTTTCTTACACTAAAGCTCATAAAATACCATGGGTAATATTTTTTATGAAATACAATCATTTCAACTTGAATATTTTTATAGTCTTCTCTTTCAATATCCAAGTATCCTCCTCGTATTCTTGCCAACTTAACCATTCCCAATGCACATTCAATTCACGTGAGACATCCAGACTTCCGTGTGTGTGGCGTAGTTTACGTGCAAATCTGTAAAACAATAGACCCCGGCGTGTAGTGTATTCAAATCTATTCCGTCCCAATTCCTAATAAAATGTCAAGGTGTGGGGAGGGATGCCCGGACGAGACCACGGGGACGGCCAGGACCTTGGGATCTTGGGGTTTACCTTTACTTATGATTACAATGATCAACGGTTCGCGATTAAAGGGACGGGTTTTTACACAATTATGTTGTTAAGACAAGAATCATGGGTTGGCCTAACCTATGTTAGCATTTCAGACTGCTTTAGGTGCAACCTTTTTCAGCTTCGGTAATCACGATAATTACAGTTTGTAATGTCGTATCAATATTATTAAGTGTGACTCAGATAAGAAAAATAATGTAGAATGAAAGTAAGTGTTAGAAAGTCCATTTAAGACATTTACTAGCTCCAGTTTTTTACAACCTACAACGTAAAGTTGAAATTTCCAAACATATATTTATACTTATCTTTGATAAATTTTGTTATTTAAATTTATCACAACTATTTTAAGGACCTATTTAAAGGGCCCATTATTTTACGATGTCATGTTCTGTTTTGTACATATCTGGACACCTTTTTCTAATGAGCCCTTGTTATTCCACTTATTGCATTTTTGTTATATTCGTCTAAAATTTTCCAATATTTTGTGGGTTTTCATAGGTTTTTTCATAATTTTTACATGACTCTAGGGAAAATAATGTACAGGGCTTAAATGTAAGTAAAGATCTTCAATTAGGGCACGTGTCTCTTCCCATTATCCTATTGCCAAAAAAATTATTTTTATGAGAATTGTATCCTTTAAGATCTCCAGAGTTCAAGTCATATGGATAATTTACTTTGAGGATATGTAAAGAATAACATGTTGGCCTATGGAAAGAAAACGGATAATACTGAAGAACTTCGGACGTGTAACCAATGTAATAAGTGTAATTAGAGCCCTTAAAAATGTGTTTTGAAATTTACTTAATAGAACATCACGTATGGTCGTAACTTTAAACACCAAAACTAAACCAAATAGGCCTACAATCAAAATCATGTAAATAGTTGTGAAATATGCCATTAACAATAACATTTATCCTGAATATGCGTTTCGTTTGAACACTTCCATTTAAAATCGTGGGTTGGGTTTTGAAATAAACGCCCTTTATTATATTTTTAAATATTAAGAGGGTCCTTAAACGATAGTCTATAAATTTATATGTATACATGATATAAATCATGGCAATAATTTCCCAGATAACCAGGAACAGCCAAACAATTGTTTGTAATTTTAGATTCAAGAGAAAGTGTCACCAAAGTCGATTTAAAAGGACATGGACCTTCGCTGGCTTATTCCCTCAAGTCATGGGTTAGAGTGACAGCCGCAGATTACCAATTCCCAAGCCTCCAAACTAACTTTATTAGGCGTCACGTTACTTTCGGATTCAAGTCATGTTCACTAACAAATTAGTTTAATTATTTATTGAGATATATTGTGATTAATATATTTCAACTATTTGGGTATTTAATTGCATATTTGTTTGACCTATTGACATGTACATAATAATAATAATTATTATTATTTTAAGTAATAGAGGCAGAAAAAATCATTACGGGTACAGGGGGCCAACCTGTATTGTGGGACTCCCCTAAAAACGGGTATACCCACTAAAAAACCTCCTCTACTATTTAGGAATCTAGCCTGAAATTGTTTCTCGCATTATATCAGGCTAGGCCTAAATTAGTCTACGCCCATCTAGTCACTCCTTGACTAGCCGCACAGTCAGGGGGCATAGAACTATATACATTTACATGTTTATATTTCTATGTCAGGGGGTCTGAGCCTATTAGAGGTCCAGATCAGTCTTTTTTCTAAGCAGGATTACCCCGGACTTACTGTGACAATGTTCATTACTAGGTGCAATGATAGTATTAAATAATAATGTTTATTTTTAAACTTTCCAAGAATATATCAAAAATGTTACTCAAACCATAGTTACTTTTTGAGAAGAAATTTTAGGTTGATATTGTATGTAACATTTGATTTTTACTTGGCCGTAGAGACCACTATTGTTATAAGTTGTACCATTTCCTATCTGAACGCTGTTTGATTTACTTGTTAGTTACAGAAATGGAACCTCTTATCAGTCATACCCTTGGAGGCCCTATATTTTCTTATTTTCATCATCATTTTTCCTTTATGGTATAAATTTAAAAATAACTGGGTGAATCTAGAATTTTTTGTGTTTATTTTGTTTTAATAATTATTTTATGTATTATTTATAGTACCTAGTTAGTCTGACAAAGGGAAATGTACCATTTATATTAATTAATTATTTTAAGGAATCTTTTGCATTCTGTACATGTAAATTGAAAAATGCATTCTTATTCTTATTCATATTTTGCAAATATAAAATTTACTACAAAAATACAAATAAACAATAATGTTACTATTTAAATTATTTAATATTCGTACAACTGTCTACTTGGCATAGTTTTAGAGTAAATTTCGTTCGTTGCACTAGGATAAAAAAATAACTAGTTAACATTCAACGTTTCTTCAATTGTAAACACCAGACTAATAATGTATTCCGAGGACAACAGAATTAAGAACCTTGTTAATTTTGCGGTCACAAACACTGAATTATTCAGACCCATGTACAAATTCTGGGGGGAATTCACTGGAAGATGTTAGTTGCTCGGCGCATAGAAATTGTGGGCTTTGATCAGTTGTTGTTACTACAGAGAATACTGGATTGGCCAACAACGAAATTCAATAATGCAAAACACTACACAAACGTCTCCTACAGTTAAAATTTGTATAATAAACTTCAGGTAAACTACATATAAATAATGTTTAATAAATACACTTCATGTTTTACTGATAAAATTTTTTTTAACGAAAAAAATCGTGTAGTTTTAAAATTTTTATATTTATAACAGTTTGTTTAAACGTAGAGAGGATATGAAATAAATCACATCTTCTGTAATAGGTAATATTTTTAAGTTTTATTCAAGTAATAGAAATAAATACGATGTGAAGAAAAGAGATTTTCAAGGCTGCTCGGATTTCAATTAGGAAAACACCACAATACGGTATTGAAACGCCATTCAAGAGTGAAGTAGAGGCAATCTGAATCTGAAAGACCTATTAGATGCAAAATCCTGACTACAAGTCTTCAAAATTTATTTTATAAAGTGTGTTTTTTCTCTACATCCTTACATCGTTTTACCCTTATAAGTTTAAAAATAACTTTTAGGTCAGCCCAAAAGAAATCACTTGATCCTATCGCAAAAAATTATGTGTAGTAAAAAGCATATTGAAAAATCCATCACTTGTAAGAACTGTACTATAACACATTTCAATTCAATTTACGTAATTTATTTATTGGCAATTGGCAATGAATACAAATTAATATTAAACTATAAATAACCTTCAGTTTAAATACTTGGGTTTGTCTTTATCTAAACAGAAATAATAATATGGTAAAGGAATAACGCAATAGTGGATGAAAAAATAAAACCTTGATCCAAATGATTGATTTATTTAAGTGCTTTCTCCTGAGGCGGCTACAGCTCCATATTGCATTTTTTCCTTGTAGACTTATCTAATTATAAATTTGAAATTCGTGAAGAATGTATTGTTTATTTTACGCATTTCTCATCTCAGTGAATCAATTCAAATTAATCTTAAAATATTTTAAGGGTTTATTAATCTAAATAGTTTATTAAGTAATAAACCCCTGCCATTCATTATTTAAATGACCTTGAACTTGACCTGATAAGTCGTTCCGTTATCTCAAGGAAGAGGTAGCGAAGAGTAACCGGTTTCCTCACTCAAGGTCAACATAGTATCAGCTGGCCGACAATGGGAGGAGGGAAAAAGAAAGAAATTAATTTCACTCTCATTTATTGCCAGATAATGCAACTCTTCAGAACACAAATAAACATATATTGTTGATAAATAATACCTAAAACGATTGTAGTTAAAATAATAGACATAGTTGTAATCAAGAATATGTTGCACTCATTACTGATCTTCTTCCATTAATGCCTGGTATTAATATGTTAAAACAATGATGGAATTTAAATCATCGAATTATAATGTAAAAAAAAACACAATAAAAAACTTTACCACGAAGAATACCAATTTAGTTTATAAATCTAAAAATAGTTTGTTTCTATGCTAAGTAACCCTTTATCATGAAATATCCGAACTTACGAGTACATTGATAATTTGAAATATTCCAATGATTATTTTGGAATATAACAACATATCATTGGCCCTGTTTTTGTAATAATTATATGGAAATCTTTCTGCTCATGCTGTAACTTTAAATTATTTATTTATTTATTTTGGGTGTTACGCCAGTGGCATTTTTTAACGTTTTGAATGGGAACGGTCCAAATACCTGAATTGAATCTTGAAAAAAATTATTGACACTAGCCAAATTTATTTACAAGTTGTTTCGGGAGAAAATCTCTAACTGATATAGATAGTTTCAACTACCATATTACGTATGTTAAAAACTCATATAATATCGACAAATTAGGGCGTTTAAAATAAATATTCATGTTTTAATAGAATAATAATGTATTCTATTATAAAGGTAAGCATCAAAGGGTTCAATTGTTGGTTTTTAGTCCTTAAAAACTTCAAACAATAAAAAAAAAAAAACATTAAATTTGTTAGCAGATTTTAGTTCTGATATTAACATTTATGATTAAAGCCCTTCAATTTTAGGACTTCAGTACACATTTTTTTAGAAAACATTTGGGATTTTCTGTTCCAAACAGAACTATTATCATTAAAATTTTAATATGAGCCAAACAATAAAAATTATTTTGAAATGGGTTTATTTGTAAGTGGTTATTCTTAAGAGAGTAGTTCTAAACTTAAATATAATCTAAAGAGTGGGACGATGCAGAGTCGATGGAGTGAAGACAAGCCGTTATTGGTCAATTGGGACTTTTCTTTAAAGATAGCAACCCTCGGTAAGACGAATTTTTGTTATAACTGACAAAAGTATAGTTTTTATATAAAATCCCGAATAAATCCAAATTCATAAAAAATTCAAACATTTTATAAATTACTCTGTTTTAAATTACTTTACTACCAATGAAACCTCTGAACAAAACTCTTAGGTATAAATTCAACCATTAAAAAATGATGGCGAATCAAATTTCTTTAAAATTATTCTTAGCTCAGTGAAAGTAAAAGAATATTAAACTAGGGACGCCTTCCAATTCAAAGAGAAATCCAATATCTTATGTATAGACTTCATTTTTAACAAATTTTTATAACAATGGTTTTAGTATCAATCTCTTATAAATGATTTATTTCGGTTGATAACAAAAAAATTCAAAATTCTTCAAAAGTTATACTTAAAAAAATTACCAACCAGATATGCATCAGTATAAATCAGGTATAAATCAGGTTCCCAAATATGAAAACAAGTTAAGACACATTTGACTAATTACAGACGAATATATCATGCTGTATAAGCATGCCTGGATATTCTAGGAATCGATCTCGCATCCAGGTACGTAATCCTCAATATCCGTATGGAATTAGATGAAGTGGGTGGAAAATTACATCGAAATCAATATTCAAGATTAGAACATGCTCTATTTATAGTCTCACAATGACTTATCAAGGCATAACTTAGTTCAAAGTGTCAAGAACAATATGAAATAAATTCAGATATGCATAGAAATGGTTGAAATATAGAAAGAACTATAAAAATGTAGTGATGGAAGTTTTGAAAATCATATAAATAACAAAGCTTGACAAGAACAATAACAATTATTGATTCACCAATTAAATAGATTTAGGCATTTATTAAAATGTGGGAAATGTAAGTTTCTTGGCGTCGTTTGTTATAACCATTGGGGTTATTATTGTTATATTTTGGGTCTAATTGTATAATGACCTCCCCTGGGACAACAAAGTGCTGGGAGTCCATGCCTTTTAAAAATATTTAAGAACTTGTTTATAGATAAGTGAAAATGTAAATACTCTGTATAATCATATTGTAAATATTGATTGTACATAATAGTTTAGTTAATTTTAGTCTGACAAGAGTTATTCTGTAAAAAAGATATATGTACTGAGAAACGCTCACAAATAAAAGGCACTTAATTAATTATTATACTTTTGTTTGTTTATGGACTCATAAGGCTCAAGTTTTACACCTTGAGTAAACAAAATAGGTTCCAGTGATATAGGGGAATGGTGGAAAACACAAGTAATATATAGTATAAAATAGTATAGCTATAGATAAAGCATAAAATATTTCAGTAACACAACTTTTTTACTATGACAATTAACCTAGAAAACTAAAAATCGCATCAACGGACCTAATCTTATAGAGCATGAAAAGAAACTGAAGAAGAGGTTTTCGTCTATGATTGAATATTCTTAAATAATCATAAATATTATTAAATAAAATGAAATTAGAGAATTTAAAAATGAGAGTGGACCTCGAAAGAAAAATAAAATAGTTAATACATAACATATATATTATTTAACTCTTTTAAAACATGATTACAGGGTGTTATTGATTTTGAAAAGTACACAAATGGAAAGACGAATTCTCCATTTAGGTGTTTCTAAACGTAGTCAGGTACTCGAACGTGTTCTCACGTTTTGATAACCTCGTTAGCAGAAAACACCTGCCAATCCCCAGCGCTGGCTGCCACGGCCCACGCTGGGCAAGGCACATGTTCCATGGTGTAATTGGCATACAACTTATATAAATGATCAAACAGTTTATCAATTCTAAAGCTAAATATTGCATGAGTGCCCAATTTTAGCTTTTCTAGAGAACAAAAATCACATATTTAAGGCAAATTTGACATGTTATTGATTTTTTTACCCTTATGGGTACATTACATGGTTTTTATATGTAGCTAAGTTTTAAGACTATACTTTTTCTGTTTGTAGTAAGTATGGCACTTGTAGTGGGCAACAATTTAGATTCTTTGAACTAGTTTCTAAATATGGGCCGTTCTTGGTAGTGGCGCTAAATTTCAAAGTTAAAGTCAAATTTGTTACTTTTTTAAGGTTTAACCACCTTTAATAACTCAAACTTTCCTCAAATAATTCATTATTTTTTCAGACTCTAATACAATTAGATTTCAAAATCTCTTGATATTTCAAAGTTTCAGTGAATTGTATGGTTTTATTTGTTTATCGACCAAACACTGCTTCATAATAACCAACTTAAGCTTTAATTTTTAACATTTTTTTTACAACACAACATGTATCCATTTAATTTCTCTTCTGATCATCCGCTCTGATATTTATCACTCATTGTAGCACCGTCGACATAGCGGCGACCGCAGAAGGTCCCCGGTTGACCTTGACCTATTTGGATATCGAGTACCTCTTGTGTCTTTAATTGCTGACAGAATCTTCTGTATATGACTCACGGGGAGCATCTAAAATCGGCAACCATATTGATCAAATGCTGCTTACTGGATTTATTTGCTATGAATAACATCGATATCATTGTTATTTACTATTGCTTATTGTTAAAAGCATACGGTAAATGATTTTTATCGGATTTTGCATTTTTAGAGATGATTTTTATTTTTAATACCGGAGTTATTGGGATTTTTTTTCATAAAAACGTTGATTTTGCATTATAATTAAGGCAAATTAAGGCCATTTTAACAGAAAAATCACTGATGTCAGATCCTTACAAATTGGTAGAATTTGTTAGATAATTTTATTTGACAACTTTTTTGTACTTGTAAAATTTTTATAAAATTTACTGATTTTCAGATTTCTGAGTTTAAAAATTAAAATGGAGGCCATTTTAAAAAATAATATGCAGTGGAAAAAAATTAATTTTTATCCTGAAAACGTAAATTGGTGTGATAAAGATTCAAACCAAATATGATTTGAATACAACCATCCGTTACGGATATAAAAATTATTATTTGAAAAAAAGGGTGGCTAGCGGCTTAACGATGGATCTTAGACCCCTGTTTGTGTGATGTTTTTTCTTTTCTTGATGCTTGGAACAAATATACAAAAGGGCATCAGAGAGTTCCGGGACACCCTGGATATTACTTCACTTGGATCAAAGTATTAATTAATACTAGGGGGCCCATGCAGCGCAATGCGCTGCAATTATCAGAGTATTTGGTGATCAACCTTTGCTTCATTGTGATATACCAAGTTACTTAGAATAAAAATTAAATCATAGTAAAATCATATTACACCACATTGGCATTTCATTAATGAATGAGCCCACACTGTTACTATTTATTACAAACTAAATCCCCTTTGACTTACCTTTCCATCGCTTTAGATCATTTAAGTAAAGAAATCACAAAAACTAAAAAAGTGTATGCATATTTGTTGGTGTGGTCCATTTTAGTTTGATGTGGAATCTCTATTTTGGTTAATATTTTTATTCATAAAAAAAAATTTCAATAAGCTTCTTATCCAATTTGGAGGTAACAAACTTTTAAATAATGTCATTCCTTCTAAACAGCTGATTTAATGTGCACTCTGCATTAAATTTTAGCGAATTTCCCTATAGGGAATACGCTATTACGGTAGTAGCCATGGTAAGACCTAAGCCCAGGACCACTTTACTTTTTCATTTTGAGGTCCCCAGAAGCCAAAAACACCATTCGTTCATTTTCATATATATGTATATATATATATATCTATCTATATATCTATATATCTATATATCTATCTATATATCTATATATCTATGTGTCCGTGGTACTGATAACTTTTGAAGGGGACCTCCGATTTTGATGAAATTTGGTATGGAGGTGTAAGACCAGGTCTATTTTCATGAGTTCTCGAACCAGCATTGTCAGGTTATGGGAACGGGGTTTTATGGGGTTTCAAAGGGGTCAAAAATGGGTTTTTTGCATTTTTGGACCTTAATTTTTAAAATTCATCAATTTTAACTGAAACTATTTAAAAGAGCTTAAAAAAACAAACAATTTGGTATTTTGAATTTTTATCATAGCATAATTGGTTACGGAGCTAATCCAAAAATGTGTTTTCCATGTTATTCTTATGGGAAATCAAGAAAACCCTATATCTTGCTTATTTATTGACATAACTTAATAAAATTTGGTGTGTACATTATCTATATAAGGTTTAACTTATACTTGCTTACAAAACCCATATGGCGGCAAACCTACATACTCACCCCCATGGGGTTTATGGGGAAAATAAAAAATTGCCAGAGTTTGATACAATTTTGTGTTTACATTCACCAATTATTGATTAACTTAGATTTTCTAACAACAGCCAATGGCAGAAAACCTACATACTCGATCCTATGGTGTTTTTATGGGGAAAGTAAATAATCTGAAATTCCATTGGAAATTCGCTGAGTACGCAGGTCTGCTGCGACGGGGGTATTTTATAGTATCTCAGTAAAAAGATTATTAAATATACACCAACAACCAACAATTCATTTTCTTAGTCAACAGCATTTTGAAAACCCATAACCAAACAATTAATGTTCTATAATTCTTGTTATCTTTCCTTGTTGTTTTATGCCAATCTCATAACTCATAACAGCCACGTCTAAAATTCAGTTTCTAAACTTCAACTTTAAAATCACAGGAAAATGAATTTTTCTGGTGATAAGCTACTAAACTTTTTGTGCCAAAATACACATAAATACAAAGTCCAGGCAAAATCTAAACGCTACATATTGAGAAAAAGGTAAAACACACAGTTTGTTACACACAACAGACCCACCTCGTAATAAAGTGTGGAGTTGTGGTGGTATTTCAGTACCAGCAGTTCAATTGCTTCTATTCAGATTTCAACATGTGTTTTTATGTTTAACTATGAACAGCTGTTTTATTTGAAATTTAATAAAATTCCCCATGTTAATCTTATGGACCAAAAATGAACTTTAAGGGCTTCCCGTGGGCTTCATAATTAAAATATCAAAAATCTAAAACCTTATTGCAAAACTACGAAATGAGACCGTTCTTTTGACACCTCAAACTTTAAAATTGGTCCAGAAATAAAAGAGGAGTAGTGTTAACAAAAAAAGGGCATAACGTATTATATATATATATATATATATATATATATATATATATATATATATATATATGTATATATGTATGTGTCCCTAGACACGATAACTCTCGTAAAAATTGTCCAATCGACACCAAATTTGGTAGAGATGTGTAATCCTACGTTTATTCGGATGAGTTCGAAAACCAGACATATCGACCTACCGGAAGGGGTAGTTTTGGGGGGTTTTGTACCCCAAAAATGGGTTTTTTGCATTTTTCATATGTAAATTTTAAATATTTTAAATTTTTATTTTGACCATTGGATTTAGCTCAAAAAAACACACAATTTAGTATTTTGAAGCTTTGCTCTATCTCCATTGGTTACCGAGATATTACAAAGTCTAAAGACAGTACATTGTCTTTTAGGGCTCCAATGTTAATCTTATGGAGAATAAGGCTGTGTTAATATTTCACTTATTAACCAATATTTTTGGATGAAACTTGGTATTTAGCTTCATTTGGTTGAGATTCATCCATTTAAGGTAAAAAATCTTGGTTTTTGTACTTATCATTGCAGCAAACCTGCATACTCTTTTCCCATGTTAATCATATGGAGAATAGGCAAACTCTTTTATTTATGGACAGATATTGATGAAATTTACTTTATGTGTTTATATGATCGAAGTAAATTTTTTCTATGCTAAAAACCTACTTTTAGTGTCCCCCATGGCAGCATACCTGCATACTCTTTCCCTATATTTATCTTAAGGAGAATAGACATTTATTTTCCTATTTATGAGCACGTGATGAAATTTTGTTTAGAAGTTTAGCTGGTCAAAATTAACATTACTAATTTGGAAATTCGCTGAGTACGCAGGTCTGCTGCGACGGGGGGTATTAAGTCTCATATATTATGGTTGGTGTTTAAATATTGAGGATAGGGCAAAAATTGCCTCACAATATGAGGTGTGGCAGTCTGTTGTTCAGGTCCAAAGGTGGTGGAGAGCACAGAATGGAAGAAATGCATATCTTAATGCGAAGACAATAAATAATTTTCATAGTAAACTGTTTTAAAGTGGCAGTGTGAAAGACCAGAAGAGAAACGGTCCGGAAGGCGTAATTTTTAAAAACTTTGAAAAAATACTCTTAACCTCAGACCTCCAGAAACCAAATAATGTGCAGCAACTGTTTGATGAGGACTATGACATCCGAATGGAATTCTCTGAGGTATTAGCTTGGAAAGAAGAATCCCCGAACCTTTTGAATAACATTATATGGTCGGACGAAGCTGTCTTCCATGTTGGAGTCTTTGTAAACAGGCATAATTATCTTTGGTGGTCAGCAGAGAAATCGGGCACATCATTCTGCATTGAAAGAATCCAAGCAAGGCCTAAGCTTACAGTTTGGTGTGGGTTAACGGCTAATCGATTTATTGGACGCTTCATTTTTCGTGCTAAGATTATTAGTGAGAGGTATTTGACTATGTTACAGATATTCGTCTGGCCAGAGGTTTCCGTACGGCATTATTCATGGGAAGCCCATCATTAATGGGTTCGATGACATTATTTTCATGCAAGATGGGGTGACGCCACTGTATGCAAATATTGCCTGAGAGTGGCTTGATGCAACATTCACGGACAAACGGATTGGACGGGATGGTCCACATCACTGGCCTTCGCGTAGCCCCGACTTTACGCCATATTATTTCTTTTTGTGGGGATGGGCAAAAGAAGAGGTATACAAAAGGAATCCAAAGACACCACATGAACTGGATGGAAGTTTTAGATGTCCTAAAGTAACGTTTCAGAAGACTGTATTAGAAAATCTGTTGACAATGTACCTGTAACATTAGGAAAGTGTGTTGACAATGCAGGTGCATATGTTGAGGTTTGCCATGTTTCATAATAAATAGTATTCATCAATGTATAATTGTATCTTTTTTTCTTATTGATTGTCATATAAAAATAGGTAGTAATTTTTCAGCCTCCCTGTATAATAACGCCCTTAATATTTTTCACACTTTAATTTTTTACCAAACACCATGTATAACGCAGGAATGATATATTAAACTGTATGAATAAAACCATTTCTTAAGATTAATAAAATAAAATAAAGTAAACACTCCTTTTTTATCAAATTGTAAAATATAAATTACATTAAGTCGCCTGTTGCTAGCACGTATGCAATTAAGTGCTGCCTTTTGCTCTAGCTACGCCGTTAACTGTTAAACACCTTGTAATCAATTACCCCTTTTCACTACTAGAACAATACCTGAACATTTAATTATCTCGAAAATTAATTTTATTTGTTTAAGGCTGCGGGTTAACTTGCTATTGGTCATATCGACCCATGGCATAATTGATTGGGTATGTTTCTTTTGTCAATTTTCCACGGAGAATATTTAAATATAATTGACTAGCTAAGGATTAATGAGACCTCTCACGACATACTGATAACTTGAAATAAAAAAATATATATATATAGAGAATAATTCAGTCTATTTCAAACTTTTATTTCAAACTTATCTCAAAGAGTTTATTCCAAGAGGTAAGTGTCGATTAATAAAATAGCTTAGTACAAGTTTAATATAGTATTTATTTCACAAATAACTAAATAATGAAAATCTTGCAATTTAGAAAATATTTGGTTGAGGCAGGGATAAATATAAAGCGTAGATGTAAGATAGATTAACATCTTACTAGGGGGCCCGGGCAGCGCAATGCGCTGCATTTATCAAAGGTACCTGTTGATCAAACCTTGCTCCATAGTAATGAACCGAGTTACTTTGAATGAAAATTAAATTGTAGTGAAAATCAGATTACTCCATAATGGTATTTCATCAATCGATCTTCATAATAATACTCAAACTTCCCAATGTGATGGTGTTGAGATTTTGTGGTTGTTCTTTTATTTCCAAAATAGCTAGTTTTATGTGATGGTTCTGTTGGTGATTTGTCTTAGAGTCTCTGTCTAAAACTCCTATAAGATTTAGAATAAATTAACAATCCTATATACTCTTATACGAGCAATGTTTGCTTGTTTGCTTGCTTGCTTGCTTGCACAATTATCTCAAAAACGGCTCCGACGATTTCCTTCAAATTTAGGAATATGGGGGTTTTGGCCACCAGAAATCGATTGGAGCTGGTCCCATAGCTGGGAAAAATCCGGTTTTCGCGCTAGAGCCCTTCAAAGATCCCATGTTATCCTTATGGAAATTTTTTAACTGAACAAAAATCAGCTGATAACTGTAGATAAAATAAACCAATATGTTACATCTTTAACCTGTGGTTTTAGGAAAATCATACCAATGTGCAGCAAACCTTCCGCCTGGCGAGTGAGCGGAGCGAACGAGCTTTGTGTGAGAAACGAAAGTAATAATTTTACCGAGCTTAAGCTCGGTCCCCCTGGTACTAGATAGTTCATCACACAAGAAACGTAAATGCCAACAGAAGAAAAATAATATTTATGTCAACTATACCCGGTCCTGTATGAACTAATCAGCACTCACTGCGGCTGTTTTTCTTTTAGTAGTATGAGTTTGTAGTCGACATAATGAATAAGCCAACACTATTACTATTTATAACGTACTAAATCGTCTTTAACTTAGGTTTAGTTATATTTATTGTTTTATATTAATCTCTTTTCAGTTTTTTTAGTTATTACTTGTTTAGATCCCACGGCATTACAGAATTTAAACAAAGACTTCACAAAAATTAAGAAAATCTAGGCTACATCTTTGTTGGTGTGGCCCATTTTGATTTGATGTGGTATTCATATTTTGGTTAAAATTTCTCTTTATTCAAACCACTTATAAGCATGTTATCTTTGATGGTGGTAAAAAAATTTTTAATGTTGCCTCTTAAATATTTATTTTAATATGTGTACATTCTGCATTAAATTTGTTATAGTATCGTAGTTAACAGGTTAATTAATTTACACCAACAACCAACTATCCCTTTTTTTAGCTCACAGCAGTTTGAAAACCCATGCGCAAACATTAGGTGTTCTATTTTAATTATTTTTACTTTCGTTGTTGTTTCAATACCAATCTGATAATCCCATAGAACGTCATAAATTTCAATTTCCTGTCTTGTTTTTGTTCAGGAAAACCAACTTTTCTGGGTTTTGGGTTTAAGATACTAAACTTATTTTTGTGCCCAGATTAACATAAAAATAAAAAGTTCAATCAAAATCTATCAGCTATATTTTGGGGGAAAAAGGTAAAACACACAATTTGTTCCACACATAGACACTCCTTGTAATAAAGTATGGAATTTTGTTGATATTTCAGTACCATTAGTTAAATTACTTCTGTTCAGCTTGTTTTTAACATGTATTTGTTTGTTTTACTATCAACAGCTGTTTTATTTTGTAATTAATTCAATCTATATACAGTATTAATAGAGGCAAGCATGTTTCTTTTCCTCCTTTTTTCTCAGCTTGTGTGCATCGTAGGAGAAATCCGCGCATACCGTTAGAAAGGTATTGTGCTGTAGATGAGCAGAATCACGTTTTAATTCTCATCGGCCCACGGGGCTACGCCCTACAGGCTTTCAAAGTTTCTATGTTAATCTTATGGGAGAAGGATAACTGACTGAATCGTAAGACAGCTGTTGTTATAACAAATGCTAGCAAATAAGGAAGAACAGATGTTTCATCTATAAAACATTTTAAAATTAATTGGCTCAAGAACAACTGGATTTTTGGTCAGTTTTTGACCAGTGGGCGATCTCTAGTTGAAATTATTCCCCATGTTAATCTTATGGACGGAAAACGAATTTTAAGGACCTTCCGTGGGCTTTAGACTTAAAATATCAAAAATCTAAAACCTTCACGCAAAACTACGAGCTAAGACCATTCTTTTGACACCTCAAACGTTAAAATTGTTCAGGAATAACGGAGGAGTTTTGTTTACAAAAATCACCCCTCACGTATTAATATAAGAAATAATACCGTACTCAGAGCGAATTTCTTCATCACTCCTAAAAGCCTTAAAATGTTCTGTAAATTGTTGTTTGTATAAGACAGATAAATTTGATTTGTACAAAGTATTGTGTGTGTAATTAATATCTAATTGATTACACATAGAATTACGTAAGTTAATTACGTAGAGATTAGGTGTATGTACAAAATTATTTTACATGAATGTGTATAGCTAGATCTTCAAACCCAGGTACTACGGCTTGGAAGTTGGGTTTTGTAGATTAAATACCTAAATTATTCGTTTACTTATTTAATTTACAGGTAATAACCTAAAACTGCTGTCTTGTCTAACAATAACGAGTAGCCCGTCGATACTCGGTGGGTAGCTCCAGTCACATTGCGAAGGGAGCGCTAGACAAATGGTGTGAAACGTGTATAAAATGTATTTTTTCAAATGGCTATTTCCTACCAATTAATCAGCTGCTTTACATAACTTCATAACTTTAAAAAATCAAAACTTATTTAATGTTTACTAGAGATCGCCTCCTGATCGAAATTCGATCAAAATTTCAGTTGATCTGATCCCAAGAAGTTTAAAACATTTTATAGCTGAAACAAAATGTTCTTCTTGTTTTCCTAGCAATTGTTTATATAACAGCTGTCTGATGATTCAATCAATTATTCTTCCTCCATAAGATTAACATTGGAACTTTGAAAGCCTGTGGGGAGTAGCCCTATAATCCGAAGTGAATTAGAATGGGATTCTGCTCATCTACAAGACTATACCTTTCTAACGGTATGCGCGGATTTCCCCTACGATGCACAGGAGCTGAGAAAAAAGGAGGAAACGAAACATGCTTGCGTATTAATATATAGATTACGCCAACCATACAATTAAGTAGTTTATATAATATAACACTGTATTATTTCTTTCTTCTCGTTAAAATAATTGTAGGCCTACAGTGTAATTATATACGTGTTTAGGTACTGGTCATAATAAACCAAATACTTCTTAAATGTTTGATCTTTTAATGTATTTTTACAAATAACTCGTGTGTTTAGAATTAGCTGATGAAAGGTTGTAAAATAAATTATAAATAACATGTCGACGAAGTGTAAATGGAAATTATAAAAAGAAGATTGCAGTAGTTAGAGCTCGGAAGCATTTTAGTCATTATCATTATTTGTGCCTGCAGTTGCTCAAATGAAGAATCAATGACTTAAATATAGATGGGGGAAAAATTTACAGAAATAAACAAAAATATAATTCCTAAGTCGACAGTATGCCGATAAAACAAACATAGTGGAAACATAAGACGATACATGCTGTCTTTAACATATAGTTGAAGAAATCAAATTTTGTTTTACCCTTTTTTCAGAATAAAATGAACGGCATATTGAAATTCTACGTTGCAGCTTTGGCCTTTTTATGCAGCTCAGGTAAACGTGAAATTTTAACTCTAAAGCCACAAAGTAAAAATAATTTCAAATATAGTTATTATTACAAAATTATAAACAAAATACAGAATAGTTGAGTTATTCCAGCTTAATAATCTCTCAGTAAAACATGTCTATATTCAATGATATTGCTCTGAGGCTGTTTCAATCAGCTGTATATTTGTCTTTTTATGTTTGTTTATTTATTTATTTATTTTGATTATTGTTTATATGGCCTTCATCATAAAAAAACATAATCTCTCCGATATTTTTTTATGCTAAATAGATGTACTTTAATTTTTAGTTGTTTTACTAACCTTATCCTGCCAAATGATTACTATTATACTCACCTGGTATATGGGGAATTTCGCTGCAAGTAGGGCATTTTAACTACCATTTCTGTGCTCTTTGAACCTTTGAGAAAAAGTTGGCAGCACTGGATATCCTAGTCTTTGATATGAAATTTTTCTGTGCGATGCACGTGTTTTACTCGTAGCTACAAATGTGCAACCAAGATATTTTGTCTGGTAAATTGTTTGCGTTTACATTAACATAGAAAATATATTTCTGCTTCTATATTTAGTTTAAGTGTTGTATTGCATTCAAAAATTAGATAGTGATGTAAAATTTGAGTTTAAATAAAATATATACAAAAACTCCCACAAGTAAAATTTTACTAATTGGCTGGTCAAGACTCAAATTTCTATAGAATATATTGATATTTTATTTTTTCAGAGCAATATAAAAATTAAAATTACGTTGAAATCAAGAATAGTAAAATTTAACAGAGTAAAATCTATGTTTTAGTCACTGACCATGCATAGAATCTACATAACTCCGTCTGAAATCGACCGATTAAAAAAATTCCATCGTTTTAGCGAATTTCCCATAGGGAATAAGCTATTACCGTAGGTCTCATGGTAAGACCTAAGCCCGGGACCATGTTACTTTTTCGTTTTGAGGTGCCCAGTGACCAAAAATAATAGTCATTAAAATTTATATATATATATATATATGTATATATATATGTATATATGTATATATGTATATATATATATATATATATATATATATATATATATATATATATATGTGTGTGTCCCTAGACACGATAACTCTCGTAAAAATGGTCCGATCGACACCAAATTTGGTAGAGATGTGTAATCCTACGTTTATTCGGATGAGTTCGAAAACCAGATATATCGACCCACCGGAAGGGGTAGTTTTGGGTGGTTTTGTACCCCAAAAATGGGTTTTTCGCATTTTTAATATGTAAATTTTAAAAATTTTTAATTTTTATTTTGACCATTGGATTTAGCTAAAAAAAAACACACACAATTTAGTATTTTGAAGCTTTGCTCTATCTCCATTGGTTACCGAGATATTACAAAGTCTAAAGACAGTACATTGTCTTTTGGGGCTCCAATGTTAATCTTATGGAGAATAAGGATGTGTTAATATTTCACTTATAACCAATATTTTTGGATGAAACTTGGTATTTAGCTTCATTTGGTTGAGATTCATCCATTTAAGGTAAAAAATCTTAGTTTTTGTACTTATCATGGCAGCAAACCTGCATACTCTTTTCCCATGTTAATCATATGGAGAATAGGCAAGCTCTTTTATTTATGGATGTACTATATTTAGAAATGAAGAGTATTATATTTTGTTGAAATCACTTTAGAGATATTTTATTAATAACACTCTAAATTAATAACAATAAATATTTTTTCAAAAACATCTAACTAACAGTCATATGACAATTCCTATTTTATTGATCATATGATTAAAACTATTAGGTAACACCACATCCTTCCCTCACAAGTTAAGTCTTTGGGGAGGTTTTGCGTTCCTATGACTTCTTTCTCTTCCAGAAAAAACTTCACTATCCACTGAGGTATTAGTTATTGTTCTTCTGTAATCAGCATCATTAAATTCGGATAGATGGATTCTATTTCTCCTTAGTCTTGCGCCATTTTCTGTCTCCACAACATAAGATCGAGGACAACCATGTTTTAGTAGAACTTTTCCGGTAACTGCCTTATCTTTAATGTACACCAATTGCCCATCCGTCAACTCTTTCCTCTCCGTCGTACCATGTCTTTTGTCGTATTGAAATTTCCTTTTTTTTTCTTATGTTTTCTTCTTTTACCTTAAGGGTTTTGAAGTCAGGATTTTTCGGAACTAGATTAGCACAAGCAATTGGTATAACGCCTCTAAGCTTTCGACCCATTAAAAGTTCAGATGGAGAGTAGCCATTTTCAAGAGGAGTAGACCTGTAAATCAGGAGACCTTGTTGCAAGTCATTACATTTTACGATGATTTTCTTTGCCGTTGCAACCGCCGATTCAGACAATCCATTAGACTGTGGATAATTTGGGCTGCTGGTGGTTACCATAAATCCCCAATCCTTAGCAAAATCTTTAAATTCTAAGCTGTCAAAGGGAGGTCCATTGTCACATCTCAAAGTGTGAGGAACCCCGAATTGTGAAAACACCCTTTTAAGTATGTTGATCGACACACTTGCAGCTGTTGAGTTTGTTGGAACTACTTCCAAATATCTTGAGTAATAGTCTTGTATCACCAAATATGTCTGATTCTTAACCTTAGCAAAGTCACATCCAATTAGAGACCAAGGTAAGTTGGGAAAGGTTGTATTTAACAAAGGTTCTCTTTTCTGGGTTTGATGTACCATACATGTGTAACAGTCTGTTACCTTTCGTGCTATATCATTTGAAATACCTGGCCACCACACGGTATCTTGCGCAAGACTTCTGCATTTAGTTATACCCATGTGACCAGAGTGTAACTTGTCTAAAATCATTGGTTTCAGACTTAAAGGAATGACAATTCGGTTACCCATCATCAGCAAACCATCATTCCACGAAAGAGAGTCCCGAAATTTGTAATACGGAGTCAATTTAGGGTCAATTTTTCCATTATTAACCCATCCATTTTCAATTGCTTGCTTTATTAAATTTATCGTGCAATCTGTTTTGGAAGCGTTTTCAATTTGTTGGTGTAGAACATCAGTCACTGGTAGGTTCTTCTTACAACTTGATATTTCTTCCTCTAAAATTTCACAAGAAGAAATGTCAATGTTTTCCACTTTCAATCCTTGAATTCTTGAAAGCGTATCTGGCACAAAGAACTTTTTTCCTGATATGTGATTTATAACAAAGTCAAACGCCAGTAAACGAATACGAAAACGTAGAATGCGAGGTGAAAGAGTCTCTAAAAGCTTGCTGCCTAACAAAGAGACCAAAGGTTTGTGGTCAGTAAGAACTGTGAACTGCTTACCAGTAATATATAATGAGAGTCTTTCACATGCCCAAGTGACTGCAAGCGCTTCCTTTTCAATTTGAGCATAAGCCTGCTCAGTCGAAGTTAGCGCACGTGAAATATACATTACTGGATGGAACTTATCCCCCTGCTTTTGTTCCAAACATGCCCCCAGAGCAAAAGAACTCGCATCCGCAAGTACTCTAGTTTCGGCATTAGTATCGTACATAGAAAGAACAGGGGCTGATACTAGCACACGCTTCATATTGTCAAAAGCTTCCTGTTGCTGAGTTCCCCATACAAAATCAACCCCTTCTTTCAAAAGCTCCCGTAAAGGCTGAGATTTACTTGCAACATCCTTTACAAACTTTGTTAAATAATTATACATGCCGAAAAATCTTCGAAGCTCATGGATATTTTGTGGAGGAGGCAAATTCATAACTGCTTTCACTTTGTTCTGATCAGGCTTAATACTTCCGCTGCTTATTTCATGTCCCAAAAAAAATAACAGAACTTTTCTTGAACTCACATTTTTCTTTATTCAATGTTATATTGTTCTCACGAAGGCGGGTTAAAACGTTGTTCAGTCGAATGTCGTGCTCCTCCATTGTACGCCCATAGATCAGGATGTCGTCCATTAGATTAACACATCCATCTAGACCATTCAGAATCTCACAAAGCCGTCTCTGGAAATGCTCTGGAGCGGAGCATATCCCAAATGGCAAACGAGTGAAACGGTATCGGCCAAATGGTGTAAGGAATGTTGTTAGATGACGAGATTCTTCAGCTAGTGGAATTTGCCAAAACTCCATTCGAGCATCCAGCTTAGAAAAAACAACACCCCCTCTTATTTTTGCTAAACATTCATCAGTTGACGGCAATATTAATCTTTCTCTAACAACGTATGCATTAAGTTTTGTAAAATCCACACAAATACGTACGGATCCATCTTTCTTGGGTGCAATCACGATTGGAGAACACCATTCAGTACCTTCAGTAACTTTTTTAATGATGCCCAACTGTTCCATTTTTTCCACTTCAGTTTTCACTTTGTCAATTAAAGGCAAAGGAATGCGTCTAGGAGCAGCGACAGCATAGGGATGTGCCTCCGTTTTCATCTTTATAACATAAGGGCCTCCCTTTAAAACACCAGGATAGGGTGAAAATAATTCTGGACAGTCTATTGTTGACAATCTTAAAGGTTTACTATCCAAATCTTCATTGAAAGTAATCAAAGATAGAGCATTAATGGCACTACGGCCAAGTAGGGGTTGTTTAAGATCCCGTACTACATATAAATCTTCATTACATTCCCTTCCACGGAAATGTAAAGTGGATGAAAATTTTCCTAGGCAGTTTAAAGACATTTGACCAGCTGATTTAATACATCCATGAAATGTTTTTAAATTAAAATTGGGAAGTTTATTTCTCCAAATACTTTCTGGTATGCACGAAACATCAGCTCCCGTGTCAATTTTAAAAACTATAGGAACATCCACAATTTCCAAACACACTTCATAAGGTGGAATAATTGACAAATTTTGTACCGAAAACTCAACAGTACCAAGACAAGCTACGTCATCAATACTGGAATCTGATTTGCTGGGTTCGTCAACAATAAGTTCCTTCAATTCCTTCTTTTTTTAGTGCAACACCGCTCAAAGTGTCCCACAATGTTACAATATTTACATCTAGCTTTGAAACCCGGACAGTTTTCCTTCAAATGATAATTTGTGTCTCCACACCGAAAGCATTTGAAACTTTTGCTTGCCCTCCCCCCAGCAACAGCACCAATTTGCTTAGTTAAAACATTAAGGCTATTTGTAACTCCCCTTACAGTTTCTTGTTGAGTTTTTACAGATTCCCATAACTTTACCTTCTCGATTGCTTTATTCAGCGATAAATTCTGATCCATTTGCAACGATTCTGAAATTTTACCATCCCTAACCCCGACCACGATGCGATCGCGCAACATTTCATCCTTTAAAGGGCCAAAATCAGAAAATCTTACCAACTTATGCAAAGATGTCAGGTATGTCTCAAAAGATTCCCCCTCAAGCTGGTTTCTCTTATTAAAACGAGCCCTCTCATAAATAACATTGACTGATTTAGCAAAATAAATATTGAAATGTTTTACAACTTCCTCATAAGAAACATTCTCTAATTCAAATGAATCATAAATGTATTCTGCATCATCACCCATAGCCAGCAATAATGCACTGACCTGAGTAGTTTGTGGTTCATAGTTTAGCAGCGAAGTTAGTCTATACCGCTCAAACTTTCGAATCCATGAGGTCCACGTTGTTTCATTTTGTGAAAAAAACCTTTCAAAAGGTGGCGGGGTGTAAACATACCTCCCATGAGGCATGTCCACTGATGGTGAGGCTGTCGATTCAGTCCTTGAAGAGTAGTACTCAGCCTTCCTATTGGTATCATTGCCTTCAGATCCTGTATCAGAGTTTTCCACATTCTGTCTTCTCCTAGTCCTTCTGTTAGGCATGGTTAAATACTGACACCATGTACTATATTTAGAAATGAAGAGTATTATATTTTGTTGAAATCACTTTAGAGATATTTTATTAATAACACTCTAAATTAATAACAATAAATATTTTTTCAAAAACATCTAACTAACAGTCATATGACAATTCCTATTTTATTGATCATATGATTAAAACTATTAGGTAACACCACAATGGACAGATACTGATGAAACTTACTATACGGCTTTATATGGTCGAAATAAATTTTTTCTATGCTAAAAACCTACTTTTAGTGTCCCCCATGGCAGCATACCTGCATACTCTTTCCCTATATTTATCTTAAGGAGAATAGACATTATTTATTTCCCTATTTATGAGCACGTGATGAAATTGTGTTTACAAGTTTAGCTGGTCAAAATTAATATTACTAATTTGGAAATTCGCTGAGTACGCAGGTCTGCTGCGACGGGGGGTATTTCGTTTGGCATTAATAATACGTTGGATGAAATTTGGAAACGCCTCAACTAAGAATGTACTGCGCAGTAGCATCAAGATCACTGATTGCATGTATAAGTCATTTTGAATATATATACAAATAAAGTAATTTTTTTAATTTATAATTTTTTTTCCTTTATTGTTACAACTATCATATATTTGTAATTTTTATTTTTACTAAGCGTCTAAATTAAAATTTATTGTTTATGTAGCATTTGCAAGCTAAATTAGTGTAAATATATTGAACATTTTTTTCAATAGTTATTTTTATATATGTTATGTACAAGATGTTTGCATCCACAATTTGAAGGCTCTGAATACAATATTACACTATTACAATAGTACAGCACTATTACAGAATGCAATAGTACAGTATTTTAACCACAGTATAGAAATAATTAAAATAATTGTAGCCTATATTAAAAACCATTAAAACCATATTGGAGAGTTTAACGGGTTGAGCAATAAAAAACATCACTTAGTGTGTGACATAACAATTTGAAGGTACTTACAAAAGTTGTTCATCTTTAAACCAGTTTTACTTTGCTGAAATACGTAACTACGTAGACATTTTCTTAAATATGACATTCCAATCCCGGAAATGGAAGTAATTTGTTATGTTTTAATTATCACAGATCTGTGTTGCAGCTGTGGTGATGGCTTCCCCCCTCCAGGACCTGGATCGGGAAGAGATGGAAGAAATTAACAAAACCGTGTAACTCTGAGGACGATGATCATATAACTGCACCGATAACTACACATAACACTTCCTGGCGTTTAAGAAATTCAAATATCTTTTATCAAGGTTCAAGCGTTTTCCCTTTAAGATAGAAGTTTTAATTTATGTTCAATAGGTAATGAATTAATTTTAAAATATATTCTGCTTGTGGAATATTTTAGAGTTGTTTATTGCGACAATCAAACCTTGGAGACCAACTTTCTAACGGTTTGGTGAGAAGGCAGCTGATGTAGCCCAACAGTGTGCATACCTCCCCTCCCTCCACAAAACAAGAAACATAGAAAATACAATAAAATTATTCATTCCCTGGCATTAGGACATCAGATGGCAAAACAAATAGCTGTCAACCGACAGCTCGCGGTCTCATATGAAGCACACAGTAGGCCTTTATTATACCATCGATTAAGCATCATTGCTCGCTCTATGATATCACTCAAACATCATTTTATTATTTATTACTACAAAGCTACTTTGAAAACCAATCATAAACAATTTCTAGCTTAGTTTAAAATCCGTATAGTATGGCCTTTTACATTCCCTATGACAACGAAATATTCTATTATGTCTGGTTTACTTTTAGGCCTACCTAACATTTAGCAGGATCAATTTTATTGAGTGTTATGAGTACTTTTAATGGGAAGCGAAAGTTAAAATGTTCTAGTCTCATGACTTAGGCTTCATGACGGGTCTTCTTATAGGGCTCAAGCAAATAACGATCACTAAATCTCTTAACTTTAAATTAAAATACCACGATGAAGTCATAACGAGTTTAATTATGCCAATAGGATTTAAAACATACTCTGTACAAACGTATTTCTTTTTTACAGCAAGGCCGGTGGTTTAATAAATATTGATGTTCAAATCACTTTGTACTCAGTTGGCATCATATCTTACAATATATTAACAATATTTATAAATTCGTGTCCTCGTCCGACCGTCGGTCCTATTAGACCGATTTGTATGGTTTATGTCTTAAAGTATTCACAAGCAGATGACGCAAAAAACATCAGAATACTTTTGACTTTCGCCTATCTCAACTTATATTCAAAGGAAATCCTTCTTGAATTTCCTCATTCAAAAAAATGTATTTGGTATTTTATATAATTTTGAATTTATATGTATTTAAATTGCCTATGGCTTCTAAGTCCTGGACTGAGCATAGCGCATAGCTTAAAATATATTCTATCTAACAGCTAAACTGATATTCTGTTTGATACGCTCCACGAATATTTTTGTTTAAGCATTTCATTTTCTTCAAAAATTTAAAAATGTTTAACAATGTTATCTACTATAGAAAATGAAAGTCTCTTTTCTTGATGTAAGGTAGGCATAAATTATTGAAAGGCAAAGGGCTGGTTTAATGCTAAATGATTTATTTATCTTAAATACAGTCAACTATTGATATATTTTGATGTGGTATTTTGTACCAAAATGACTTTATTTTCAATACCGATATTAGCACCCGGGATACCCCGTACAGCCATCACCATTCCCAGGTATGCTTAAAATAATATAATGGAATACAATGATTCTAATAATAAAATGAATTCAAACATCGTATTCTGTGAACAATGTCTCAAGAGAGAAAACATTTCCCACTAGAAGACTTTTAGAATACTTTCACTTATGATCAAATGGTATACCAATCTAAATAATGTTTGACCTATTTAAACAAATTCATTGCTGAACAAAATTTGGAGAATCGCGATTCTGCTCATCTACAGCACAATACCTTTCTAAAGGTACGCTCGGATTTCTCCTACGATGCACACAAGCTGAGAAAAAAGGAGGAAATGAAACATGCTTGCCTATTACTACATAGATAATATTAAATGAGCGACGAGGTTTGGGTATTTGACTTTTATTGTGCGAAATAATAGACATCATTAAATATTATTTGAATATTCCAGAAATGAAAGGATGAGTTTTTTTATTGGAAAGGAAGAGATTGGTTATTATTCATCTACAATCATGAATTTTAAATTGTATTGCTTTTGTTTTCCCTCTACAATCTACCTTTAATCTTATAAGCATAATTATTAATAAGTTACTTGTTTGTTTTGAGGTCTTAGCCAAAACCATTGTTTGTATGTGTTCATTTATAGGCTAGGCCCAGGATGTATTTGTAAATTACTGTATCCAGGCCTAAGTTATATGTTTCCAAATTACTTCTGGGCAAACTCCGGTTACGCTGGAATTTCATATTTACTGTACATATGCCTAAACTTACTTGAATGAATCCATAAAGTAGTGCAGGTACTATTCAATGACAAATAATGGTAGCTTACCAACTATGAACTACTTCTAGAGTCGTACATGAATCTGAAGTTCTTATGTATGAATAAAAGGAGATTACATATATATATATATATATATATATATATATATATATATATATATATATATATATATATAGATTTTTCAAATCATTGGTTTTTCCGATTATAATTTGGTTTATGATTGGAATTATGACCTTTAACTGTTTTTCTTTTTCATGCAAAAATGCCAATTTAAACTTAGGCTTGTATTAAAAAGAATATGCAAGGAAATGACTGGTTACCAAAGCGTTCCAATGATGGTTTAAAACCATAAATAATACTTTTAATAGAACAATTTCGAAAGAAAATCCAGGTTAAAAAATAATTTAATTATTTTTTAATTCAGTTAACTAGTGACCTGTTGTAAATATAATATAACAAGCGTCACTGAAGTTGTCTGCTAAAACTAAATTAATCTAAACAAATATATCAATAGTTATTTTTATTGCACATTAAATCTTTAAATTTTATAGTAATATACTAGCTACTTATCAACCCAGAGTCCTGTCATTCAAACCAATATAAATTGTATCTGGAAATAATTATTTGTTGATCTACAAGCGGCACACTGTCCAATAAAATAATGATTCGCGGCGACCGCAATTGTTGAACAATTACGTGTCGTCTTTTTGCCAACAATTTAACGGATATCAAACCAGCTATCTGCTAGTTGACGAGTTAGCGGCGACCAGGGCATGTAATAACAGAGCGCGTAAGTGATCATAATCTGGGCGGCAGTGGTTACAAGCGGGACGTGTATTGATGGTCGTACATATTAAACACCTCGTAGGACGTTCACTCGGGTTACTCCCTACATATTTATGGGGAAATACGCTTAAAAAAGACATTGTAAGTAAAATTTATCTCATTAAGTAATTTAAATCTTAAATATCTAGAAAAAGGGATCTGTGTTTTTAATTTTATGATTTTTATATGATGTTACTGTGCTTGTTTGATGTTTATTTCGATGCAAAAGTTAATGGTTTTGCAGGAAGAAACTATTTATTCTAGTTATTCGTTTATATTTATTTTACCGAGGTATGTTAAGAATTAATACACTAGTACAAGACAACTATTATAAAAAGATTAAAATAATCCCTCTCAGATATTGAGTTTCATCAAAATAATTGAATTAAGAATTTAAAAGTTGTAATAACTTTGACATGTTTCATAAACAATATACATACAACCTTGCGAGGTGTTAAAAATTTTTTAAGTATATTATACATTAAATATGAGATTAAACATTTCCCTGAAACAAAAGACAAATTTTATCTATTTATACATACTTTAATAACTATAAGAACATGCCTTTCATTTTTATAATGATTCTCCTTAAACTTTTTAAGTTCAATATTAAAATCCTCGGAGTACTTCCGTGGGCTAAGGTATCTTAGTTCTGCAAACCAATACCAATTCATCCTGCCAATTCTGGTTAGGAGAAAGTAACACCTCGTTATGAACTTTGTTACGTAGCTTATAAACGTTACATCGGAGACCGAAACGTAACAACAGCATTCGAATGGATCACAAGGACCAATGATCAAGGATCAATGAAGGACGCCAATCATTGCTCTCAGCTTCACTGTATGGGAGGTCCAAATTCGGAGTAGCTATGACGGTGACTGGCTGAACGGTTAAATACCGGGTCTTGGGCCTAAATGTCGGCTCCTTCTAGAGGCTGATCAATGAGGGTGAAAACAGAGGCCTCGGCCATTAAGGATATAGAGAGTACTACTTACATTGCATCAAGAAAAGTAGAGAATTTTTAAAAATGAAGAAAAGTTATTTTCGGATACAGACTTCATAAAAAATTGTTTTCACCGTAACATTGTTAATTATTTTTAATAGTATCTGGGAAGAAATGTCAATAATAAAGAACGTCACAAAATACACAAGACTTAAAGAACTAAATTTTAACGCAACTCGGTTTTTTAGTGAACTAATCCTTTTTCATTTATCTAAAACCGCTGTTTTTGCAAAATTCTGCAAACAATCGAAAGCCAATTGAACATACGTATAAATGTTTTCTAAGTATATTTCGCTAACGGATAATTTTTCTCACATCCAAAATTGTCAAAGCCATTTTCAAAAATATTCCACCAACTCATTCTGAGTTTCTGATATATAAATAGTCTAGTAGTAGGTTATGTACAACTGTAAATCCTGTCACATGTCTGTAAATACGGCCTTGTTTATACTTTATGTATAATCAATACACAATAAAAAAAACCCAAATAAAAAACATGTATTAGAAAAAGGTTGTAATTAAAAGTCCTGTTTTCAAGGGCAGAACCTCCATAACACTTTTATTTCTAATCGAAAAGTGGATTCAGGTCGCTAAACGACACATGTTCAATATGCACATACTGCGGCGGCAACTTTTTCAATAAAAGTTCTCTCGTCTAAATGCGGTAAGTGACTTTCTGCACTCGTATTTGCACTTTAAACTGCACTATTGGTAAATTTAATCCATTAAAACCTTAAAAAATTACGAATACAAGCATTTGAATAAAACCACAACAACTATAACGTAAAACATAAAATCCATGGAACCTTAGGGGTTACAATTTTAAGAAATGCATGTAAATATCAATTGAATCAAATAAATGGAACGCTGTAACTATGAAAACAAATAAGTAACACTATAAATTTCTAAGCTGTTTGCTGATTAATATCTACAATAAATTATTGCCCATCGGGGTTTTAAGTAATTTGATTTCTTTTTTTGCTGCTCTAAGGGTTGCAATATTTGTATTAACATATTGGATAATTGTTGTATTCTATACATTTTATTATTGATAACATACATATCTTAAGCCTGATAGATATATTTATTTTAAATTCTAAACTATACTTCTTTTACAAAACAAGGTAAAAATTCAGCATTGCTCTTACAATCTTAATTTCCATACCTTAAATAATGTTTAGACAAAAAAATAACTCATAAAACACAAAAAAATGTCAGTCCTCTTCGGTAGAGGGCAGAGGTGTTGCAGCTTAGGAAGATGTTAGATGCTTAGTTTTATGACAAAATGTTTCACTGCCGCGATATAGAAGAATAGTAAATAAAATAAAGAAATACGACAAACATCACTGATAAACCCAATCGCAAACCCGCATCGCCCTACCGACAGCGCGACGCCTCTTGTTCTTGTTCTTGGAAACGATAATTTATGGAACGCTATTTTTATCTTAGAATTTTGTACCAGGAATACAATAATATTCACTAAAATGTTCTAAACCCATAAAGCTGTCATAAAGTAATTTAATTAACAGTTTATTTATGTTGTCTGTTCTTACAAATATTATAAATTGGACACGAAATAATACTTTTAAAACAGTATGTTTTAAATTTGAAACTATGTTTTATCTTATGCGCTAAAACGCAATACATTTTTGGATGTTAATAAGATCTTTAACTAACATAAAGTAATGCATATTTTACCAACACATGTATATAAAAATTTGTTCCAAACTTGACGCCATCATCAAAAGGTCGATTTTATAAGGCCTAAAATAGGTTATATCAATAGTAGGTCTCTTTATTGAGATTTCACCCATAAACGTGAATGACAATTTGAGGTTTTACCCCCAAATGATCGACGTGATCGACATGTATCACGCTTGTAATGTTAGTTATTACAAGCATTGGTTATTGTTGACTCCTATCAACCTCCCTGATGACAATAGAATGACAAGCATTGGTTATTGTTGACTCCTATCAACCTCCCTGATGACAATAGAATGACATGTTACGTGGCTGTTGATTATTGTATTACGTTACACTGAGATCCCAACGAATAAAAATGTTCTTTTCAAACGTATTATATTCCCTTTTCCAAGTTTAGTCGGTCAATGTCATAAACCTGGCTATAGAAGAAAAATTTAAAATGTTTTGTTAACATAGAACAAAATGTAATATATGTTATCTTACATTGGTTTTATTGCAATTATCTTATAATTACCACATTTATTTGTATACGGGAATATTCTACAGTGTGGGATATAATACAAATGGGTACATTAAAATATGTGTGCATAATTTTCTTACTGGTGTCGAAGACTGAATACAAATGAGTAGCTGAATTGAAGTGGTCTTATGATATGCAATAATGTTATAAAAATTTCTTTAATGGCGAGTGCTATTTGAATGATTTATGAATAGCGATGATTCTTAAATAGGCTCTATTGATGTTTATAAACTTATTTATCACAGTTATTAAAAACTATTTGTTTAAAGATAATTGTTGGTGATGGTTAGACCATGTTATTGTTTAGTATTGCGGACATTTACCATCATTGATTAGTGAAACGAATTCAGGTTGTTCTAGGTATTTCTTCCACCTGAAGATAAGATTTTAAATAGCGAAACGTCGTGATTTTTTTTTAACCACTCAGTGATGGAAAATGTCCGTAATTTACTAAACAATAATATTAAAAATTGCTAGAATTGTATTTCTTTGTAAGTAATAAGTAAGTCGATTTACTTCAAAAAATGTAAAAGGAGTGAAGGCAGTTTTCGGTTTACATAATTAAAAATAGTTGTATGAAACTGTTGGAGTATTGAAATGTTCTCCCTCTCGTCTGAATACTGTCCCGAGCAGCAACTACTCATGACTGGCACATTCCTGCAACTGTGATGCAACTCTGGTGCGGGATATTCTAGTCCGATTACTGTTAGGATCTTAACAGTCGCACTGTGACAACAGTAATATCCACTGATTACTTAAAAAACAAACAAATCTTTGACCAGAATGATAATGTTATTTGACTAATCAGATTCTTAAAATAAAAGTTTGTAAATCTCTGAAGTCACTAAGACGACTTTGCCGCTTTCGAGTCAGATTTGAGTTAAAAAAGACTTTTAAAAGTTTACCTTTAAGATAGTGTTTTAGTTTTGTAATTGTGAAATACTTAATTTCAATGGTAAATTAATTGTAATTCAACGAGGCTAAGTTGGCACTTAAAATAATATTAAATACCGTTCAAGATTTAGATTTATTAAATGATTTACAAATTGCTATTGATTTTTCTTGTATTAAGGAACCGATTAATATCTTCAATCATTCTTGGTATCACCCATTGGCACATCATCATTGTCCCCCCCCCTCCCCCCCACCCAACTGTAAATGATTTGTCATATTTTATCCATAATCATACTATTTGTGACACTATTGCGTGTAAACTGCCCGTCTAATCAACAACATTCAAATTAGTATAGTCTGTTTATAAATTCAGCATTAGACATCATCTCTTAAGTTGCAAGAAGAAGATTTTTTAACTCTGTGATAATTTTAAAATTCTTAAAATTTCTTGGCACGTTTGACTATATCACACACATGATATTAATGTCAGTTGATAATAAATTGTGATTCCATTTCTGATTGTTATAGCATCTAATAAGAAAATTTAAGATAATTTTGATATTTTAGTTGTATTATTATTTAGATTTTTTATGTATTCCTGAACTTAGTTTTTACATTTTGGTGGGTTGAAATGCTTCAATATTGTAATGTTTAAATAAAAGTATTTTTTTTTTTTTTTTTTTTTTTTAGAAATACCGGTAATGCAAGGGCTTGGTTGAGTTTATATGTATAGTGTTTGCCGAAAACTAAGACTAATATTATCGCTTATTATTGTACAACATTTCATTAGCTAATTACAGTTACATAATGGTGACAAATAATTAGACACATATTAAACAAACTGGCTTCCAATTACACGATGTGACGTTCTGACATTGATTGGCCTAACTATTCATAACCTAAAATTATTATTTTCACATAAATGGTTTTAATCACATTTCTAATTAATACACGATTACCAGAAATAGATTTAGTGAAATTAATTTATTATTCATACGAAAAGATTCCTGACTTTTCATAGCGAATTAAAGTGAGAAGGTTCTTTGCTTTAATACTCTGCTTCCCAAAGATTGAAATGCAACATTTTATGCAATTCGTTCCTGGAATTTGGAGCAATGTAGCAGTACTTAGATTCACATTTTACATTGCAATGCTTTTGTTTTTAAATGTTATGTATTGAAATATTAATGTTGTAATAAGTTAAAATGTGATACAAAAGAAATATTTTCTGAATATTTGCATTTTTTGTTGTCTACGTTGTTGCTTTAACTAAATATGTGATGGAGTACGTTGTTAATTATATTCATTTGGAACGAATGGCTTACAATATTAATAAATCGTTCCCATGCCACCGGCCATAATTTACAGTAACTATATTGAACTAATGTTCGCATTTTCGATGAATAGGAAAGTTAAATTGATTGTCTCTTCGGTTTTATACAATCAATGACAGATTCATCCCATAATTCCAATGAGAACAGGTAGGCTAATCTATTCTTCTTAATACGCTAAGGGTTTTTGTGTTAACACCTCCTTCAATTTTCAACCGATTTCCAAGTTTCTGATGTCGTTAAAAAGGGCTTTCTATGCAGTTGTCCCGCCACAAAATGATGAATATCTGACTTAAAATAAAGGCGGTATCCATTATTAAACTTTGAAATTTGCCCATTAGAGTAACATTGGGTTTGGGTTTAGTTTTATAAATCTATCAATGTAAAGCTGTAAATAAGTTTTTTTTTGGCAATTAGGTATACTGATAATTACAATTTTAATTAGTATGTTAATTAAAAGCTATATTTTATCAATTCATCTAAAACTACATTTTGTTGAAAGGGAACAAATTATCTTAAAGTTTTTTTTTATTTTTTTATTATGACTTTAATGAATAGTACGTTTTACCTCATTATTTAATGACAAAAGTAGTTGCGCATGAATTTGATAACTACGGTAAAAGTAGGTTAAACGGTGTGCATAAATCTTTTATTGACCCCACCCATTGATTCGATAGCTATTACGTTTGACATTAGAAAACCTAAACCTTGTACGAAGAAAATTCTGCAATATGATGTTCATAACAAAAGTATCCCATTATATTTAGACTAGATATATATTAATCTGGTATATATTATTATCTGATAATAAAAACCAAATTAAATTACAATAAATAATACATTATCGATCAACTGTGAGTAGGCCTATATCTGTATAACGTCAAGGTAACTATATTTTATGTTTTTTATTGAATAGATTCTATAAGTAGATTTAGCCATTAATGTATTATATTAATAGTTGTCAACTTATAGCATAAATATTGGTCTTCAACAAGTTAATTGATAATTGTAAATTTTTAATTTAAAAATAATATAAATATATATATTTTAACCAGATTTGTTTTTTATTTATATAATAAATAAAAAATAATCTTTTATTATTTAAAATTAACTAAGAAAGTAATTTAAACACTATTAGGAAATATCATATATTTATTTTATATTACAATTGCATTTGCCTATATGTGAGAAGTCACAAAATTTTACTTCTTCTACTCTTACACAATAAAATATGACGGTCAAAATCGTTAACACCAAAATGCAACATCATCAAAGAGGTGCAAACTGCACGATCCTAATATTCAATAATTACAGTACTAATAAAAGTGATATTCAAGCACTTAACAAACATTTTATAGAAGAGTTAAAACTTTAATTAAATGTCCATAATGTAATGTACATTTGCAATGAACTGTTTATTAAAGCACTTAAAATCTTAATGAAAAGGCGCAACAGAGGATTTAATATTGCATCTTTAATCCCTGATATTGGTATTTTCCTATCAGTCCCTTTTCCTCAAGTAAAGGGTTTCCGATACGCAACGTTAGGTCCTTTTATCTACTCTATATTTTATGTAAACATCCTTGAAACCTAAGTAATCATTCTGCTTTTATTATTTACCACTTTTCTCCCAATAGCTATTATTAAGTTAGTAATATTTTCAGGTTCTTTAGCAACGTATTTGAAATAGTCATTTACTGTAAAACTGTAGCTGATACGAGACGTTTTCGGAAAATATGTGTTAAAATGAATATAAACAAAACAAAGTTACCACAAAAAATTCTTACAGAAGAAAATTACTTAATTTCAAAGCCGGAAAATGGGAAGTAAAATGAGGTATTTTGCATCAAGTAGTAAATAGTTGTAGTCCATTTACTCTAGACCCATAGCCTAATTAATAAATTTATAAAATGTTTTCAGTTATGATGCTACTTTTTGTTAATAAAACACACTCATATACACACATTATATATTAATAGATAGTATGCAAAATGTCTTTCTTCATATTCCTCACATTAAACTAATCAACGTTTGAATTATATTCTAGCAATTAAACTAGCTGTTATTCTTCTCAGCTTCGCCAAAATTGTGAATTTGTTTAATAGATACATGGTAAAATCTCATTTAAAGGCAAACAAAGGTTTTTTTCATTAGTATTATATTTCAACTTTAAAATGTTATATTTCATAACTACAACAAGTATAATAAATCATAATTTCAAATTTTTAAACTTTAATTATAAAATTATTGAATCACACTCACCCTTCAGTCACGCTCACCTTAAAATACGCACCAAAGAGCTCGTTGGTGTTTCAAAAAAAGGATATAAAGTTTGAAAGAGTTTTGATAAGCTGTTTCTTATTTAGTACCTGTAATCAAAGAGGAACGGTATATGTCAAATTTCAATCTAGAAAGCCCTATAGCTGTTTTGAATCCCTTATTTTGAGTGTTTCTACGCCAGTGGCAATTTTTAAAACGTTTTGAAGGGGAACGGTCCAAACCCCAGTCTTTTTACTATCTAACATCGACCAGTTGTTAGAAAGCATCATTAAAATAGACCAATGACATAAATGGCAACTGGGTCCGGAATCAAACCATTTAAAAGCTACTATCTTCTTTCAGGATTGAAACGGCAACTTATGAATTCAAAGGCAAACACTATAACCACTCAGCTACCCAGCCAGTTTTATTCTACAGTTATATACCTTATAACAATTCAATTTCAACGATTCAATGGTGAGCACTTAGCTACCAACCAGCCAGTTATATACCTTATGCCAGAACGCCCATACCAAGGCATCATTCTACGTCCCATATTTTTTACGGTTTCTCGTTTCCATGATTTGTATTAACATAACATGTCATAAAAATAACATAACAAAATTTGATATTTTTGTGGTGCCCTGAAGGAATTTTGCAAAACCGTTTCTTAGGAAGAAGTTTTAAACAAAGAGGAACATCCATTCCATTTCTTAGCCTTGCATACCCTATGGTTATGGAGGTTCTCTGATACGTGTGTAAGTAGGTCTATTTGATATATATATATATATATATATATATATATATATATATATATATATATATATATATGTATATATAGTAAATTAATAGCGTCCCCCGATGTTGTCCCAGATGGCGTGTGTGGTGGCGGCGACGGGGCGGCCGGAGCGGGGCAGGGACGGGAGGGCGTTCAATCAGCCAATCAGCGACAAGGAGATCATCGTGGACCTTGTGGACATGGACAGGAGCCAGTACTACGAGCAGAACTTCACCACCAGTGAGTTATTACTCAATTTTACTCAAAGTTTCCACTTCAGAGTTGTTTTTCATTCAAAATTAGAGACGTTAGGGTTTTTAATTTTTGTGTGTTAATTCACTCTTAGAAGTGCGGAAAATAAAAAAATCCTTTGAAAAACTTTATTTATGGCTTACACAAACAAATGGACCCTTTTTAAACTATTCTAAAAAATTATATTCTCTAAGGAGTCAAGTAATGTCACAAACAATGTTTGTTAACAAAAATTTTATGGTTGATTAAAATTTAAATGAGAAAAATGTATAAAATTAACAGTTTATTTCTTATTATCATTTTTAATTATTGTGCAATCTTGTTCCTTGAATCTTATAGAAGCTGTAGAAAAACTTAGCACGTGACCAAGTGTTTTAAGTTTGATTGAATATCTCATCTATTTAAAACTTTATAATATTCAATGTGTTATTATGTTTAGTATGAAAAGACACCAGTTAGCGATGTAAGCTACTGATGTAACGTAGTTGTGTTAATTTATTAATTTAATTAATTAAACGATTTGTACCGGTAAATTAACATAAAATATCCATGTAAATCCGATTTTTAATACTATATAATAATAAGACATACTAATACTTTAAATACTAAGATATTTTGATTTCATAATGAATTATAAAATAATAAATTTCAATATACAGGGTGATCATAAACTCCTTTCCGAAACCCCAGTGATTTCTTGGATTAAAATGAACAAAAAAGATCCCGAAACATACGTCCGAATAAAATGGTTCGTTAAACCGCTAGCCACCATTTTGTTTTTTACACTTAATAAGTTTGTATTTGGCATGAACCTTTATCACGCCGATGCTCATTTCCAGGAAAACAATTATTTTCAAACGAGCGGCCATTTTAAGTTTTTCACTCAAATATCTAATATCCGGTAAATTTTATGAAAACTGTACAAAGGACAAAAAGTTGACAACTTAAATCGAGCTAACCAATGATACCAAGTTTGTAAGGAGCTGACGACAAATAACGGAGTTCTGCCTTTTCTGCATAAAAACATTGGTTTTTATTACAAATTATGCAAATTAAGATCATTTTAATTTAAAGACCACTCCGTTATTTGTAAATAAATAAAAAAAAAACAAAATGGCGACTAGAAGCTTAACAAAGCATTTTAGGATATACTTTCCCTTAATTATTTTGTTAATTTTAATCCAAGGAATCACCACATCGAGTTTAGGAAGAGAGTTTCCAAACATCCGTATAAATACATTTCCCTTAAAGATAGAAAGATTTTAATTGCTATTCTATACAAACTGTACAATAGACATTGCCAATACTTAACTTAAAATACGATACTTCATAACAATGTAAGTGTCTAAACGGGAGCGGCAGCTCAGTGGTAGAGCTCTGGCCTCATAAGCCAGCGGTCCCCGGTTCGATCCCGGGCGACAACATTATATGCACAAACAAGAGCGGTCACCTTTAGCTAGTCGACGTGACTTAATGCCGTTACCGTACATGCTGTCTTTAGATCACCGCACAGGCCTATTGGTCCATGGTGACGGGCAGTGGAGGTTAAAAAAATTGAACTTGTGTTTGTGTCTCTATAAATAGAAAGTAATCAGTTTCGATAAGAACACCTCAATGTAGTGACGAAAAGCTCATCAAGCTGATGTATGGTTGTTTCATTATAGGAGTTTTATTAAAATCATCATGCTACAAACTTCTATAAATTACAATTATTATAAAATTAACTCTTACTTGGGTTTGTTACAGTGGCTTACATATATGGATATGAAGTTGGAAGAAACGGGCAGTTCCACCATGAAAACAAAGGGCCTGACGGTGTTGTGTATGGGTGTTATGGATTTGTTGACCCCCAAGGGAAACTGCGAGCTACACACTATGTTTCTGACGGCTGGGGATACAGGACGGTCTTGCCAGGCGAGCCGGTGGAACTGTTCCTTCATGAACACGAACACCACGGAATAAGCAGTGACGACAACAACGAGACCATAGAAGAAACAGCAGGCGGCCACGAGCACCACCACGAGGGAGAAATCACCGATTGGGAAAAGCTTTATTTCCCTCGAGGTTGTGGGTTCGGGGGAGGCAACGACACTACATATAGACCGAGCTTCAATAGCTCTAGTACAAATCAAAACTGCACTACAATAACAGTGGCTATTCCAAGGCCTCCACACCGTCCAGAAATCAATAGACCTGACGGAAATCATACACAGAGACCCCCATTGCTGCCAGGAATACATAAACCAGATGGAAGTCATCCTGGGCTACCTGGACTACATCATAATAACACGAATAGACCGGGTCTACCTGGTATTCACAGACCCGAGGGCTCCGGACATCCAGGATTCCCAGAAATACATGTGAATCACACACAAGGACCTACTCAACCGGATGGTAATCGTCCCAATGGACCAGGTTTTCCCGGAATTCATAGGCCGGGTCACCCAGGTCTCCCAGGAATTCATCACAATCATACATCAGGGCCTGGACTACCTGGTATACATCGCCCTGAAGGTCCGAACGTTCCCGGTACTGGAATTCTACATCCACCAGGACATCCTGGATTACCCGGCCTTCAACACAACCACACAGGACTTCCAGGTATACATCGTCCTGGAGGATCATTGATTCCTGGACCTGGATTACCAGATATTCATAGACCCGGTCATCCTGGACTTCCTGGCCTTCACCACAATCACACAAATCGACCAGGCCTGCCAGGGTTACATCGGCCAGATGCTTCTGGACTAGGAGGGCCAGGTCTTCCAGGGCCAGGAATTCCAGACCTTCATAGACCAGGACATCCCGGACTTCCAGGGCTGCATCACAATCACACAAATAGACCCGGGCTTCCAGGATTACATCGTCCCGAGGGGCCAGGAGCAGGAGGACCAGGTCTTCCGGGGCCAGGAATTCTTGACCTGCATAGACCTGAACATCCAGGGTTTCCAGGGCTTCCAGGACTGCATCATAATCACACCAATAGGCCAGGATTTCCAGGAATTCATCCACCTCAAGGACCTGGAGCAGGAGGTCCAGGTTTACCTGATATACACCGTCCTGGGCTTCCTCATTTGCCCGGCCATAATCACACAAACAAACCAATTGGGCCTGGAGGAATAATTCATAGACCTGAACTTCCAGGTAACCGTCCACTTTTACCTGGTCATATGCCTGGAATTGCAGGAATATTGCCTGGCCATCCCCATCCTCAACCTGAGCACCCCGCCAAACCCGAATATCCATCCCCTGGCCAACCGGAAGAAACTCTTAATCCAGAATATCCTATAGAAAGACCAACAGGTCCAGACGTGGTTGAAAAACCGGAGACTGTACCAGGAGAATCAACAGACAAGCCTCAAACTGGCGAAAGTACCGAAAGGCCAATTCCTGGTATACCTCCAGATCAACCTGTATTTAAACCAGATTGTTTTGATAAAAATGGGAATCCTATTATACCTCAGCCTCCATACTGTCAAAAACCTGGTTCTCAATCTGGAGGTAGGCCACCAGCAAAACCAGAAATTCAAGAAAAGCCGGGAAAACCACATCCTAGCATATCTGGAGAGAGACCTGATTGTTTTGATCAATACGGTAGACCGATTATACCTCAGCCAGTATTTTGCAAACAGCCGGGCATTCATCCTGAGGTAGGTGGGACTCCAGAGCAACCAAGCACAGGACCTGACCAACCGAATATCGAAGGACAAAGACCAAATTGTTTTGATAGCAGCGGAAGACCAATCATTCCTAAACCACCAAATTGTAAACTACCAGATGCAAGTTCTCAAACAAGTGATGGATGTTTTGATCCATATGGCAAGCCTATATACCCATTACCACCTCAATGCACTGGACTTTTGCAGCCAGGACAACCCTTTACACCAGGTACAACAGGCCCGACAGGAAAACCAGAATCACAGAGACCACCAAGTTATCCAGGAGGCCCAGGCACACCAGGTAGTCCAGGACAATCAGGCACACCAGGTAGTCCAGGACAACCAGGCACACCAGGTCAACCAGGGGAACCAGGAAGTCCTGGACAACAAGGATCTCAGAGACCACCATATTATCCAGGACACCCAGACCATCAAGGAAGTTCAGGACAACCAGGAACAACAGGTCAAACAGGAGAACAAGGAATTCCAGGACAGCCAGGATCACAGAGACCTCCAAGTTATCCTGAAGGTCCTGGCAAACCAGGGGTACCGGGTAGTCCTGGACAACCTGGATTACCAGGACAAATAGGATCACCAATACAAGGAGGATCACAGAGACCACCAAGCTATCCAGGAGGTCCAGATCAACCAGGGGAACCGGGTAGTCCAGGACAACCAGGATTACCGGGACAACCAGGATTACCAGGACAAGCAGGATCACAGAGACCACCAAACTATCCAGGAGGCCTTGGTCAACCAGGGGAACCGGGTGGTTCAGGACAACCAGGATTACCGGGACAACCAGGATTACCAGGACAAGCAGGATCACAGAGACCACCAAACTATCCAGGAGGCCCAGGTCAACCAGGGGAACCGGGTAGTCCAGGTCAACCAGGATTACCGGGGCAACCAGGATTACCAGGACAACCGGGATCGCAGAGACCACCAAGCTATCCAGGAGGCCCAGGTCAACCAGGAGAACCGGGTAGTTCAGGTCAACCAGGATTACCGGGGCAACCAGGATTACCAGGACAACCGGGATCGCATAGACCACCAAGCTATCCAGGAGGCCCAGGTCAACCAGGGGAACCGGGTAGTCCGGGACAACCAGGATTACCGGGACAAACAGGATTACCAGGACAAGCAGGATCACAGAGACCACCAAACTATCCAGGAGGCCCAGGTCAACCAGGGGAACCGGGTGGTTCAGGACAACCAGGATTACCGGGACAACCAGGATTACCAGGACATCCGGGATCGCAGAGACCACCAAGCTATCCAGGAGGCCCAGGTCAACCAGGGGAACCGGGTAGTCCCGGTCAACCAGGATTACCGGGGCAACCAGGAATACCAGGACAACCGGGATCGCAGAGACCACCAAGCTATCCAGGAGGCCCAGGTCAACAAGGAGAACCGGGTAGTCCAGGTCAACCAGGATTACCGGGGCAACCAGGATTACCAGAACAACCGGGACAAGCAGGATCACAGAGACCACCAAGCTATCCAGGAGGCCCAGGTCAACCAGGGGAAGCGGGTAGTTCAGGACAACCAGGATTACCGGGACAACCAGGATTACCAGGACAAGCAGGATCACAGAGACCACCAAGCTATCCAGGAGGCCCAGGTCAACCAGGGAAACCGGGTAGTCCAGGACAACCAGGATTACCGGGACAACCAGGATTACCAGGACAAGCAGGATCACAGAGACCACCAAGCTATCCAGGAGGCCCAGGTCAAACAGGGGAACCGAGTAGTTCAGGACAACCAGGATTACCGGGACAACCAGGTTTACCAGGACAAGCAGGATCACAGAGACCACCAAACTATCCAGGAGGCCCAGGTCAAACAGGGGAAGCGGGTAGTTCAGGACAACCAGGGTTACCGGAACAACCAGCATTACCAGGACAAGCAGGATCACAGAGACCACCAAGCTATCCAGGAGGCCCAGGTCAACCAGGGGAACCGGGTAGTCCAGGTCAACCAGGGGAACCGGGTAGTCCAGGTCAACCAGATTTACCGGGGCAACCAGGATTACCCGGTCAACCGGGATCGCAGAGACCACCAAGCTATCCAGGAGGCCCAGGTCAACCAGGGGAACCGGGTAGTCCAGGTCAACCAGGATTACCGGGGCAACCAGGATTACCAGGACAACCGGGATCGCAGAGACCACCAAGCTATCCAGGAGGCCCAGGTCAACCAGGGGAACCGGGTAGTCCAGGACAACCAGGATTACCGGGACACCCAGCATTACCAGGACAAGCAGGATCACAGAGACCACCAAGCTATCCAGGAGGCCCAGGCCAACCAGGGGAAGCGGGTAGTTCAGGACAACCAGGGTTACCGGAACAACCAGCATTACCAGGACAAGCAGGATCACAGAGACCACCAAGCTATCCAGGAGGCCCAGGTCAACCAGGGGAACCGGGTAGTCCAGGTCAACCAGGGGAACCGGGTAGTCCAGGTCAACCAGATTTACCGGGGCAACCAGGATTACCCGGTCAACCGGGATCGCAGAGACCACCAAGCTATCCAGGAGGCCCAGGTCAACCAGGGGAACCGGGTAGTCCAGGTCAACCAGGATTACCGGGGCAACCAGGATTACCAGGACAACCGGGATCGCAGAGACCACCAAGCTATCCAGGAGGCCCAGGTCAACCAGGGGAACCGGGTAGTCCAGGACAACCAGGATTACCGGGACAACCAGCATTACCAGGACAAGCAGGATCACAGAGACCACCAAGCTATCCAGGAGGCCCATTTCAACCAGGGGAACCGGGTAGTCCAGAACAACCAGGTTTGCCAGAACATCCAGGATTACCAACAGAAGCTCAGAGACCACCGATGCACCCAGAAGGTCTAGGATACCCAGGGGGACAGGGTCATCCAAGTTCAACTGGAATTACTGGTCATCCATCACCAGTGGGGCATCCTAGTCATCCTAGTACCCCAAGCCAACCAGGAACACCGGGATATCCATCTTATCCTGATACACCTGGCCATCCCGGATCAGAAGGACCTCCTAGTTATCCGGGCAGTACAGGGTCACAACGGCCTCCCAGTTATCCGGGGATATCAGGTCAACCATCAGGAACAACGACCGGCCCAGGCTATCCGGGAAGTCAACCGGAATCTGGAAGACCGCCAATTTATCCAGGACAACCTCAGTCCCCCGACCAGCCTGGAGCTCCTCCTACCTACAGGCCTCCGCAACCTCCTGGCATCGGCTGTGTTGACTACACTGGACGACCAATCTCGCCACCTCCACCTGGCTGTCCATCTCCTGGGGTGCCCACCACACTTCCTGGAAGTGAGTGATATACCCTATACCTTTATATTAGTAACGTATATTTGTATGCAGGTTATTTCTAGGGCAAATACTATTTCATTGTAGTATTGGATCGATAGTCTAAAAACCTTACATTAGTCTAGAAAAAAAACTCAAAAAACACAAAACATAACACAAATGTAAAAAACAGCTGGCTGAACTTTCAAAGTATGCAAACCACGCGCTCCAGTACAAACATTTGGTTTTGAATTATAGCTAGTATCATTACTCTGCCATTACGCGTGGTACTACAACCACCCCAGGTACCACCCAGGTGCTTTGGTGGAAAGCAATTATACCAAGCTGCAGCACCCTTTGGCGAAAAATGAAAAAACTCAGAAAGATAAATGAGAGTAGCGAACGAGCTAAACAATAAACAAGTCCTTTTTAACTTGGAATTCCACCATAACTTTATGTGACTAAGATATTACTGCAAAGAATTGTACCTATAATTTTTCCGAGGAAATTCTCGGCTCGCCATGTATTTTTTTGCAATATATCGAATAGTAGTAGTATATGGTTATTAAATCATGAGATATTACTTAGGGTAATTGATATAAGTGGGTTCGATATTTTACTTTAAAACATAAGAGGTATTGTAAATTTTAAGCAATTAGAGCTGATTATATGTAGAACTAATATATCATTTATAACGCTATCCAATTTTTATAAGTGTACATGTTGGAAAGCTTTTAAATTTTAAATAAGAATAATAATTTAACAGTTATTTCTTAATTTAAACCTCAATTTAAGAAAATTTTATGAATTTTATTCCTTCTAATCCTAAAGTGTATTTTGCTGAGACCGGTGGGAGAATATTTATCTTCCCATAGACCGGTGGGAGAATATTTATCTTCCCATGTAGGAATATAATTAGAAAAAAAAATATTAACCATCTGTATCCTCAAAAAAGCTAACTATTACAATATTAAAACTACGGTCTTTTAATTTTTAATGCCATTAAATGTCGTATAATTGATGTAGTAGACATGATGTAAAACAAAAATAAGTAGAGGTGGGTGATATTTTTACTCTTTCCTTTAGGGTTTCTCTGAATTCTGTTTGGTATCAACACACCACTATCTAGATACGGAATGAATCATGAGCAATAGCATAGCCACCTTTAATACATTTTGAATACCTTTAATCTTTTGTATTAAAGGTGTAAATAGGAAATGTGTCATTGTGAACAGCCAAAAGACCTAATGCGTGCTGAAAACTTCATTTTTCAGTACCCAATATCAATTTTGCAACTTTTATAAAAAAATATGTTGTTCTGGGTTCAATCTTTTAAAATTTGCTTTAAACGATTAAAATATTCAAAACTGTCTGAGTGTTCCAGTAACAAATTTCGTCAATTGTTTAGTTAATAATTTACAATAATAGCTATAAATTAAATAAAAAAATAATAAACTAACACACATATTTTTGTTTTCAGCATACCCCGGCTACCCCAACAACCATGGATACCCCCACTACCCAGGATACCCATCATACCCGAGCTACCCATCATACCCAGGTTACCCTGGCTACCCTAGTGGGGCTCCTCCAGTCTACATTATCCCATACCCTCTCCCTCTACCTAGTCTACCCAGCCCTAGCTCTTGCCCTTGCTACCTAGTGACCCCCAACGTCACGAACTCCTCTGTCTCCCCGCCTCCCCAAACCACTCCCGCCCCCACCCCGATGCCACCACAGCTCCCACCCTTCGGCATCATCGGATACATCCCCGTCGTATTCTACCCCTACTGCCCCGGAGGTCAAACTTCTCCGCCGGCTTTTCCTGCCGCCTTCTCTGTGCCGTACCCTTGCAGCCAGTGCGGCGGAGCCAGGGGTGCCCGAGCCCTCGGCCACAACTCGACCTCCACTTCCGCCCTGGCCGAAGTGCTCAAGCAGCTCCCGGAGTCCACGACGATAGCCAGGATGCCTCACAGAAGACGAGCCAAAGTGGCACCACAGTTCGGTACACGGATAAGGCCCAGGGAGAATGAAGTATAAAGACATTTTAGTACTAAAGTTTGAAGGTCAACGTAACATCGGAAAGAATATTTTCAATGTTTAGTGAATGTGATTAACCTTGGAGGGGTTTATTTTAGATGACCTTGACATTTTTAAGACTTAATTTTTATTTTAGTCATTTTTGCGACCTGTCCACGAGTTTTGTCATGATTGAAAATAAAGTTTGCTGTAATGGAACGAAGAGATTGGGCCTATTCGTATGAAAACAAAGCAAACAAGAAACAAGATTGTGAAAATTCTGAATAGAGGATGTAGAATTTGTAGTAGCCTAAATACGTTTTTTACTATGAAAGTGTATATTAGTTTGTTATTAGTAATATTATTAACAAATTTAGTTTCTGAACTTTTGATTTGTTTTCACCGAAAATAGTCCAGTGAAAAATGTAAGATACTCGACTGTAAGACCTGCCTCTTTATCATCAAGATCTAGGGAACACGTCGCAAGAGACAAGAATGACGTAACTCCTGGACGGCTCGTAACATATTTATTTAAAGCTGGTACAGAAGGTGAAAACAACTGCATATTATACATTCTACTCATCTCATTGAGAGAGTCGATGAGTGTGAAGAGTGAAAATTGTCTATTTATTTAATAAATTAAAATATGTATGTTTAATTATAAATGCCTATTTTTATACGAATGTCGAATAAATTATTTTTAATTTTTTAACCAGAGTTTGTCTATACTCCTTGTTTGTATTGGTTTATTGGTGTAGCATACGTTTTAGACAGTTGAATTTTTATTGGCTTGGTTGCCATTAAATCGAGTAAACCCCTCGAAATTAACCTAACAAATTAACTTGTCAAAGTCTATAGCAAATTTGTTGTGGGATCAATGTTGATAAAAAAAACATGTAAACTATTTGACTTTTGTACTATTTCAAAGTGATAATACACGTTTGAGCCTATAGAATACAGTTTGCTAGGAATAAGAGAAGACTCTTCGAACACTTAATATGACATTTCTGAGAACTTGAGTCTAAGCACATACGAGATTGCTTCGTATGTGAGAAGCGCTCAATGTAGAATATACTATTTTATATGTGCCATTTTATAAAAAAGGAGTGGTCTCTGTTTCTTTTAGGTAAAAACAAACAGTAAAACATGTTTAATAAAAAAGATACAACTCCAACTTTATCATTACATAAATATATAATATATAATAATTTATAATAATACTGTGCTAATAAAAAAATGTTACTTCATTATATTACAATATATATATCAATCAATTTGAACTCTGACATTATATGAAGAGGGGTTGTTTTTATGCCAATTTATTAAGGACTATGAGTTAAGTTTTTATTATTATTATTATTATTATTATTTTTTTTTTTAGTTTTTGTTACTGAATGATTAAAACTTACATATAACGGAAATGAAAATATTAAAATTTTTCTCCTAAAAAGGCCCACTTATAGTTTGTTCAATCTGTATATTGCAACGCATTGTGAAAAATCTACATAATATGGTGTATAATACTAAAATATTTAACTAATGGTAGGTTATATTAATTCATATAAATCTGAAAACTTTAAAATAACAGCTATCCTAATTCACCCACCTGAAGATAATTAATTTTTCAGACCAAAACATGAACACTAGATATATTGTAGGCCTTTTTTGACTTCATAAATTCAAACGTCTTTTATACGATTTATTTTTAGTGTTCAAACAGTTTGCCTAGCAACTAATTAGATATGATATGGATGAAGCCAATTAAGCAAGAAGTATACCCTTTTTCTAATGATCATGGTAAAACTTTTTTATCAAGAGACAAAAATAAATAGTGCCATTCAAAATAGGTTATTTCTAATATGTTTTAACAATTTATAAATTTTTATAAGGATCCCATGTATCTAGCAGCAGATATAAATTTGATAGTCAATTTTTGATCAGGGGTGATCATAGTGAATTTCTTTAAAACTCGCCTAAGCTTTTATAAATAAAAAAAAAAAAACACTCATCAAAGACAATTCTCCGTGAATTGTCCGACTGTCTTGTAACATACGAACTGGTGATGAGAAGGTCTAAAATTTATTTTTAGTTTAAGCTGTCAAAAACAAGTCTCATGCTATAAAGAAACAACTGAGAAGAAATGCATCAGCGCATAAGGAGTATAGAGAGTTTAAAGTTAATTAAACGCCCGTATTAAGGCCTGGTTATAATGTAACAATATAACACCAACTTATGCCGTTTGACCAATGTTGGTTATAAAACGTTGATAAGTTGTCGAAAAAAATCATTGAAATGTCCTGGTGCAAATGGTAATATTTATTTGTCTCTTGAGGTTTTACTATGTTCAATAGAATGTTCTTACTTATTGTTTAACTATCCTATATATCAATAAATGAACCGGTTCGTTGAAAAGGTGTCTCTAGTAAAAATTTTGATTTATTTATTTACAATATACACCATTTCACAAGAAAAATTACAAAAATTTCTTGATGGAAGGCATAATACTAAAATCATATTAACCAATAGGTACAAACTTAAGTACAAAACTAAGTAACATCAGGACAACAAGTTTACTTGTGTGACTGGCAGTTTGATGAAGTAGCGACAAGTGAAAAATTAATAATAATTGAACAAAAAATAAAAATAACAACAATAATAACATGCAATAATAATCAGAAAACTTGTGTTGAAATAATAACAAGTATGTAATTAACTAAGTAGTTACATAAGGTAACAATAAATAAATGACAGAATAAATTAACGGACAACAAACAATAATAAAGAAAGCCAAAACACTATGGCTAGATGCATATAACAGGGAACGTGATAACGTAAGTAAATTTTTATTTAACAAAAATAAAAATAGTATCTAATATGAGAAGAAGAGTTTTTTGGAAAACTTCAACAAAAAAGGTTGACACCTGGGAAAATTAAGAATGATTTGACAAACAAAGAAAATGCGGGTTGGTAATATCAACATCAAGATCAACACCGACTTACATAGCACTGAAAGACGCCACTGATGAGTCACCGCTCACGCAGACTGGCCGGCGCGGCGGCGCGCCTCGACGCTGCAAGTACGTACAACAGCTGATCGGCTGACCGGCCGGCCAGACATCGCACCGGGTAGCGGAGACAGCAGCGGCCGCTTATCGCCTTATCGCATAGCCAGATTACTTACACACTAGTTGTATGCAGTCCTTTGGGGATTTTTTCATAGTAACTTCAGGTATTGCAATGCATATTATAATATTAGTATGTTTGTGGTTTTCTACACTCAATCATAATACATGTTAAACCAACACATTTCATTCATGAAATTTGGTTTGCATGATCCGTCTCTAAAACATTTGTATTAAATCACAACATTTAGGACGTTTAATCAAGGTAGGAAAAGTTAGAGCCTGGCGACACTCAACTAAATAATTACCATTATTCCTACTTGGGGAATTTATTTAAAGCTCAGGCGTGTATTCACATTTTCCTCCATTAATTAGCCTTGTGTTTAAATATGTTATCTGTTTACACTTACGTCATTGTTACTTCTCAATTTGTTTTTCATACACGTCTATTTTAATTACTTCTGTGTTTAATATAGTTTCACTTAAGATGTTCATTATTCTGATTCTTCTAGTCGATCCACTTGTTAGGGGAACCATTTGTAGAGTTAACATTGATATTGGTAAGTTATAAATGTTTCACACAAGCATTACCCCGACTGAGCCGTGCTGATTTACACATTTTACCTGCAGGTCTCAGTCTGCTGCTCACGTTCACAATAAACCTCCAACGTGGGGAGCACCCGAACAATCCGACGGGTCCAGTGTCTTACTTTGTATATATTTAGATAAAACAATATAAATAAGATGTGGCGTATTATTAAGCATTGGAATTTTAAACAATGGTGAATTCAATTATTGGTAATCACATAAAGAATATGCACTCATTAAATGAGGTAATGTATAGAATTTTGTACGGCTTTAAGTAGAACTAATGATTCTCTACTTACAAAAAAAAACCATTGTCTGAGGAATAGTTTAAAATTTGAATATAAAATAATTTCTAAAGGATATTTTATTAATCATTCCGGTTGGGGAGGAGGGACAAAGCCTGGAAAAAGTGAGGGTTTAGTATGGGTATTTCTCAGGCGAATAGTACACAAAGCCCGTTAAAAGTATCCCTCCTTCTTCTTTATGTAATCTAATTGTTTTAATAATCATTAATCAGAATATTCATCCAACACAAATAACTTTACTAACAACCTTAAAAACCAGTAATTAAAAAAAAAGGTGTTGGCTAAGCTCCACCCATAATCCCTGATTATTTTAGGTTCTTCTTAGTAAAATTTTCATAAAAGAACAATACTGTATAAAAATTAATTTTGTCGATGAATTGCAAATTGTATAATGTAAGATGAACTACAACAATAATTTAAGGCCAAGTTCAACTCTGTCCGAAACCAAATACCTTTTAACTTCCATAAGCCGTGCATTTTCATTTTATATTGCTGAGGAATATTTCGAGAGAAATATGACGAAAGACTCCCTAAATCAATCAAGGAATGAAATCAACCAAGAAATTGATCCAGGATCTCAACATCTGTGACTTTTTGTGTTCTCTTCCCCGACAAATATCTCAAACCATGAAACATTAGAATTTAAAGATGTTTTCTCTAAAGAGATATTAAAACAGCTGTTAGTATACATTTTCCTAATAATCTTTGATAGTTAGATAGTTCCTATACTAATTTCCAAGGAAACAAGGAGTTGTAAATCCTACAAATGTGGAGCAAATAAGGTAGACAAGACATTTTAATATGCAACTAATGGAATTCAATTATCTTTTGAATGTAAACCTACGTATATTTTTTGGAGTATTTTTCTTAACAATTATAAAAGGAAACTAAATTTACGTACCTACAAAACACACACACATATATGTATATATAAATTTGTATAACCAATAATAATTTTAACATTGGGTTTGTTGAATCATTGAATTTCGAGTAACACAATAAACTAGTAAAGACATACATACATACATTCTATTCATACAATGTATGTATTCCTTATTCACTAAATATAATTTTGGATACTCAAAATTAGAACTTTACCTTGGACACTGCAGTGGAATTTTTGTTAGAATACATTACATTACGTAAAAGTTTTATGTTAAGTTAGACATGTAGTAAAATATTGCGTACGAAAAATGTTGCTGATATATTTTTATTTTACCTTATACTATAGAGCTATTCATACTATTCTGATAAGTTTACTTACGTAATCTTATATAAATATGTTAATTACTGTATTCCGGAAAAGGAGAACATGATAAAGAATTAATATTAAGACTATTATGGTAATATTTTAAACATCATAATATTTATATTCATTTGCAAACATTTATAGTAGTTTACCATAACTAATTTAATTTTCAAGTTAAGTGGTTTGATAATAAGTTTTATAATTTTTAAAGATGAAAAATGCTTGAAACAATGTTTATAAACATGTGAAATCCCTAAAACTATAGACATATTTTCCACCAAACGATTTTAATTAAAGACTCACATAAAAACTTATCAGCAAAATATTTTACATTATATGGTTGTCCATGAGTTTATTGGTGTACGTCCCCAAAGAAAGTATTGAAGAAAAGTCATTAGTCATTGTAACATTAATTATAATTTCTGTCATTAAATTCAGAGACAGGTGCCCTAATCCTGACTTCAAAAGGTCCATTATCTTGGAACCAATTACATTTTAAAAGTTTGGCACATAATTTTAAAGTAAACTTTTATTATAGTCTGCCATACCCCGTGCTGATCACCTATTTTGAGTTCAAATTTATTGTTCTCTGCTTGGTAAGACCTTTAACTTATTCCTTATATCAACGCCCTGGAATAAAAAAAGTATAGTCTTTTCTAAAATCTTATCTTTAGGTTTAGTGTTGATGAACCTAAGTTTTACTATAGCTTTCTCATAACTAAATCAGATTTTATTAAATCCGTGAAGGACTTTCTGTTTTTGTGTTTCGTTCGACTCATGGTTTAAACTCGATGCTTACTAGAACGTAATTACCATGCATAAATGACTAGCCTGACTAGCCAAAATTGCAATGAGCCAAATTTCAAAAATAGCAAGCCAAGTTGGAATTGATTTGAAAATTGAAAATTTTTGAAATTGAAATAAGTCGTCAAGTAGTACAAAGTTTGAGCCCCCCCCCCCCAACCTACCGTGTACACGCGCGCACACTATGTATTAACGGCACATTAAGTTAATAGGTTGGTAAAGCTCCTTAAACTTTTGCAAACGCTTTTTAAGGTCCGGTTTATCGAAGCAAGCTTAAACCTAATCTCAAGTTTAAACCAAAATTTTCCATATGTTTAACATAGAGTTAAACTAAGTTTAAGTTAAACGTGTTTGGAGAAACGTAGCTTCATCATATGCAAAACTGGAGGGCGAGTTCTCTGATAGCTGGTTGGGAGTTGAGTTACCAAGGAAACATTTAACCTCGAGGAAATATTATGTTTAACAAATAATGGTTACTGTGGAGATTGTCAAAAGATTAATTTACTTTAGAATTTAAGGCAATTTTATGTTTAACAAACTTCAAGAACAAAGACGCATGCTAAGATTGTTTACAAATTGATAAAGTATGCAAAACAATGGAGCACTTATAATGGGTGATGAGAATTTTAGGAATGTCTCGGGTCTCTGGAAAGTGTACAACATTATTTAAAAGGCTGACGATGCAGCTTATTAATTTATTTTCAAAGATGCTCCTACCTGAAATCTACATCGTGCTCCATATTTAAAGAATAAACTTGAGAAAGGTTATTGTATATTGAGTGTTCCTTTTTCAATAAAAAACCCATTTCCACATGTGACGAAGCAGGCAGAGGAGATGACGATTGTAAGGGAAACGGAGGAATCAAACATCCATACATATCTCACTGATTTCTCAATAAATAATCATATCTCAATTTATCTTTAGTCTCCCGGCACAGGAACTGTTCTGAAGCAACTCAAATAAACAAGCAGTGTAAAAAATGTTGGGGGTAAAATTGGACGAAACACCTCAAATAATAATATTTCCTATCACTAAATTGACAAAAAGATTTGAGTAATAAATGAAGATTTCGTTAACAAGAAAACAACATATTAATGTAAACTTTAGTTGTTTATAAAACATCAAGGGTGTTTTAACTCTGCTTTTAGAGAAATAACTCAAAGCTTTGACTTTAGTGCATTGAAAATATTGTTGCTGCAATATTGGAAACTAGTAAAGGATCATCCAGAATAGAGAAAGAAGGACAGAACCTGTAAAAATCCATTGCTAATGTATCAGTTTTTTGGAATAGTGAAAGAATGTGAACTATCAATATTGAAAGTAATTGAAACTGAGAAACCTCATCTCATTATAGTTGTTACAGTTTTAGTTACAGCTTTTTTTGCTATCTGAACAAATGATCTTATTTCCATATGGATTCTACTGATTATATTGTGTTCATAAAGTTTGCAATTATGAACGGCACATAATATGTTTAACATTACTAAAATAGTCGTGATGGTTTGGTTTCATATTAGTTTTCCTAGATATTACACAGGTACTGTCGTCAGTAACATACCAGGTTCAACAAACTCATATGACTATAAAATCGTGAGCAAATGTCAATAAATTCAGAATTATTATCAGATAACTATTTTCAGATGAAAGTATCCTACTAATACATAGTTTTATAAGTAAGGTCATGTAGAATCTAAACTCGAGTTGTTTATTTATTCATATTCCAATGGTTTATCTATTTTCACAGGTAATAGCAAAGATTAGAAAATATATAATATTAACATACTAATAATTCCATAAGGCTGAGCAAACAATATTTCAACATGGAGTGAGTAACAAGTTTGGTAGGAAAATTTAACAGTAACATTAACGATTTGAGTTAAACAATAAAAGTGAATAAATACAACAAAACAAATAGTAAATAATAACATTAATATAAATATACATCAACAATAACAATTTACATATACATTGACAGTAATAATAAATAAATAGTATGTTCAACAATTTAGAGTGCACATTGAAAAAGCCAAGTTGGTAGCACTGTGTCTCATTGACGTCACTGACCAGAAAATTTTGTCTACCTCCATGAGTAGGCTAGTACGGTTTCATGTTCTTGCACCATAGATTGCACGCTTTGAACGCGTCTTCACGATGGAACAGCAATAATAACAAAAGTATTACCATTTTTGTGCCTTCAGTGAATGAACAGAACTTAACTTAATACTCTGATTATGCTCATCCAGAAACGAGGGTTTTGTCAATGATGAGGAACGTAAGGTTCATCATTTTGCGTAACCACTGATTCTTTGGTTGAAGTGTGGCCCTTTAAATGCACCACGTAATCACTCAACACCGTGTCACGTGACTAAGACGAACGGGACACAAAACTGGGAACACAAAACACTGTTGGAAGGCATGACCCTTTAAAGGCGCCACCAGAAATCCCGTAAAATACACTATACATATGCTGATCGAAGGGCAAAAGATCACCTTTGAAGATGTCGGGGTGCCGACTTGAAGGTCGATGGACTGGTAGAAATGATGTCCAAGTGGTCCGGTATGTAGTTACCATGGCGTAGCATCCACACCATTGTACTGTTGGCAATGTATGATGTTGACACCGAGGGAGTCGAGAAGAGGGCTCTGGATCTGGTACCAGAAGAGGGAATCCTAAAGTTTACTCTTCGCAAAAGCTCTGGGCAGTCGAGGTGTCCGTGAATCTGACCATGCAGATCATGGTTTGTTTGCACGTCTGGTTTACAAGTTATACATATTTAAGAACTGAATACCTACTAATCTTATATTATTATAATTGCTAACAATCAAAAGGCTCCTCCAATAGAGAAACGTACGCAGAGAAAAATCATAGGTCTATGTTATGAGAAAAAGTATATTTTGAATGATAAACTATTTTTCGAAAACACCGAAATTAAGAGTCTTCATCACCCCTGCAAAAAGTGTCGAAAACATGCGTTCGTAGTCCCCTGTTTCGGACGACATTTTTGAACCGATTTTATTGAAAGTGGTCTTAAACTGTTCAGGAAGAGTGCCCGCGTGTTTCTATTACCTCATAATGATAAAAAACGTACATTGAAGTACCTAAAAATACAGTTAAAAAAGGAAGAAATTACTTGATATTCAACAATTTTTTAAAATAGTTTTAAGAAACTATATCGAAATAACGAGGTACAAGAGACACGCAGGCACTCTTTCTGAACAGTTTAAGACCACTTTCAATCAAATCGGTTAAAAAATGTCGTCCGAAACAGGGGACTACGAACGCATGTTTTGAGCAAAATCGGGGTCTGCGAGTTTGCCTGTTCGAGGCGCTACTAGCCTTTTCGCAAACGTCGTCGTTCTCACTAACACAAGCACACACAGACAAACATTATCGCATTTAAAATCACTCAGTGATGTTGGAGGACACATTCCTCGTATTTATTTGAATACTTCTTTATTATCCATCTAAATGACAATTCAACTTTGGAACACCTGTGTCCATACAGTACTATGGTTCACTGACGATAGTTTTTTATGTAGGGAAAGACGATCAGAACATTGCGCAATACTGGTTTTTAAAGTACATAATATACCGAAAACTAGTAATGTATTTTGAACCCCTCACAGATGAGATTCAAATTTTAATCTTACAAACAAATAGCGTACACCATTCTTCAATTTTTCTAATAGCAGTGGTTACAAATAGACTTATTACCAATTTTTTAGACACCGGAAGTGCGCGAAATACGGTTCCGCTTGATACCACCTCACTGAAGTGAAGGAAATTCCTTTTATAAGACACACTACCGGACCGAGCATCGTACCGAGCATTACCGTTACCGTGCAGGAACGTAAACTTAATCCGAACATTTCGCCGAGCAAAACTGTGGACCGAGCATCGTACCGGACAAATCCACCGAGCGAGGTGAAGGAAATATTAAGAGAGGGATAGCGTGAGTGAGGGCGCCAGATGATGGGGCGGAGAGGGGGGGCTTTCCATACCGAGCGTTCGGGGCGACGGCGACGCTCGGTACGGCGTTTGGAGCAAAATTGGCCCTCTATATATATATATACCCTGACACACTTCCATACATCGGACCGTACACCGGGAACAATCTTTTATTTGATGTTTCGCCAGAAAACCGCCTCTAAAACGCTCATTACGATGCTCGGTCCGGTGCTCGGTCCGATGTACGGACCCCTGACACACTACCGGACTTGCTGTTTTTTGACGGTACGATGCTCGGCCCGGTGGAAAGTCAGGTAGTGTGTAGTCACTTTAAAAGGACAATTCCTCGCTCGTTCATCACTAATCCTCCAATTTTCCGTTACACAAGAGAGTTCAAATTTGGCACACTGATTTGTTCAGTCCCAAGAAGGATAACCTAATAATGAAGCAATTAAAACGCAAATAAATCTTTAGTTCTGTTGATAATTTTAGGAGGTAAAAAATCTCTCATCTGAGCTGATTTCATCATCAACCGAAATATTTTGTTATAGTTGTTCTAATCAAAATACCGACATTTGCGTTTGAATTTTCAAAATTATTATGATCAACTGATTATATTTAATTAGACTCTGGGCCACTAAATCACTATTTTGAGACAGAGTCTCATTGACTACTATTTGATTAGAGCCTTCCATGGTCTGAGAGAAAAGCGGTAAGGTCGCACATGTCATTCAAATTACAATTATTTTACACTGCTCTAGTCTATGACATAAAAAAAACTTAAAAATAAAAGTGAAGCAATTAAGCTGTATAAATTTAATGAACTGTTGTAAAAGAGCGGCACCGAAAAACACACTGATGTTTCGAATTTCAAACACTGAGGCTAGAAACGTAAATTAAAACAACTTCATGGTTCTAATCAATTAGTAAACAAAATTGTAATTTTAATTAGGCTATTTAATTAAATATATTACAAGTTTTAAGTATATAAGTATAACTAGTATAACTCTTTCATAATTCGGTTAATTCGATTAAAATCATCAATATAGGCCCTACATGCAATTTATCTGATTGAGATCGTTAGCTTTAGATGCAATTTGCATCATAACAAGAGGGGGGTATTATATGTCCTTTGTTAGTGGGTGTCAACGAATTGTTTTTGGTGTGCGGGAGTTGCCTCCATACGTTGCGCCCGATTGTTCTAAAGAAAATAATTACTTTAGTCATATCATTTCAAAATTACTTATTTTGTTTCTGTATCGTCTGATCATTCTGGTTCGCGAACTCATTTAGGAAGATGCTGCCTTACACACATGAACCAAATTTAATCAAAATCGGAGGTTCCGTTCAAACGCTATCTTGTTCACAGACACATGATACATTAAAAATGTCACAATTTCGGGGGCTAAATAAAGTATTAGTCATTCGTCAATTTGAACAACAAATGTCCTCTTGACAGATGTCGAAAAATCCATCGTTTAGCCACTAGAAGCCATTTTGCTTTGTACACTAAATCTATATGAGTGTATCTTAAAAATGGCGGTCATTTAAAATTTTTAAACTCAGATATCTCAAAAATATAAGTAATATTTTTTATTATTCTTATTTTACATCAGCTTAATTCTTCAAATCCTAATTGCTTATCAATTTTGTATCAAATTATTACCTAGATAAAATGTTACATCAACGTGTATTTTTATATACGTAAATACTATAAAATCAATCCTATTTTAAAATGTGTTTATGTAGGCCTATATGACATTTTTCAAAAGAATGATTGTTTTTTACTATTGCAAAGGCAATTTCCACTTGCACCTGATATATCGCCCGATGGAGAGTTTATTTAATTAACAACCATAAACAAATAAATACTTTATTTTTGTAGGACAATACATGCACTGTATTGCATAGCATACTCAGAATAGTGTGATTTGCGCAGAGTGTTAAGTTTGAAACAAAAAATTATATTGCATATAAGTACCAGCCAGTGTTAATACTACATTCACTCAGAGAGGACTCAAGCCTATGTCTCCCCTGAGTTGTGATTCTTGCACACGTCCACCGAGTAAAACACGTTTGACACTAAAAAGCGTCGATTAACCAATGTAATATAGGCTAATAATTGAAGACCATTAATTAATTTTAATCGCTGATAAATTTTAATCGGCTGTAATGAATAGGAAGAGTTCGAGCCAAATTCAAAATACTCTTCAAATGTAGACAGGAAACGCTGCAACCGTACCGGACTGGCCGAACTCTCATTGTAGCGAGTCTGCGCGTGCGTGTGTTGGACGTCGCAGTCCGATGTTTTTAGAAATGTGACCCCGCCTCACCCCTCGCCCTAGTTGGGCGCACCTGACTGTACTAGGACAGTTGTAATGGGAATCAGAGTGTACGATGGATGTTTTGCCAAAGGTGATGAAGCCTCTTAATTATTGAATTCTCTCCAATTTGTTTTGATTTTTTCTCTTAAATACCCCCCGTTGCGACAGACCTGCGTACTCAGCGAATTTCCAAATTAGTAATATTAATTTTGACCAGCTAAACTTGTAAACAAAATTTCATCACGTGCTCATAAAATATAGAAATAAATGTCTATTCTCCTTAAGATAAATATAGGGAAATAGTATGCAGGTGTGCTGCCATGGGGGAAACTAAAAGTAGGTTTTTAGCATGAAAAAATTTATTTCGACCATATAAAGCCATATAGTAAGTTTCATCAATATCTGTCCATAAATAAAAGAGTTTAAAAGCCTATTCTCCATATGATTAACATGGGGAAAGAGTATGCAGGTTTGCTGCCATGATAAGTACAAAACCCAAGATTTTTTTTCCTTAAATGGATGAGTCTTAACCAAATGAAGCTAAATACCAAGTTTCATCCAAAAATATTGGTTGATAAGTGACATATTAACACATCCTTATTCTCCATAAGATTAACATTGGAGCCCCAAAAGACAATGTACTGTCTTTAGACGTTGTAATATCTCGGTAACCAATGGAGATAGAGCAAAACTTCAAAGTACTAAATTGTGTGTTTTTTTGAGCTAAATCCAATGGTCAAAATAAAAATTTGAAGTTTTTAAAATTTCCATATGAAAAATGCAAAAAAAAACCCATTTTTGGGGTACAAAACCCCCCAAAACTACCCCTTCCGGTAGGTCGATATGTCTGGTTTTCGAACTCATCCGAATAAACGTAGGATTACACATCTCTACCAAATTTGGTGTCGATCGGACCATTTTTACGAGAGTTATCGTGTCTAGGGACACATACATATATATATATATATATATATATATATATATATATATATATATATATATATATATATATATATATATATATATATATATATATATATTTAATGACTATTATTTTTTGTCTCTGGGCACCTCAAAACGAAAAAGTAACATGGTCCCGGGCTTAGGTCTTACCATGAGACCTACTGTAATAGCTTATTCCCTATGGGAAATTCGCTAAAAATAACAAAAAACTCGTGTAACAAGTTCTAAATATGCTGTGTTGCTATTCGATAAAAATATTTTATTTTTTATTACATTAGCCCTACGCAACTATCTGATGCATATTCTTTTTTGACTGTGCTCAAAACCAAACCCTTCTTTAATATTAATAATTGCAAGTAATATGTTAATTATCTCGAACCGGTCGTCGACGTACTAGTACCCTATAGGCTACCGGTGGCGGTGACATTCAAGTCACCGGTAAGTCAAAGCCCGGCATTGTTCAGCAGCCTTGCCACTTCCGTTACAACATTTCCGCCAAGCAAGGTCGGAATCAATTTCTTCACACTCGCAACTGCTCCAAAACCAAGCTGCTGACATTTTTAATGTTGCCCTCGTGGGGTGCTTTCGCTTTCGGTAAAATAAAAGAAAACTGTTGAAAATCTGGAATTACGTGTAGTCCCTGAACAGTAGGTTAACCATTAGGCCTATGACTAGACGTCAGTAGGCCTAATGGATTACTTCTTCATTATCCATATCTCAGACCACAATCTTTGCCCAACATTATTCACATTTCGTAATTTTCTTTCATACTTTCGCTCAAGACAAATTGAAAAATCCAAAGGCCTATATGGTATATCACGGAATCCGCCAACTCAAAGAGGCTTTGATACAAGAAACTATTCATTATATAATTAGACAATTTGCTTAAGACGAGTTATAATAAGGTACGACCGAAGTGGAAATACAGAAAGGAATTCTCAGAAGACTTAAATCTCAAGGATTTTCATTTTCTAGGGGTGTTGGGTATAAATAAAAAACAAAGTTCACACAGGATTAAACCTCTGACAATTAACTTGTGACGATTACCATTAACGTTTTCTAAAAAAATACAAAATATATATCACACTCAATCAAATCTTGACAGCAACAAATTTATTATATCACGGCTGAAAAAACTCTGCCTCGTAAGATAGATTTCTATTGTCTATCCTTATCATAACCCGCGAACATATTTGCTCTGGCGAGAAAGCCCCCCGATCGCTGCATTTTCACGCTCTGCATGGTGCACTAATGTCATTCCAGCGTCAGTTGGTCACAGCCGATCAGCTGATCAGGTGACCAGCGATCGGTCGACTCTCTCGTCTCCTGAAAGTGAAGCACTTCTAGCGAATCTCCTGGACAGCCGGTATGTCAATAACGAGAGGATGCGGATATTGGATCGGCCGTGGAATCCTTCGATGAGGAATTCAGGATGAAAGTGTATGGAATCTAATGATGTAGTATTTTGTTTAATCACCTTGATCCCCATAGAAGTAATTACAAGTTAGTAAATTTACTCACTACTTCATAAATTAAAAATTTTAATAAATTAATGTTCTTCATTTTCTTTTATTTTTTAAAAATGGCAAGAAATTTACGAGGAAAACGAAACGGCTTCATTGAATTTTCATCGTGAAGGGAAAAAAGGTTAAACTAAATAGAGAGCTGCAAAGATAGGGAACTTCGCCCCCTGTTGATTGGCGCCATTTTACCCACGATTCCCGCTGTTTCCTTGGAAACCAGTCCTTTGTTTACAGTTCCCCATCTGGAATCTGCCATATCACCCATAATGTCCTTTCGCTTCTATGGTAACTAATGTTAAGCATTAGCATTGTGTTTGATTTACCTAGTCAATCATAAACGAAAACAAATCACATTTACATAATGCTGGACAATCAGCTGTTCCGTGAAAATTAACATGTAACGTAAGCCAGTAAGCTCAATGTTTTTGGAAAAGTACCCCCTCTCCCCCCCCTTAACCAATTTGGCCAGTCGTCAACTTGTTGCGATAGTATTGCAATCAGATGTTTTGTGACTTGAGAATGTTTTGGATTCGTATAAACTTTGATTTTTTTAGGCCCGGTACACACGAGCGTAAAAATACTCTGCGTTCACTCTACGTTGACGCGGCTGCGGTGTCCTCGGTACACAAGAGCGTGTACGTGTGTACCGCTCCATTTGAGTACATCCACTGCTCAAACGCCGATGCATAATAAAGATGCGTCAAGGCAGACGTATTAATTATTAGGCCGCTCATGTGCAGCGGGCCTAAGCATAAGCGACTAATCAGAACCGCTTTACTGGTAACCAAGGAAACGTGGGTGGTTACCAAGGAAACAGCGGGAATCGTGGGTAAAATGGCGCAAATCTAAGGAGGGGGCCAAAAAATAACATATGTTTATATCACGATGTACAGTAGAACTTCGTTGGTGCAAGGACTTGATCTGATAGGACATATAGGCGAGTCTCCTCATCAGCTGTTGTAACATCTGGATTCCAGGAAGACTGCTGGAGTAACGGTACAGTATCAGCATCATCAGCATCCCACCGTTGATATAGGAGTGCGTTGAGTCAGCATCTTCATTTCACAGCTACAGTAACTAGCAACACACTTGGCTTTATAACTGAAATAAATAAAGAGCGATCCCTTGTTTACAATCTACATATTTTGTTACGAGAGTTGATAAATTATATTGTGTTGATATTTTCCTCGAGTGATTACATACTATAAAACACGATAAAAAAGGTATAGTATTCGGCAAAAGACTACCCACATAAAAGGTGCAATATTAGTAAGCTTAAACAATTCTGCAAACTGACCCCATTATTCAAGGAATGAAATTAAAGATCGAAAATGTTTTTACTGGCACTAAATGAAAACCGAACGCAATAGAAATTCTCCATATTTTAAAACAAATAGTCTATGCATTTTGTATACAACGGCTATAGTACCGTATTTCTTCCTTACAATATTCCGTTCTTGCCATTTCATTATTTTGGTTCAGCCATTTAACCCTACGGAAGTGACTTGGGCACCACCTGGGCGTAATTTGCAAACCAACTGGGTCATAGGGTCGAGGCAGGTGGTGCCTTCTTGTACGATCATTTCCGACATTTCCGTTCCGTATAAAACTCGCCACCGCCAAGTAAGTGCCAGCTGCGCCCTCATGACCTTGAGATAAGAATGATAACCCATCCCCCTCGCCCCTGTGACCGATGCCCTTGGGTGTGCAGCTCTCACGGTATGTGTTTATTATAGGGGCGTTTTACATTACGTGGTGATCGTATGGGTAATAATGTAAGTGAATTAAATTAATTAATGTGTTAGTGAGAATTAACTCTCCACAAAAGCTTTTTCGAAACGGATAGAATTCGATGAAAAGGCTTTAATCCGAAGGGAGTGATCTCACTGGATGACGTTTTACACTAATCACAGTAATGTACAGTAATATAGTAAAGTAAAAATATAGGCTATTGCCCTACTTGACGACATCCGATACAAAGTTCCAGTAGAATGATAATATGCTATACAGTAGTTAGTTTTTACTGAACGCGTGAAATAAAGATGAAGCTAGTTCCTTAATGTTTATGTAAATGTTAAAACAAATAATGGATAATGTTAAAACATTTATTGTTTTAACATAAATGTTTTATCATTATCCATTATTTGTTTCTTTATTTAATTTTTAGAAGATGATGGTAGTGCAACAAATAGTTTAATTTGGCTAGTAGTTTCATATTTATATCTTCATACAATTTGTACTAGAGACCAGTATTTATTACCAGATCGCTCTTCTTTCTGGTCTTCTTTTTATTTTGATAACTGTTCTATTTGCAAATCCATTGAAAACTCACAGGTAAATGGAAATAAATGAACAGGTAAAAGTAAAATGCTCAGTACTTCGAAAGACTTTGCAAATGCAATGTAATTAATGTATATTAGATTAAAATCAATTTAAATTCAACTGCTAGCATTTTTAGTGTATAATCGTGTTTTTACTGCCCCTAGGCCGAAAGCTTCTAGCGTGTAACACTACATGACACATGCAACGGTAATAATTATCCATTTAAAGAGAAACCGAAGAGGCAGCAGACAGCAGGCGTTTACTACCCTAATACCAATAATTAGAATTAACCGTGAAGCAGCGAAAGTGGCAGACATGTGGACAGTTGTGGGTGCGGAGGTGAAAGAATTGGAGGAACTTTCTTCGTTGCACCTAATATAAGATTCGGAGGAAATTTCTTCGTTGCACCAAAGAGAAGAATCGGAGGAACTTTCTTCGTTACACCGAAGACAAGAATTGGAGGAACTTTCTCTGTTGCGCCAAAAAGAAGAATCGGAGGAACTTTCTTCGTTGCACCTAATAGAAGATTCGGAGGAAATTTCTTCGTTGCATCGAAGAGAAGAATACGACACTTTTTCATTGCAGCGATGAGAGGAATCGGAGCTCTCTTCGTTGCACCCGAAGAGAAAAATGGGAGGAACTTTCTTCGTTGCACCGAAGACAAGAACCGGAGTAACTTTCTTTGCAGCACCAAAAAGAAAAATCGGAGGAACTTTCTTCATTGCACCACCAAAGAAACAACGTTACTTACCTACGCCTGGTAGTTGGACACCAAGGAAGAGAGCATTAACTCTAACTCTGGAATGTCCATCAAATTCTCAGTAGACACCCATCCCAGTCAGCACAAAATGTGAAAATCACGTTTTTTTCACGTGAAAAATGTAAAAATTATGTAAAAGTGAATAGAAGAATATTTTTTTCACGTGAAAATTAAGTGAAAAATGTGAACGTGAAAAAAAGGTGAAAAGAAGAATATTTTTTCACGTAAAAATTACGTGAAAAATGTAAATGTGAAAAAAGGTAAAAATGAGAATATATTTTTCACATCAAAATTATGTGAAAAATGTAAATGTGAAAAAGGTAAAAATGAGAATATATTTTTCACATCAAAATTACGTGAAAAATGTGAACGTGAAAAAAGGTGAAAAGAAGAATATTTTTTTCACGTCAAAATTACGTAAAAAATGTGAATGTGAAAAAAGGTGAAACAAAGAATATTTTCTTCACGTCAAAATTACGTGAAAAATGTGAACATGAAAAAAAGGTGAAAAGAAGAATATTTTTTTATGTCAAAATTACGTTAAAAATGTAAAATTTAAAAAATTGATGAAAAATTAATATCATTTTAACTTGAAAATTATGTGAAAAATGTCAAATGAGAAAAAGGCGAATGATAAAATATTTCTCATATACAAATTATGTGGCAAAATTTAACGAGAGAGTAGGTATTTTTGCATTTAAACGTTATGTAAAAAATGTATATTTAAAAAAATTAAATTAAAAATTTATTTTCAAATTTTATTTTACTTTTTAGTTATTGATAATTTTATTTGACTGTCAAAGTATCAGATTTACTTATGTAGAGATATTGTCTAATTATAGCTTTCGAAATAACAATTTGAATTTCAATTTGTGGTATCAACAATTAATTGATAATTATATTTTTTAGCCTTTACATTATTCCAACAGAATGTAATTTCATGCGTTGGTTATACAAATTTTAATAACACTTCAAATATTTAATACGCAATAGTAAATATAGTTATAAAAGATTAAAAAACTATTATTATTTACAAACACAGAGTTATTTCAAACTGGGCCAGAGTTTTAATTTTGACTTGCTCAAGTACAAGGAAGGTTGAGTATTAAGTGTATAAATAGTAATTTAAATCCCTCTGAGGTATAGCAAAAATGGCCGAGAGGGTTAAGGCGATTAGACATTGACATAAAGGTTGTGGGTTCAAATCCAGGTGAAGGTGGAAAATCTTTGATTGACTTTATTTACATTTTTTAATGTATTGGTTAGAAAAAAAGCATTCATTTACAAGTTTTGTTGAAAAAAATTGTAAAATGTTCAGTAAATCATAAGTTAAACCGGTAAAAATTAAGTGAAACAAAAAATTTAAATTTTCACGTCTTTTTCACGTTTTTTTCACGTGAAATTTAGTGACCGCTTCACGACATTTGCACGTGAAAAGGACGTAAAATTTACAAGAAATTTACATCTTTTTACGTAATAATAACGTGAAAAATGTAAAAAGAAAACGTGAATTTCACGTGATTTTTACGTTTTTGTGCTATCTGGGATTCCATGCAACACTTTTGTAAATAATTTTCTTATCAATGAAAAATTATCGTGATCTGTTTGATTCTTTTAGCTGTGAAAATTCATTTACACAGCCTACATATAATTAATTATGAATGTCATCTTAAACCCAAAGTAGTTCTAGATAAACAATGAAATTAATAAAGTTTCATATAGGTTGAAGTTAATAAATGATCACTATTTGTATGAAGGTTTCCGTTTCTTAAGTTGCTCAACACAAGTTAATGTCGTCAATTAAGTTTTTGAGTCATAGTAGAAAATATTCCTCCTGTCCCGCTGTCCCAAATAAAACTTATGCGACCAAAAGTGCTCCACTTTATCAGTGTGAACTCAAATTCGCACGTCATTGGTTCAATTATCTTATCTATTGAAGTTTGTTCAATGTTATCTATATCGACCTTTCTCTTTTGACGTAAGCAGATCTATCAAGCTGAGAATGTGACGTGTTTCTTTCACATTTTCCCCGATGAATCATGAGTAAATTTTAGATTGTTTAAGATGCATATTGCCTAATATGAGCTTTATAGAAATATTATGATCACAATCATAAACCACAAAATGTTAGTGATCTATGCTATAAATGTAAGAACAGAGGATGTAACAGTTCGATTGATAATATCGATGACATTAGATAACAGCGTTTGTCTTCTTAATTGATTAAATGTATCGACTTGATACAATTCTAGTGGTTTTATGATTCATTTCTAAAGCTTTTTTGCTTTACCGAACAATGAGAAATGTTCTACTGAATGTTTCAACAAAGCTTCAACGGCTGAAAAAGAATACCAATTTGAAACTAGATACTGTAGGCCTATTTAGAATGTATACAATCTTGATCGTGCCGGGGATCTAATAGTCCAAGGCAGGTGTAAGGAAGTGGTCTACACACCACTAATTATCGACCCAAAGAACTATTGCCTTATCTTCCGGAAACTGACCGACTTTCGCGGTCACTCACCTTCCTTCCTGTTGCCATTAGCGTTCGACATTTCATAACTCAAAACGGCATAAATGTCAGCTTTCGCGAAAGAAATACGGACTTTTCTCCGGTGTAACTTTGCAATAAAGTAATATATGGGCTGACCTCCACCCTCGGGTAGAAAGAATGAAAATGTTACGGTTTCTTTTGTTTCAAAATATAACACTCGGTCATAAATAAAAATACAGTAAAATTTTAAGACCAGTAAAGATTTTGGTCATTAAATGTGGTGGGCATATTTTCATTTTTTTAGTTATTTTGGACGTATTGCGGTTGGTTAGCTAACAATGAAATCTCTGCGTAGCCCAATGTACTACTTAGGCTAAGTAATGCATTACTTAGGTTGTGCCATAACTGCTAGTAATATTCTATTTTACCAACGCCCACTTTACAAGAGGTATTGAAAACAGCCATATTTAGTTAGAGAGGTTTCAACAAAAGTCGTTCTTTGTTTCACAGTTATTTGAAATGTAGCCATTGCAGTTACTTTCCATGCCAACTAAGAACATTTTAAGAGTCTCTTGACCAGTGGCGGATTTACCACTAGGCCGACTAGGCCCTGGCCTTGGGCCGCGGGCTGCAGGGGGGCCGCAAGGAGTCCCAAATATACATATACTTTTTTAAGCTTGTACTTGCACGGTAAAGATGAACATCAGCTTTGAGCCCTGATTTTTTTGCATACTATGTTAGTTGAAAAACCTAAATTCACAACACAACAGAGAGACTTCTTTGGTGAAGTCATTGTGATCAATAAGGACCCCATTGCACCAACACTATTAAATACAGTTTGGTAAAATTGAGTACGAATAGCCATCTTGACTCTTTTGATAGCCTCCCACCAACAGCAATTTGACCAAGTAACGGACATAACATCCCTAAAATACAGCCGCACGCTTTTCAAAAACTTTTGAACAGAGAGTAGTGACTCCAGTTATAGCATGGATCCATTGACTATAAATTTAGTCAATGATAAAGCATAATGGGCCCCATTCCCCACCCCAGATTAATATCTGGATATTCAAGCATCTTTTCAAGACGAGCTCGTTCTCATGGATCAGAGTGTACACATACAATTACACTTTACTCGTACTAGAGCATAGGATAAAAAATTAAGGACGATTTTAGCTTAATCTGAGGATTTTTTATATTTTGGTCGTTGATGAGGGGAGGGGTATCCCACAGAAAAGTTGGCCTAGGGCCCCAACCTTCGTAAATCCGCCACTGCTCTAGACCATAATTCCACAAGTTCACACGGAACCCTTGTTTGTCTGGACACACTGGTTGTCCTTGTTGGTAGTAAGGAAACTTAAGTATAATCGATCGGTCTATCGGCCTTGAGCCCGCCCATTGTTGATATCGTGATTCCCCCATAAGAGCTACGGTGATTCACGGCATGGGGAAGAACACCGGGATCGTGAGGCAGCAACAACACGTACTCGTACAGACGACCTTCTGACGTCACATTACGATAAGCACTTTGATTCTGTTATGTTTATCACCCAAAGTTTTATGTAATTTTTAATATTTACAGTTAACAAACCTTTTTTGTTGTTGAACTTTCAGCTTTAGTATTAAAATAAATTAAAAATGTCATTTTGTGGTAGATATATCTATCGAATCTTCATTGTTTTCGCCACCTATGATGAGCTAGCTGTTGTATTATTAATGTTTTGATTGCTGGGGGAGAGGGCTTGTACGTGGGCCCTTACGTACAGTTTCGTTATTATAGAGAGCGTCAATTGGGGAGGGGGGGGGGGTTGTAAGTGTTTCTATTGAGAGTCTGGAGTACCTCCGCTCCGCCATCTTGATTTTTATTTCCATAAGAACAATGTTAATTGTGACTTTAAAACAATTTATCTCGATAATCTTGCATCGGATCGCATGAAACTTGATTATGTTAACCATTATGGTATGGCGGTTCATATCACGTGGATACATTTTTTTAATGAACCTCCTAAAAATGGTTTAACATGGTTTGAAAATGGTGATAATATACATTATTTTTTATTCGTTATTCCAGTGAATAATTTTTTTTTAATTAATTTTCTATCACGTTAAATGAAACATACTATGGTAACATTTAAAATGACATAAAGTTTTTTTATTTTCAGACGAAAAATAAACTCACATTATTGTTTCAAATTTAACATTGTTCTTAAGGGACAAAATATCGAAATGGCATAGGTACTGCAGCCTCTTAACCGTAGGGCCTATAAACTTTAATTTTAAATTGGCTCCTGTATTTGTTGTTGCAGATAATAGCTTAGCTCAGGTCAAGATGGATCATAAATAATTATCCTATTGGATCAAATTCTATATTTCAATGAATCTTAGGGAATTCTTATATTAATTACTTCAATAAAATTAATTTTCAATGCCTTTTGCTAATCTTAGATTTATTGCTATTTTATTAATATTGGAAACAAACCAATTAAAACTTATATAAATTTTATTTAACTAATGCATTATTTTCAAAAATGGGAAAGTATTGTTTGATCTGATAAAAATTAATCGGGGTTTTTATAATTTATTGATTTAAAAAAACTTATAATTATTCTCCAATTCCTATCATGGCGCCATTACTTTTATTTAATTAAACCCGTAATATCGACAAGAAACTATTTTGTTGTTCCCGCCGGTAAATCAACGTCATTACTGTATGTTATAAATAGCAAAATGGCGTCACAAAGCAAATATTGTAACGCCTGTGGTTTCACCATGACGCAGGAGTTTTCAACAGGTTTCTTTTTATCTCTGGGACCAAAATATGTATAATTAGTGGTCTCCATTCTCTCCTCCCGGCGGCTACGGGACCTTCGAGTGATTACGTCACCGATTCGACGTCACGGTAACGTATAAGTGACGTAATGTTGCCCTCTCGCTCACTCTCACATTCCGCGGGAAACCCACCGCAGTTGTTTGACTGGTTGTCAACAATTTACCTGTTTTTGTTGAGTTAGATGATCAACACTAGAAGGAAATAATGATAAGCCATTATTTTAGTCTTGTGTCTCATAGTAGGCTAATTAAATTAATTTGCAGGAAAAATAACTTTTCTGTGGGATTTTTAATTGAAATTTATCTGTTTATACCCATTTTATTGGGACTTTGCAATAGACAAACGGATCTGATGTATAAAGTATCATTGAAGAATTTCTTTCAAAATATAATACTAAAAAAGTATTGCTTAAGCAGGGAGGGCTATTATATACTTTTCAAATATGCTCGAGAAAAATACCCATGTGTAGAGGTCAGATAAATTTCTTTCTATTGCAATTTGTGTGTATCTACGCCAGTGGTTATTTTTACGTTTTGACTGGGAACGATCCAAATCCTGGTCTTGTTACTATCTAACATCCACCATTTATAATGCGTCATTAATTAATTAGGCCAATGGCAAATGGTAACTGGGTCCGGAATCGAACCTTTCAAAAAGATACACTGATTTTTTCAGGATCTAACCGGCAACATTTGGTTTCAAAGGCGAGCACTATAACCACTCAGCTATAGCTAGCCAGTAGTTCATAAAGTATAGCAATAATAAAAAAAATTGCATACCATTTCACCAATACTATACGTCAACGCTTAATTTTCTTCATCGTCCTTCAAATCAACAAACAAAACACCAGAGGGAAAATTTCTTTAATAACTCAAGAAAAAAAAACAACTGCCCTTGATCGCCGGCGATTCCAGGAAGACCTTGAGTCGTCCATCTATGTCCAAACCAGCGCCAAGTTGGGTTGGACCCAGCGATTCGCTGAACTGGAACAGCTGTGCGGAGCCGAGATCAGTTCCAGCGAAGTTCAAGGTCGCCGACGGCACGTTTGAACATCACGATCGTGTTATCTATTCTCGGTCGCTTCGTGAGCATGGTCGTGCTCCGCTCCACCCATTCACCTAGGGTTCCCAATCGGCTTCCTATAGTGTTTAGGTTTCTGTGAACACGGAGCTCTTGACGGCACTTTGAATTGTGTTTCAATATGTTAACACCGTCTTATACATGTGCTTTGGCGATTTAGTGACGGAAAAGTGTATTGTTGTGTTGTGGATAAAAACTGATTTGATCTCTAAACACTGGGTAGTGCAGGTCCTTCACAAAGTTGATAAATTTCAAATACCGCGGATCTACTCCTTGCTCATGTAATTAATGATCCTGCCTGTAAACCAGATGGTCTTAGGAATTGATATACTGCTCTGAATTTGATTGAGACTAATTACTTGTCTGAGAGTTTGGGGATGCCTAATGCAACAAGACGATATTCTACTGTATTAGGCTATTTTTAATATTTTTAACAGAGTTTCTCTACATTTTATCAAAATTAAGAAGATATTTTTTATTTGAAAATACCAAAAATTAGTGTTGCGGGCTTACTTTAGTTCGTGATTCTAATCAAATTTAACTCTTAAAGACAATATTTGAAACATCTCTATGACAAAATGCTGACCAAAGCTAAGTTGGAGGGATCAAAAAGACATAAAAAGACTCAACACAGAGAGACGGCTGCAGAAATGAGGTCGAAGTCAAGTAGGCCTACTTCTTAGGTACCAGTGGCCACTCCAGCTAGTAAGTACAACTTAAACATGCAAGTGTAAACAATAAAAATTACATAAAATAATTAAATTTTCAAACTTTTACACTCTCATACTTGTATTATTATTCCATTCAAACTTATTTTTTCTGCGTAAGATCAACGAAATCAATAACCTTCAACCTCGCATCTCAACATCACCCAGGATTCTCCCCTCCTGCATCTCCTCAGGAGCTCCCCCCCGGGTGGACCATGAAGGTGACCAGCTCGCCGCCAAGCGGCGTAACCAGGAAGTAATCCGGTACTAAAGCCTCGGTTACACCACAGCCGACTAGGAAGAGAGGCCTTGTGACTTTCGCTTTCCAGTGAAAGCGGCGTTTGCTTTCTATACGACGTGGAGGTCGGGACACCGAGCGGTGGCGTCGGCCGGAGCGTGTCACGTGGCAAAAGTTAATTCCATAAAATAAAAATATTTTTTAATTTTCTGCAAAATGACCTTTCCACCATGACAAATCGCCATTGTCTCAGTTAGCGTTGTGTGACCTAAACCCCAACGGTTTAAAATTAAATTAGGCTACTTTAAAATTAAAGTACGCTATATTTTATTTCAAAGCTCTGAGAACCAATTTAGAGAAACTTTAGTTGTGTTTTTGGATTGTTTTAACTAAATGTTTAATTTTCCACCATAATTATGTGCCACTAACATCAGATAAGAGCCATTGCATATATACCTTCTGCTTCGGAGTCCTAAACATTAGGGTGATAAAAAGATAGGGAAGTTTTCCCCCTGTTAGTTGGCGCCATTTTACCCATGATTCCCGCCGTTTCCTTTTTTAAACTTTCCCATCTGTTATTTGCCATTTTACCTACACCTATCAGATGTTTCTATGGTAACCAATCCCAATTACAGACCATCAAATCGAAGTGGGTTTAAAATCAAACGATAAAACCACAAGGAAACGACTGGTAACAAATGGTAAAACCACTGGTAACAAAGGAAACGAGGGTAAAGTGAGGGAAGGTTTCCAAGGAAACTATGAGATTTGTGGGTAAAATGGCGCAAATCAACAGGGGATAAAAAGTAACATGCGTTTATCACTCTAGCCTATATAGTTTTACCTCGTTAAAAACGGTATTTTAGGAAAACTGTAACTCAAAAATGTTTTGTCACAAGAAAAATTGTTTGTTTAAAGTTTTAAATACGTCCTCCACCCCCTACATTCTTAAGAAGGATCAAGTTGAAAAAAAATGCCTATGCATGAACTTTGAGAACAGTTGTAGCGTCATACAAGATACAAAGATAACGTGTCAAAGTTATCTGGTCAATACGTACAAATAGAATTTGATTAAAATTCAAATTAATGGCGGGCCCGGCTTTTATCCATGTTATGGGTTTTTACCAGGCCTACACCCCTTTCTCTAAACATTTATTCAAGATAATTTACTGTAGTAACGGAGCCGATATACTATCTACATGAGCTTAAAGTCATTGTTGAGCAAAGTTTATTTATACTCTTCTAACAGAGAACGATAAACTGTTTGCTCTTTTCAATAACAGTCACTCCCTAGTGCACTGTTAACGAGAACTAAAACAAAACATTCGTTGTCAATTTGCTGTGAAGGCCGAGCATAAAAACCAACGAGGTTTAAACTGCATAAAGAGCGATAAACACTAATTGTTAATTTTTGTCCCTTGTTGATGATTTGCGCCATTTTACTCACAATTAATTCCCATTTGTTTCCTTGCCAACCATCCCACACTTTACTCTCGTTTCCTTCGTTACCAGTTTTAGCTACCGGTCCTCTGATTTTTAGCATCAAGCTTAAAAAATCACAGAATATATTTTTAAAACATAATATGATTATTTACGGTATTGTTGTTTGTGTTTAAAACCACTTTATGATTTGATGGTCTGTGAACAGGCTATTGAGATTGTTTGGCATAGAAACGTCGGATAGGTGTGGGTAAAATGGCAAAAAAGATGGGAAAGTGTTTGGACAAAGGACTGGTTACCAAGGAAACGGAGGGAATCGTGGGTAAAATTGCGACAATCAACAGGGGACAAACTTTTATCTTTAAAGCAATCTACCTACAGGGTCAGGCAAAAGGGCGTTGCAGTAGGAAAACCAAACTCTGCACGTGTTTACGACATAAAAAACTGCACTTTTTCATCAGTCACAACTTTGCCCCGGCCCCCAAAATGAGGAATTTTGGGGACAGCATTAAATTTTCATATGTAATCCCCTATCGATTGACCCTTCATTTTAAACAGTTTATCAAGATAAATAATCACCCTTAACCGAAATTACAGCCATTGCAAAATTTGAAATGGGTTGATTGACATTCGTTAAAATTGAATCGGAATATAGCTATATTAGGACAGGATTAAGAATTTTTTAAATTATTTTAGAATTGAACGTAGTTCGTTTTTTACTAGTAGTTTCAATTCTAAAATAATTCAAAAAATTCTTAATTATAAAATAGCTATTTTCCGATGTAATTTGAGCGAATGTCAATCAACCAACCTTGAATTTTAAATTTTCTTTCATTCCGGTTAGGGTGAGATATCGACCAGTTGTTGTCAGTACCACGGAAAATGCCTATATGTGTGTTATTAATAAATATGAACGACGAATGATTTTGGTTTCTGCGAGCCTCAAATTGAAAAATTAACATAGCCCCGGCAGAGCTTATAATAACCATGGCTACTACCATGATAGCGTATTTTTCTGTTAAGAGCTAGGGACTGTGCAACAAAACTAAGAATGTAGCAAGCTTGCACACTCTCCTACCCACCAAACCCTTGCACCTCATTACAACATTAACCCTTATCTCCATACCACATCTACATCGGCCATTATCATTATTTACCAACAAACCCACCAGTCATATCCAACTACAATACGAGAGAAAGCTGTGGGTTTTCTCCGACGGTAGGCGCTACGCCCCGGCCCGGCGCCCACTCCGACTTTGGAAAGCGCCCGTAACTACAAGTTTAATAAGCTATCGTCCAGGGCGCGGCGGCGGCGGCCAGGAAAGTTCACCATTGTTGATGACGGATGTAAACGATTCAATGTGGGCTGGTGGGGAAAACAGATCAGCGCTTTTACATTTCAACGGGTTATAATTTCATAAAGAACAGTTCAGAAAGGGACTTCAAAAGACTTTACAGAATTTTGAGAATCTAAAAAATAAGTGTTGTGCAATTAACAATGATTTATTTTACTTGTAGCGTAATTTCAGTGTCTTGACAGGGGGACAAGAATATCTCAGTGATTGCTATAGGGATTCCCCCTCCTGATGTTCTTTGTACACGCACGCAACAGATGAGCTCAGTGTAAGTCCTAAATTGCAATTATAAAATTTGTCTTTTTTCATGTTTTCTAAATTATAGTCCACTGCCCCCCTCCCCCTCCCACTATTGCGACCACCACATGACGCATATGTAAGTACTTTTACTGTAGTAGACGTTGAACGATGGTTGACGACGCATCCGTGTGCTCAGGAAAGTAATTGAAAGTGCGTTTTTAATTCAGTTCGTGGGCTGTATAAATATTGGTTAGCAAAGGTTTAAGATTCCCATAATCTATATATTAATACGCAAGCATGTTTCGTTTCCTCCTTTTTTCTCAGCTTGTGGGCAACATAGGAAAAATCCACGCATACCGTTAGAAAAGTATAGTCCTGTAGATGAGCAGAATCACATTCTAATTCACATCGGATTCCAGGGCTACGCCTCACTGGTTTTCAAAGTTCCAATGTTAATCTTATGGAGGAAGGAGAATTGAATTATTCATTAGACAGCTGTTATAAAAACAACTGCTAAAACAGGAAGAACAGATGTTTTAATTCTAAAATGTTTTTAAGCTTCTTGGGTCCAGATCAACTGAAATTTTGATCGAATTTCGATCAGGAGGCTACCTCTAGTTAATATTAATAGACATTAACTCGATGACTAAACTGGCCTCGATAATTGAAATACTTAACATTTAGGTCAAATTGATCAACATTCTAAAACAGATTTAAGTGCAAAAAGTAAAATTCTTACATATTAGTTTAGGCTAATAATGAACAACAATTATTTGTTATATTCAATGCTTTGAATGATGCTTTCATATCAATAGCAGTTCCAGTTTGGTTTGTGTTCAATTGCTAATTACCTATAAAATCCTTATAGCTCAAATTCTATACATTATGCCTATTGATATAAATTACCAGTTTTTTTTTCTCAAAAGTCATTATAAGTACAACATAAATTTGCACTCATTTGCAAAAATACCTTTTTGTCAGTCATCCAGCACTGGTAGCAAAAGTCCATGAACAAAAAATAACTTCATTTCATGTTTATAAACAAAAATACGAATTACAAACTGTCAATTCACGATGAATGATTCACAGGTGGAGGTGACATCCGACACCCGAAGCCAATACGGCAACCGGAAACATATACTGAGTGAACGTAACCTTGCAACTATACATTAGCACATAGAGACGGTTGAATCACCCACTCTGCATACAACAGGCGACACAGCTGACCTGACCCCTGGGATGGCCAATGGGGTGCTGAGATAGTCACACACCTCCGCTGCGTCAATGGGAGGAAAATTAGCGTCCAGACGTTTCGTGCTGGAGACTCATGCCATCATCAGTCATCAGGAAGATCAGCTGAATAACCAACTCTGCATCAACAGGCGACACAGCTGACCTGACCCCTGGGATTGCCAGTGGGGTGCCTTAACCAGCACTGGACATTGTTTGTGGGTTTCTTCAAGAATAGGCTCAGAAGACTTTCTGAACACTGTCTTACTGAGTCGACTGAATAAGCTTTTGGCTTATTACGGTCTGATCCAATGCCATTTTACTTATGGCATTGCTCTGTGGGACAGCTGCTCACAGAAATAGCTTCAAATGTGGCTGTGCTTCAGAAAAAAAAAACATTTAGTTTATGGATAAACTCAAATTTTAGTAAATCATGCAAAGATGCCAGGACCTGGGATTGCTATAACACTGGCTGAGCTGTATATTCCACACTCCTCACTCTTTTGCAGGTTCAAAAGAAACTTGATTTAGGACAGTGCTGCACACTTACAACACATAAATTTGTACAGGAAAGCGCAGTACAGGTTGGCCACAATGGAACGCCATACCCTCTCTGGCTGTAGTTTCCATTTAAAATTAAGTTCCAAAAGACTTTCGGACTGAAAATTCCAAATCTAAATTCAAATAAAAAAAACGCTTTTGGCGTCGAAAATGTTTTACTCGTTGGACAAGTTCATGAACCACAATTCGGGGGAGACTTCTTCTTGAGGAAATTTCAACACTTCCTGGTCCTTTCCCAAAAAAAGCTTCCATCTTGTACAACCACAACCAGCTATGTTGACGTGTGCTATGTAATTCATTGTCCTACGTCAATAAAGAATTTATCTATGTTCTTCTGCAGTCTCGGGCCAAAGCGAGTTGACAATGACAATTCATCTGTGCGCGTGTGCTGATGCCGCTGTTGGGAAAGTCCACGGGTGTGACGTGTCACGTGTGAAGCAGAGAAGGACCTGGGAACAGTGACGTGGGAGTGACATTGGCAGTGGAGGCCGCGGCTGCAGCAGAGCCCGGGTGGAGGGTGGTGGTTCTGGTCATATACCGTGCATGAGACGTTTTCATCGCGCGTTGCACTCATAGAACTATAAACATGTTTATAGTTCTATCGTTGCACTACTATAAATAGTTAGTTGTGCTTGAAACCCAGACCGATACTGAAAACAGTCAATAAAAAAACCTTAGTAAAAAGGCTACAAAATGCTGTTTTTTTTTTACTATCAACCTTTTCTAACGAAAAACTTTATTCTTTAGTTAATTATTTTTTAACCAAATTATACTCCTTTCCATGGTAAAAAATATTAAAACAGTTATATCTGAAGATGTAACAGTGCCTCTTTGATACCGCTATAAAAATGTGAAACGCATGAAGCTGTAGCTGAGATGATGTTATACTGGATCGTCAACATTTCCATAAATAAACGTTTAGACCGCTTATTTACCAACGAATCGTATCATAGTTTATAAAACTATGAAATTTTTTAACTAATCTTGATAAATTTAAAGAGATTATAATATCAACTTCCGAAAATATGACAACAAACAAAATTAAACATAACAATTGACAGGGACTTAGTGCTACCTTGTCGGATAGAGACATGAAGAAAAAGAAAGAAATTGTCGCAGTCCAGTTAATTATCTCCAATAACGAGTGCAGTCCTTCACAATTCTTATCGTAACAAACGCAACCAAATTTATTAAAATGAACATTTTTACTCACAAGGTTAGAAACTTAAAATAATTTACTTTGGAATTTATAATAGGCCTAACTGAAATTTATTTTCGGTTCAACTCAAGCTATAACTAAAACTCTATAATTAATTAATTAGATACAATATTAATTATTGAATTTCGTTTTATTTAGTTCACCTTAAAATATGTAAGACTTCCTGAAATAGATAAGGTTTCATCCCCACGTTCAAAAATATTAAAGTATACAGTATTCATTATGCACATTGCCGATTTTGTGCTGTATTTGTATCCAATTATTTTATTTTAAGGGTAATTTCATCATTGTACTGTACAATCGACAAATATTCCTATACTCAATGAAGAAAGAGAGGCTACAAATTACAGATAAAACAAAAATCTATACTTATTTAATACGCTAAGGGGTTTTTTGTCTTGAGGACTCCTCCTACAGTTTTCAACCGATTTTCAAGTTTTTGGTGTCGTTGGATAGGGCTTGGTCTGTAATTGTTTCCGCCAAAACCTCATGAGAATTGGGCTGAAAATAAAGGCTCTATCCACCATTGAAATCTAAAAATTTCCCATTTAAATTACATTGGGATTGAATAAAGCATTTTAAACATATGTTAAAATCAGCTGTAAATACGTGTATTTTTTTGTAATTACAGATATTTTCAATATTGGATTGGTCGGATGTCATTGATTTAGAACTAAAGTAACATTTTTACTGTATTGAAATAAATTGCTCGATTTCGAGCTACACGTATACTAGTGTTACATTATTACATCATCAAAATTAAGTACAACAATCTTTACTCAACAAATAGCCTACATGAAAAGACTTAGATCTTTTGATGAAAGCACAAATTTTATCAACCACTACTTCACTTTTCACTTTACCATTCAGAACGACTCTAATGCCACAATAAAAACTTACCTGACCCATTAAACAGCTCTGTAACTAATTACATATCCCATAAAATTCGTAACACCGCTCGCCGCTTACAAGGTGACAAAGCTAATTACATATCCATCACGCTCATTCGCTGCAGCCATAATCTGTAACAAGCGCGGAGCTGTAGCTATAGCTGTAACAAGCTCAGAGCTGTAGCTGAGGTGATGTTATATTGGATCGTTAACATTTCCATAACTAAACGTTTAACCGCTTATTTAACCAACGGGTAGTTGCAGTAAAAAATAATTAATTGTTGACAAGATCCATAAACTGGGAAGGTTATGTTTTTCATTGACAAGAACAGGTGTATTGCCTGTCTAATGCGTCAATGATTTGTTTCTTGTTTGAAGTTTTATATTTGTTTAGTCACACATAGGACGTTTATTTTATTGTTTGTTACAAGCTTCCTATAGTTTACTAGACACGTTATTTATCATGATGGATTACACAGAATAAAAGTATAAAAGGCTGTTTGAAAAAAACTGAATTTGAATCAATTATTTTTATTTTTTAATACGGTCTTGGACTAGGGTTGATTGTTTTATAATTTTCGTTTTTAAAAGAGAAGTAATAATGGTAATGTAAAGAGGATTCAAGTTAGTGGTTGGTTGCATATCTAATTTTATTTATTTTTTTTTTTTTTGTTTTTAGAAAAACAACCTAAGCGATTTATTATACTCTTTTTAAATTTATGAACAATTTCATAACATTTTAATATTTCATATGGAACATCTATTTTTAATTTCATTTACAGTAGACATTTATTTCAACAAGATTAAGTAAAAAAAATTGAAATAAGTAACTGTAATTTCTGAAGATTAAGTAAAAAAAAAGAATTAAAACCGATATTTCAGTAAAGATTTTGGTGTGAATGGCGAATGTTTATTTATATTCACTATTGCCGGATGCACGGGTCAAGATGTCACTATGGAAAGTCAGTTTGAATGAGATTGAATCTTCAAGCCAACTTTCCCGAGGTTTTACTGAAATAGTTCAACAAAATTAGCAAAACTTTCGTCCGCAGCTCCTGTCACTGTCACTTTCTACCTCGTGTTCTTAGTTTCATCATAGATTTGTAAACTCCAAATGTAAATATAGCGAGTTTTTAGATACTTTGGTTTTTAGGGCATTCCTATAAAGTACTGTTTTGTAAGGTTTTGAAATTGTTTTAGTCATTTTAGGATTTAAATTTAAAATCATCCTTGAATTATTCTTATGGTGTTTTAAAGAGTTGTTTTTTGATACAACAAAACTGTATCAAAACTTAAATAAGTAAAAACCAGTTTATTAAACTTTTTTAACTATATAGTCGTTTATTTAAAAATAATTTTTAAACCATGGCACTATTTTAAATATTGATAATTATTTTTATATTAGTTATAATTTATTTCTTATACAAAAATCGATTAGATAATTTTACAAAGCATAATTATTTTTGTTGAGTTTTGTTTACGTTCCAGGTAGTCCGGGTAGTTTACTGAACTTATGAAATATGTTTTTTTTCTATACACATTTTATTTTAGACCTTTTGAAGTCCAACTAGTTTGACAAAAACGTTCCAAAAAACTCCCCCCATGTAAATACTTCATGGCCATTACATCGCAACTAAACTCTAGTTTAGCTTTCCTAAAAAAATAATAAAATATGTCTAAATTTTCACTTCCAATTTTCGTTCAGCCGAGGAAAAAATAAATCCCGAAGACCTTGTAAACACTACCTTCACCTTCCATCTTCATAATGCATTTTCACGTGGAGACGCTGATTTTATCGTATGTTTGTCTGTTTCCTTGACCTCAATTTGAAAGCAAAAAAGGTCCCTAATTTTCGCCCTCGGATGTTTATTGTTGTTTTATGGTTATTTGGGTGTATATGGGTTGACAGCCCAACCCCCTCACACCATCCCTTCCCCTCACCCCTACAAGAGGTCGCCAGTTTACAGCTAGAGGGACAAATAAATGCCTGGCCTTGGGACCTAAAAAATCAGGCCTAAATGTCCAGCCCAAAAATCCAAACAAGTGGATGTTGTGAAACTCTCTAAATTTTTTACTGTTGATGTCATTATATTGATCAGGAACATTCAATGTTTTCTTTTTAAAAAATAATAACGATTTAGAATATTGGTATCTTTTTAAATCAATAACAAAATTATGTTCGAATTATGTGAGAACTTAAGAGGGCGTTGGAGTGCCGCCATGTTGGATTTATTTCCTATAAGAGCAATGCTAAACTTGTCCCCGGCATTTGTCAAATAATTTCTTTATTTTTTGTCCGATTGGTTCAGAATAAATAGCGTTTGAATCACAATTAAATTCCCCGTTCCTTTTGCGAGATCGATTCTTTGTAAATAATTTATAAAATTCTGTAGAAAATGTTTTAAAGTTAGTTAAAAACTTGCTTTGTTATTTCAAGTTAGTAAAAAACACTAATGTTTATAAAAAATTCCTTTCACAAACAAAATCCGCCTTGATGAACCCTTTAATTAGAGCTATAAACCATTATTTTCTGATTATAAATAAAAGAGTTATTTGACATCCCGGTTAACATTGCTCTTATGGGGGAAAGGCGGAATTTTGATTGACTCCAACGCTCTCTTAATGATTTAGCAGCTTATGTCAGTGGCCTTCATAGTAGGCCTACTTGAGTTTTTAGATAGCCGTTTATGTTTTTATGTGGGTTTTGTTTGGTTTGGACAAATTTCCCGTCTAGGTCTAGGAAGAGACTAAGTTATCACTGAAACTGACACCGAACACGTGGGAACGTGACCGTAACGAATTTCGAATACAAGGAAATCGTCTACAAGAAATAACAACCAAGTTTTTTTTTTTTTTTTTTTTTTTTTTTTTTTTTTGAGGGAGAGGCGGAAAAATGCATTACGCACACAGGTGGCCAGCCTGTAGTGTGGGGCTCCCCTAAAAACGAGTTTACCCACTAAAAAACCTCCTCTACTCTTTAGGAATCTAACCTGGAATTGTTTGTCACATTACGTCAGGCTAGGCCTAAATTTGGCTTACGCCCGTGGGGCTCGCTCCTTATCCAGCCACTCGATCAAGGGATCTGGGCCACTTCACGGTCCAGATCGGTTTTCTTTTCCAGGAGGATGCCCCGGACGAACTGTGACAAACAATCCCAGTTGCCCTCATCCTCCAAAATCTTTTGGCAGACCGAGTCCACCGAAAATGCACCAAAGATTTGTGTGGCCTCCAGGCGGGGCCCTTCCCAACGGGGACAGTGGAAGAATGTGTGTTCCGCATCGTCGGGAACACCCGGGCAATAAATGCAGTCCGGTGAACCGGTCTTTCCCATACGGTTCAGGTACGACCGAAAATAGCCGTGACCTGTCAAAAATTGGGTCAGGTAGTAGTCCACCTCCCCATGCCGCCGTTCCACCCATGGTTGGACCTGCTTGATAAGTCGCGCAGTCCATCGTCCTCGGGTGTCGTGCTCCCAGCTGTGTTGCCACTGCTGGTAGGTTCGGGAGCGCTCTTCTGTTCTTGCCGTGTCCTTGCCGATCTCGCCTTGTCTCTGATAAATCGCTTTCCTCTCCCCTGCCAAGAGCTTGACAGGGATGACTCCGGCGACCACCAGGACGGCAGGCTCGGACACTGTCCGGTAGGCGGAACACACCCGGAGCGCAGCTTGACGCTGAACCCGGGCGAGTCGCAACCTGTAGCACTCCTTATCTAGAGCGCCTGCCCACACCTCTGCCCCGTAAAGAAGCACGGACTGGACCGCGGACATCAACAGACGTCTTCTGCTGGATCGGGGACCCCCGACATTGGCCATCAGCCTACTAAGGTAAGTCACTACTTTAGCGGCCTTGTCCGCCGTACCGAAGATCTGATCCCTCCAGCTTAACTTGGTGTCCACCATAACCCCGAGGTATTTGGCGGCACGAGTTGATGTGACCACCTCCCTTCCCACTCGAAACGGGACGACGGTGTCGATCCTCTTTTTCGTAAGAATCACGATCTCCGTCTTACTGAGAGCAAGTGAGAGACCGTGATCGGACATCCAGTTGTTGACCACCCGCATAACTCGGTTCAACTTCAGTTGGGCCAGCTCAACGTTGCGTGCAGCAATGAGAGCTGCGACGTCATCGGCGTACCCAACCAAAGTGGTTTCCTCAGGCATCTCGGACCTCAGGAGGCTGTCATAGGCAACGTTCCAGAGATCCGGGCCGAGTATTGAACCTTGTGCGGCACCAGAAGTGACTTCCATCGTCCGCGTTCCGTCCCTCGTGTCATAAATCAGGCTTCGAGAGCGTAGATAATCCTCGACGAGCCGCAACAGATATGCAGGAATACGAAAGGTGTTGCGAAGCGCATCCAACATATCGACCCACCTCGCCGAGTTGAAGGCATTCTTGACATCAAGCGTAACAAGAAGCACTACTCGGCGGGAGAAATGGTTGTGGCTCTCGGCTCTCTCCACAGCTCTCTGAACTTCGGTGACAGCGTCGATCGTTGACCGTCCCTTTCTGAAGCCGTACTGACGGGGGCATAAGTCCCCGGCAGCTTCCACGGCAGAAGTCAGGCGGGAACGGATCAGCTTCTCGAACAGCTTCCCAGCCGTGTCCAACATGCAGAGAGGCCTGTGGGACGACGGCAGCTCGGGATCACCTTTGCCCTTGCTGATCAGTACAAGCCTGGCTGTTTTCCAGGGAGCCGAAACACCCCTTCTACCAAACAGGCATTGTACATTCTCAACAACAAGTCAGCGTTGATTAAAAATACTTTCTTTAAAGCCTCACTGGGAATCCCATCCGGGCCAGGAGCCTTGTTGCTCTTCAGGGAGAGAACGGAGGTTTCCAGCTCCTCGAAAGTGAAAAGTGGAACGTCCTCTACCCGTCCGAAGTCAACCGGCGGTCGCTGTGGATGTTCAGGAAACAACGCAGCGACGATCCTCCCCATGGTGGCGCCCTCCATGATGGAAGGTGGAGAGCGGGCGCCGAGTTTCTGTGTTACAAGTTTGTAACCCAGGCCCCACGGGTCGGAATCAACGTCGTCACGAAGTCTCCTCCAGCTATTCACCTTGCTCCTGTTGATCGCCTGGCGGAGAGATTTTCTCGCAGCTTTATAGGCCTCCGACTTACGAACTCTGTCTGCGGGAATTCTCGCTCTAGTGGCGGCTCGTCTAGTTCTTAAACATGTTCTTCTGAGTTCCGCAATCTCTTCAGTCCACCAGTAAACGGGTTGTTTGTCGCGTCGGGGTTCCTTCGCGGCATAGACTGGTCGCAGGCCGAGACGATAAGTTCCATCGTGGATGTTACTAGTGCCTCGGCTCCAGCCTCACCAGGATTCCCCTGCGCTCCCCGAGAGATGACTTCGGTGAACTTGACCACGTCCAGTTTGTTGGTGTTCCACCGGCGTGGCCCTTCCCGAGATGCGGAAACTCGACGATTTGCCTGATCATGCAGGTCAAACACGATGTATTGGTGGTCGCTACCCGTGTAGTCCTCGACAACCCTCCAGCCAGAGATCCTCGGAAGGAGCGACTCAGACGCAAAGGTGACGTCAGGGATCGTGCCTCTCTGCCCGGGGCGCCGAAAAGTAGGTGTGTCGCCCTGGTTGAGGACGACAAGACCGGCCCTGGCGATGAAATCCAGGATGTATTTTCCCCGGGAGCTGGTAGAGGGCATTCCCCACTCGACGGCCCTGGCGTTGAAATCGCCACCAACGACGACATGCCCGGTGGTGCCGAGAACGCACTCCTCTAGGCTATCTATCTTGTCGCGAAAGTCCTGGACGGCCTCGTTGGGTGTGAGGTAGCAACTGAAGATAGTCACGTCCCTACACCGAACCCAGACGAATCCTCGGCCGCGCCCGTGACTCCGCACCAAGACATCCTGTGTATTACGCGCCCAAAATGCAGCAGTACCGAGGCTGTCGGAGATCCAAATGTTTGGGTCTCTGTCCCGATACTGTTCGCTGATAAGGAGCGCGTCAGCACCAAGTTCTCGGGCCAGCTGATCTAGAAGGTTATCAGCTCCCCAGGATCTATGAAGATTGGCCTGGAGGATGCGAATTACCGGCCGCTGCCTTTTGCCTGTTCAAGTGCGGCTCTGAAGGCACCGCACTGACCAGACCCGGGTAAGTGACCGAGGGCACTGGAGCCTGAATCCTTGCAGAGGAAGCAGGATGGGCTCGAGGAACATTCCTTGCGTTTGTGGCCCTGGCCTCCACACTGGAAGCAGTTGGCACTCCTGTCGGGCCCGTTACAGTTTCGGGAGGAGTGGCCGAAACCGAGACAGCGGAAGCATCTCGAAACTACCACCCTCCGTTTGAGCCTGCAACTGACCCAACCGACTCTGAGGTGCTGAAGGCTAAGCAGCTTATTGGCGTGCTTTTCGCCCATCTCAGCAACAGCCATCCTGAGTTGACTTCGGTTAGGCTTTGTCAGCCATACCCTCACTCCATCAGCCGGTATCTCCGGGAGTGCCACCTGGATCGCACGGGTCACCTCATCTTCGGTGGAGAGGGCATCAAGGTCCCGAATCTCGACCGAACATTTCGGTTCTAGGGCCTTGATGGAGCCTTTGTCCCCAAGTGCAGTCTTGAGGGAAGCGGCAAAACCGATCTTGTCACTCGACTTCCCCAGTTCGAGGAGGACATCCCCGTTCTGGGTTCGCCGAATAGACTTGATAACGGTGTCGGTCTCTTCCGGTTTGGCCTGCGATCTAATCTGACCCAGAACATCAGCAAAAGATCGCCCCCCTAAGGGCTTGATCAAGATTGCCTCCGTCCTGGGCTTCTTAGGCCTGGGTTGTTTAGGCTTTCTGACAGACTTGCCAGAGGCCTCCCCCACCGGGTTTGAGACTTGCGTCCGCTCCACCCTCGACGCACTTTTCGAAGCTGCCTCCACTTGCTTCTGCCTCCTCCTTTCTTTCTTAGACAGGCGCGTCTTCCAGCCCCCCAAAGGTGTTGAGGCAGAGTTTGCTGCCAAGGCAGGATTAGCCGCCGGAGCAGGAACCTCTGCAGGAGTAGCCGCTGGAATCGCGACAGCGCCCGGGGCGGATTGAGTAGCCTGGACAGGAGATGTCTGCGATGCCGCAGTGACAAAAACCGGTCTCGGCACTGAGTCCACCTCAACAAGCTCAGGGCTTTCCGGCGAAGAACCGCTCTGCCTCTTCTTTCGCTTTCTGGCTTGAGTCTGGGACTCAGCCAGATGAGCTTGAGGCGAAGCAGACATAACTCGGTTCATAACGTCGCGCTCCTGCTTCACTGCCTTCAGCCTGATCTTCCGGCATTCCTCAATTTCGCCAAGGAAATCCTCGAGTTTTGGAATTCCGTCCTTAATCGCCTTGTTGACGTTCTTCTGAATAAGGAGAGCCTTGGCCATCTCCTTCAAAAGATCGTTCATTTTCTTCAGACATGAGTCTTCCTCCTCGTTGGCATCGTCCTGCTGCTGCCGAAGCATTTGCATCTCGAATGCCGGACGAAGAGGACTCTTCCTGGGAGGAATTCCTTGCATCCCGGCTAGAGGTGTTACCGGCTCAGTCACCCCCATACCCAGCTTAACCTCATCCTTCTCCTTTCGGTTACGGCCGACGATCCGGCGACACCAGCAGCCTTGAACGGGATCGGCGGAGGGGAGGCTTTAATTCCCCCCGTCGGCGTCCCAGTCTTCGAGGTCGGAGACCTCTGCAGTTTTGAGCTGCGCTTAAAGGCGGCCTGCTCATTCTCCTTTAATTTCGTGTTTTGGTTTTGAAAATCCATACTTTTGTTTCACCAGCGCATCGTGCGGCAAGAGGCGGCCCTTCATTGGCCGGGAGCGGGTACACCCTCGGAGGTCTACCCCCCGTAGGAGATAAGACACCCCTACCCCAGGACTCTGGGGCCCGAAACCTCCGTTTGCCCAGCACCGATACACAAAATGTGCCGGACGTGCTGGGGGTCGCACCGTGGCAATGCAGAGTCCGATCTCTGCATCCATGCCGCACTTCCTGACTAAGGTCCGAAGCGGCTGGCTTCTGACGACACACTGGAGGAGACCATCGGCAGTGCGAGGCACACATCAGTCCCTGCAACACAACAGGGACACTCCCAGGACCCCCCAGCGTGCGCCGGTCGAAAGAAGGTGGAAAGACACCCTTGATTCGGGGTCGAAAACAAGAAGGTGAGCAAGGTTAGCTCAGGAAAGAATAAAGACGGTGAGCTAAGACCTGAAAGATGAGAAGAAAGGCCCTAGCTCGGGAAGAACTGTGAGGAGGGTCTCACTGCTTGGCTCAGGTACCCCGGGGTCGCCAAGAAACACCCGTACAGTGGAAAGCCCACTGCCCCTGAGGGAAAAACCAAGTTATTTTAAACATTCAAACAAACAATAGACATGAGAAATTCAACCACATGACGGCCACGTGACAAGATGCGAGTACTCGATGATTCAACAATTCGATTACGCAGAATGTTTCACACAAGCTTCACCTGAGTTTGCAGTTGGAGACAATCGAATACTCATAATCGGAATACTCGATAACTCGATTCTCGTGAGCATAAGTTTCCCATCGCTTGTGTTAGGCTACGTCACATACCATGTGATCCGTGTGACAAACGTGACCCTTTACGCTATTTCTCTACAGTAAAATCATGACTTTGTACGTTAGTGTACAAAGTCAATGGTAAAATCTTTGAGTAAGTGAGCTGAGGAGTAAGTGTTTTACTGATCTTTTAAACAAGTACAACTAACAAAATTAGGTTATAACTTTTCAATACAAAATTACTGAATATTCCACCTTCCATATAAAAAAATTAAACTTTTAAAATAAAAACTGAGGAATATTCAGAGGCTGAACTCTTACTTTAGAAAGAATTTCCCAAGCGAGCGGAAGTCTTGCAAATAGGAAAGTGTTGTGAATGCTACAAATGTTGAAAGAGTTCAGCAATTAGCGAAGGGTGTTTGTCCTTTCACTGCAACACCTTGTGGAGTAGGTGTAGGATATTGGCGTTTACTGTAGGAAGGAGTGGTGCAAGATTGGCAAAGAGCCGCCAAGAGCGTAGGGTATAGAGCAAGTAAACAAACATATGGTACTGCGTTGGAGTGTTAGCAAGGAGTGGTACAGAACTGGGTTACAGGGAATAGTATCAACACCACATAGGGAACAAGGTCAAGGCCATACAGTGATTATGTGAAGTTATACGAGTTAGGAAGGAGAAGTTAAACAAGTATAAACCATTGACGAAGAGGAGGGATTTGTTCAGAAGGAAACCTTAGAGGAAATTTATGAGAATAGAGGAAGTAGGCCGTAATATTAACTTTTTAGCCTAACTCTGCAGACTTTGTCTAATGGACTGGAAGAAAGGTGTATCATTTTCTCCTCATAAAAAATTAAGAAAAAATATTGTATTTCCGGCACAACCACAAAGAAATTTTTGTTGCATTTCCATGTTAAATCTTTAGAAAATATATTTAAAAATTGCTCTAAAACATCAATAGATCTAATTAGTGATAACTATGTAGATTCTAAAAGAAAATAATATTTTATACTTCACTTAATGACATTTATGGATTACAGTTCGCTTTTTGGACATTCAATTCAACGGATCTCAAATACCTAATAACTATAATCATTACTTTTGCTCTGTACTGTATTTCAAGCTAATCAAATCCTTTTAGTTGATTACACATCCTTCATTCCTCCTTAAAAACAAATCACTATATCCGTTGGCATTTAACAGTGAGAACAAACAAATAACCGTTATTCACAATGTAACCGAAATGCTTGCAACTGTTACTGCGAAGTAACAATTTGATGGAAGCGAAAGGATCTGCCCTTGCCAGTCCAGGAACATTGACGTCATCGTGTTGATCACAATCACAATCAGCGAGGACCGAGGAGCTTAAATCAACCTTGTCCTTGGACTTGCACTAGGACCCGCCCCGATCACGGACTTGCAAATCACTTTGGCAATGGAAAGTGTTCTTTATCGTGCTGCCTCGCCCCGAGGTCGCTCCCTCAAGTTCGCGCAGGGTTCAACAATCCGTACAAGGTAGAGAAGAAATGTTGGGGTCATGCGGGTAAATAGTTCCGGATAAGTTGTACATCTATTTTTGTTGAATGAAAACACGAAATGTATTATATGGGTCTGACATATTTTTAATAGGCCTAGGCCTAAGTGTTAACACTTGATTGCAACCATTCTATTTTCTATATAAACTCAGAAAGAGGCGGTGGGGGGTCACAGATTGTTTTTACAAAAAGCAACGTAGCAATGCCCTACAGGAAAGCCTCATTTCAATCCTGCAGACTTACAGGGCAGAAGGGAACTATTGTGTTGTGGAGTTAGGGAAAAGTAATTAAAGTGGGCATTGAAATGAACATGTGAGACGAAATATTGTAGGAAAAATATATCTGGCCATATTATATTATTTAGTGACAGTTATTTTCAAACCAGGTACAACAAAATCACTCTATGAAAGAAAGGATATTTATCGCGGTATATTATTTCAAACGTAATGATGAAGTGTCTCCTTTAAGAAAAAAAAAATTAGTTTGATATAGGCCTACAGCGCTTATACATAGACTGTGTGTAGATGAAAAATACCTAGGAATTTACAAAAGTAAACTAACAGAAAAGTACTACTATGACCAGGTCTGTAGACCTAATACAGTAGGTTGAGTAGCATTGTAATAATTTAACTTTTTAGAATTTTTTAGGTAGAAAAGGGAGTATAATTCGGAAACTTATTCGACATAAGTGATAGAATAGATCATTCATCAAATCAGCCAGGAGTTCCGAAAGTAATTCGTGCAGAAGAGCATCTAGAGGATGAAGGTTTCCGTTGTGGATGAAAAGCTCACTGAAAAGATCGAGATCTTGGATTTAGAGACTGTTGATGGTTCTTGAGAATATCCAGCAAGACCCTCTGATTCCGTCAAGATGTAACCGTAGTTCTAGTAACTCTAGATGAGAATTTAGTGATTATAGATTCGGAGGAGATTGCTACGTACCAAACGTAATCCGTTTGACAGTTCTTTTATATAAAAATTCTGCGAGTCCCTCAGGAGGGTTAAATCGAAGTTCGAGCCTTGTTACAAAATGGCGGTTGCGCAAAACAATGAGGCCAATAGCCGGTCTGGCCAGCACGTCCTCGGTGGCGAGGTGCGTGAGTGACGTCATACTCGTGAGGCAACGTGTCCTCTCCGCTGTTGGGAAACGGTCCAAACCCTACACCGTCCCTCGACGGGCCTACGTGCCCGTCAGGGACATGGCTCAAACTCGGTCTCGATATTAATTTTTAGGGGAAAGTTAGCGAAATCAATTTATTTGGGACTGTCTTATAGGATATGATCTTGTAGGCTACTATATTTTAAGCCTGAAGTTCGTGAATATGATTATGAAGGAATTCATGGCGAATGTGTAAAATGTTTTGAATAGTTTTGATGTAGTTGATTTATTTGTTGGATTATACTAGCAAGGATATTAAATTGAAATAACCGATAGGGTTTTTACTAAAAGTAAGCCTCTACCTTACCTTTCATACAACTACGGCCCTTACGCCTGTATCACTGGATCAAATAGTCATTGATAAAGCTCGAAACCCTTTACTCTTGGCTCTATCTTTTTAAATATAGGACACTAAAATAGGTCACGGTGGTATTTTGTTTTAAAAGGGTTTCCTTAGAGACCACTTGATTCTCGAACTACTTATTCTAAGACATTGTGAAGTTAGACACGAATTGGTAGCCCGAAAGAAATGAAAAAACAATGGAGGAGACTGTTGCACATGTATAGTGGACTACAGCCGTAATCTAAATGTCGTCGAATCCACTGATGATACATGGCTACAATGGAGTTGTAGAAACGCCTTGTTTGTATACCGAACATGAAACTGTTACGAAAATGTTAAATCGCCGAAGGAAGCATATTTCTCCACATCCTGTGAGCCTCATGCGCGGCGCGGCGCTGCGCTGCCAGACGATCATGTTTATGTACGCTGTGTCTGCGCGCCCCCGGCCGCGGCGCAGCGCTATTGTTTGGTACCGAGTACGATACTACTCTGCAGCAATGCTCTGCAGCAACGCTCTGCAGCAAAGCAGCGTTTCAATCCTGCAGACATCCAGTGCAGCGGGTAGCGCTTAGGTCGTGGGAAAGACACGGGAAAGAACTAATAAAACTCGGTATTAAAATGAACATGCGTAACGGCTAAATGGCATGTTTTGCTTTTGTGCTGCTCGAATTCATTGTAAGCCCTAATTAAATTAAGTATGTAGGATTAATAAGCGTGGAAAATGGCCGATGTAAATGGTTTGTGCTTTGGAATGGGGTCAAAATGTCAACACCCTCAAGCACTCATTCATAAATACTCCGGAAAATCCACTGCTGTTTTGTGATTTGAGTAATCGCAGCGGATTGTGACTTCATCCCAAAACCAAGCGAACGAAGT